>JAPTHN010000001.1:86528036-86983036 GCA_026936325.1 Platynereis dumerilii | reverse complement strand
AGGTGATCTCGCCTGGCATTCATACCAGCTTGGTGCTACATAGAAAATAAACAAAGAATGTTGAGAATGTCCTCTACAGTTTACAGACCACGCCTGGAAACATCTCACAGCCTGTCAGACTGATGTTTATCAATGAGCCTACAATGTGGCTTAGCAATTTCTTCACTTTGGCAACTAAACAAGATATGCCGAGATCTATTCTTAAGTGATATTGTAAAAACAAATTAATCACCTGTATGTGTTGGTGGACATTTGCAGTTGAAGGAATTGAACATATCTTGACAGGTGGCACCATTCTGGCATGGACTGCTAATACATTCATCAAAGTCCTCATCGCATGTGTCCCCTGTAAAGTTAATATACAAAATCTGATGTCGTCAATTGAAAAAAAAACACTAAAAAATAGCAGATAAAACGAAATGGTACCAATGTTGACATACCACTAAACCCTGGCAAGCAAGTGCATTTGAAGGAGTCACCAGCTGTAATGCAAGAGCCATTGTTGCATGGATTGCTCTCACAAGGATTGATCTCTGTCTCACAGTTTGGCCCAGTTCGGAGAGTCGGACATTGACAAGAATATCCATCAGCCACCTCAAGGCAGGTGCCACCTCCTTCACAAGGATCAGTTGTGCAAATGCTGAGTTCACATTGGTCTCCTACAATAAAAATATTATCAAAAACTATTATATATTGAAATTAATCATTGTGCAATTCTAGGCCTGCTCATAGTTTAGAGGTCATGCTTGGAAATATTGTTCAGCCTTTGAGGCTCAATCATGCTAACCTGTGCAATCAAGCCTGGCAATTTCTTTCACACCAGGCCAGGCCTAATTGCTGAGGTACCTAAAAGGCACGAGCAGCTACTCTTAATTAAAATTTTGAAAAACTAGGTCATAACCTGTATGAGTTGGCAGACATGTGCAGTTGTAGGAATTGAACATATCTTGACAGGTGGCACCATTCTGGCATGGACCGCTAATACATTCATCAAATTCCTCGTTGCATGTTTCTCCTGAAAGAAATGAAATAGACCTGTTCATGTTGCTTTTCGAAAAATAAACCCTCTGAGTGACAATCATGATATATATTAGAAAAATGCCTCGATGACCTTTTACAAATGATAGTGATGACAATGAGATAGACAGTTGTGCTTGAAGAAATTATCCAAATCTATGTACCCATCAGTTCAGAAGCAGATAAATCCGCATTTCTTACATAAGGATAGATATGGTGCTGGTAGGTGCATTCCTTGGTGTCTCATCTAAAAGTCATCCGTCTGGGATTTTGCTTTTTAAAGTACGCCCATGATTGCAGGCGAAGACCTTCAGTGGAGAGACTCTGTACAGTAATCTCTCAGCCACCTGAGTTTACTACAGATCTATAATATGTGATCGATCATCTTTCTTACCCGCAAAGCCAGGGCTGCAAGCGCAATTAAATGAATCCAACAGATCTTTGCATGTTGCCCCATTCAAGCATGGATTGCTAGCACATTCATCTATTTCTTCAGCACAAATTTCACCTGTATGTAAGTATAACATTTGACAGTAACATTGAGATATTTGGATACAAAATGTATATCTAAAACATTGTTTAATGAAATAGATATTTCCTAGGTTGAAATAAAAATATATATTGTATATATATGATAATTCATCAATATAGAAATTCCCTAATATTCTGTTTTAACAGTTTTAAATCATCATTTTGAAATACAATGTTATGGTAGCTTGATTTTGAGATTTCACAGAATTGGAGATGTGGTTAGCATTTTATTAATTTCAAAATCACACCTGAGTATCCAGAGGCACATTGACACTTGAAGGACCCCAACTGGTCAATGCAAGTTGCACCATTTTTGCATGGACTGCTTAAACATTCATCAAAGTCTTCACTGCAAGTTTCTCCTGCAAATGAGAATCAAATCAACATTGTCGTTTTGATACAGTGAAAATGGTGGTGCAAGTAAAACATCATGAAAATATCATCCATCTACCTGTGTAACCTGGAGTACAAGTGCATTTGAAGGCGGAGCCAGCTGTAATGCATGAGCCATTGTTGCAAGGATTGCTCTCACAAGGATTGATCTCTGTCTCACAGTTTGGCCCAGTTCGGAGAGTTGGACATTGACAAGAATATCCATCAGCCGCCTCAAGGCAGGTGCCACCTCCTTCACATGGATCAGTTGTGCAAATGCTGAGTTCGCAGAGTGTACCTGGCATTTAAAAGAGAAGTCATTGATCAGGATTTCTTATCACTGCGCATGACAGATCACTAAAGTTAGATTTTTCGTAACTTCTTATAAATACCTGTTTTGGAAGGAGAGCAGGTACAGTTGAAGCCATTTAACTGATCATTGCAGGTACCAGAACTTTGGCACGGGCTGCTGGAACACTCGTCAATATTTTCTTCACACATGTCACCTGAACAACAAAATTATATATATATATATATTGGCCAGTTATATTAAGCAAGTGACTCAAGCATTTAATCATTATCCTTTAAATTATCATCAACAAACCTCTCCATCCATCAAAACAAGAACACTCGAAAGCCGCCAACTTGTCAGTACATTTACCACGGTTGGCACAAGGGGAACTCGCACACTCATCTATTTCAGTTGCACAGTTTTCGCCAGCCCATCCTGAAGATTACAAGGTGATGTTACAATGTAATTAAAAAATTGAGACAAAGTAGTTATCTGCACTTTACAGCTCAGGCAATTAGGATACTCCGCTGCGAATCAATTATGAAATCTTAAAAACATTTCTCTGGATCTACAGCAATGTTTTGCTAATAGAGGTCAAGTTCGGTCAACTTCTTTTTTTTTCTATAAGCAGCAAAGGTAGGCTCACATTCAGGCCATATCATTGTCACTTGAGATTGACAAGGCTATATTAGCAAAAATAGGTGACTGAAAATGGCATGTCTCCGCCATTATTTTCTTTGAAGGATCTCTCACAAAAACAAATATGGGATATTTAAACTCCTCCTTCTATGGAAACTTGACCATCACTCTCCTATAAAGTCGTATTCGGAAGGCTGAAATAATATTTTATATTCTGCATCAAAATTTGTTAGCCAATCAAGTGCAGCGAAATCAATCACGTGCCACGCCAATAAATAACGATATTGGCGTGCGGAAAGTGTTATTGGCGCGTGAAAGCTATATTGGCGTCTTTAGTGCACATGTACTTCAAGAGTACTTGACTTATTGCAGTGGCAGAATCAGTCTTTCTGACTCTCTCATTGCATTGACTAACTTCCAATCAAATTCTCGATTGTCATTGAAGGATACACAATAACCCCTCAAGGTGCTAATTGCGATCAAGGATAATTGACAAAAATTAATTCCAATTGAAGTGTCTCATCTAAATGAGGATTTCAATTTTTCACATAATGAGATCAAAGGTCTCATAGAGTATTAATGTGTTAGCTAGGTCTGCGACCTATTTATGGAACTAAGGTAGTTCCCTTGTTACCTTTGTTTTTCTTGTTTTTTTATATTCTTTTTAATTTTTATTGTTTTTAATTTATGTTAAACTGTACAATTATGTCTTTCTTGGACGAATAAAGTATGATAATAATAAAGTGAAACTATTTGTAGTTTACAGAAATCAATCCAATTGAACAAGCAGCAATTAAAATATTGTGAGACTGAGTACCAATTTGTTGCTGAAGAGTGAAGATATACAGTTAATCTTTAAAATTGGTTAAAGAAAATTCTTTTTAATAATTTAATCATTAAAATACTATACCAAAGTAGTTTTTTACAATAGGGAACTAAATAATCAAGAGTTAATGATGAATAGACATATAGATTATAGCTAAATAATAGCTAGATAGCTAGGTAGCTCTAAATAGATCGCTAGATAGATAGATAGATAGATAGCTAGATAGATAGATAGATAGATAGTTCAGATTGAAAAAAGTTTTTATTTTTTTCTATACATGTTTTTATTGACGATTGTTAGAGAATATCAAAACTCTTTTATTTTAAAAACATGTATAAAACTGAAATTTTGATGCAGAATATAACAAATAGTAGATGTTGAGTCGACCAATATTGAGTTTTATTGGCCTCAGCAGGTAATATTGGTCTCGGCCTCCGGCCTCGACCAATATTACTGCTTCGGCCAATAAAACTCAATATTGGTCTCCTCACCATCCACTATCTATATAATTCAACCATTGCATAAAAAAGGCAGTCGCAGTGAACCAGACAATTATCGTAAATTAACCCTTATGGCATGTATGGGGAAAATATTTGAATCAATTGTAAATAAAAGGTTAATCTTCCAAACTGAGGCCACTGATTCAGCTGACCCAAATCAATTTGGCTTCTGCAAAGGCTGCAGAACTAGTGATAATGTATTTATTTTGGATACATTGATGTCATACCAAGCTTCTAAGAAAAAAACGCTTTATATTACTTTTGTGGATTTTTCAAAAGCATTTGACTTCATCAACCGCTCATTCTTGTACTATAAATTGATAAAACAAGGTTACCGTGGTAAACTTCTAAATATTATTCAAAGTCTGTTTTCTAACTCTAGTGCCAAAGTAAGGTGGGAGGGCCAGCTTGGCTCAAAGATAGAAAGTACATATGGGGTCCTACAAGGAGGTATTATTAGCCCAAAATTATTTAACTTGTTTCTTTCTGATATGGGAGAATACTTTGATCAAACTCAGGGCCTAACAATCGATGGCACAACCTTTACACATTTGTTATATGCAGATGACTTAGTACTTATATCAGAGAGTGCTACAGGTATGCAAATCCTATTAGATAACTTAGCAACTTACTGCAGAAAATGGCACTTACTTATTAACTCGCAAAAGAGTAAAGTGATGATAATACAGCCTAGACTTAGACATAGATCTGAGAATACACAGCAGCAGTTTGTTGTTGACAAAGAGCAACTCGAAGTTGTAGATTCATATAAATATCTAGGGCATATAATTAGTAATAAAAGAAACACTCACAGCTTGATGTTTGAACACTTGGCATCACAAGCCCAAAAAGCAATGCATGCCTTGAAAGAGAGAGTAAAATCTACTGTTGGATATCTCTCGCCTAATCTTAGTCTTAAAATGTTTGAAACCCACATAGTGCCTATTCTAGAATATAACAGTGAAATTTGGTTCCCAACTAAGCAAATTGATTCTTTGGAAAAAATACAACTTAAATTTCTCAAAAATCTTCTTGGGGTCAGAAGTCAGACTTCAACTGTAGCAATTTTAGCAGATACTGGCAGATTCCCATTAATCTATAGACAACAAATATCTGCAATTAACTACTGGCATAGATTAAAAATGGAGAACTGTCCAAAACTACTTCGTAAATGTTATGACATCCAAGTAGCCCTGAACCACAAAAAGTTGCCTTGTTGGTTGTCTAGATTACATCAAGTTCTCATTGCTTATGGAATTAATGATTTTGAAATGAAGCCCAGTAAAATGGCATCTTTGGTATATAAGAAAGCAGGGGAAGATATGTTGGCTGACATAAATGATAGTGATAAAAACCCAAAACTAAGAACATATAAACTATTTAAAACAGACTTACGCATTGAACCATATTTAAATTTTAACTTACCTATGTATGTATATCGCAGTGTAGCTAGATTCAGGCTTAGTTCTCACAATTTAAAAATAGAGCTGGGGAGACACAAACGCCCCTACATACCCGCTGATGAAAGATTATGTAAAAGATGTACATCAGGACTTGTAGAGGATGAATTTCACTGTCTTATGATTTGTGATTTTTGGAAAGACAACAGAGCAGTACTATTTGACACGGCAGCCAAAACGATAGAAAACTTCTCCGTTTTAAGTCCTCAAGCTCAATTTATTAAAATACTAGCAAATAAATCATCTGAAATTAATTCTGCATTAGGTAAATTCTTAAACATTGTCATAAAAACTGATAACAGCACTTAATGTCAATTATAATTAAATCAGCCCACAAGGTCAGGGTGGCTAATGGCACTGACACATTGTTTTCACGTGTGATTGTAATAATTTGTTTGTGAATATATGCCTTGTATCTGTATGCATATTTATGTTGCTGTCATAACCATTTGCAAAATAGCATATTTATCTAACTGTGTCTCATATTATATTCATCAACCTGAACGTTTTTTTTGTTTTTTTTTTAATGACTTCATTTCTCTGTGGTTTCATCCCTCATAAATTTGTATATATTTTGGTGCTATGTACTATGGTTCTCTACCACCTCAATGCTAAATATCGCCAGTATATCTGGCCTGGTGTTATTTAAATACATAACTGCTACTGTGATTAATGTTTTATCTCTGTATGTAGAAATAGCTTGAGCCGACTCAGTGCTAGATATTGCCAGTATGTCTGGTATAGTGTGATTTTAAATTGTATTATTGCTACTGTGATTAATTTTTCATTTATTTATGTAGAAGTAGCTTTAGACTTTTATATCTTTAGTGTGTTAGTATTAGAATCTGTTTCTGTTCTTGTTTTTAACCTGTATGTTGATATCTCATGTAACTGACTTTTTGGTCAAATGTGACCTATGTTTGAGTCAATAAAAACCTATATATATATATATATATAATATAAGAGCAAATGCTGTAGTATCCGTGTCTCCAATCACAGGTGACAGATTCAATTGTGAAAATAACAGTTTTCTTTGACGTTACTTTTAGACCATATTTCAGGTATGGTCTTAAATTATATACGATATATACAAGGAGTAGGAGATAATTTCCATTTGGTAATAAAAATAACATTTTTAAAAAGACAGAAAAGGTATATGATTTCGAATGGATTTCCTACATTCAGCTTTAATTATGTTTTCGCTGTAAACAGTTTGAGTCACGCGAAGGACTCAGTTACAGCGAAATGTAGCCTTCTTCAAAAAGTAAGTCGAGAGAAATGTTTTCAACCTTCACAGTTTGAGTTGATACCTGGATCATGTGGATATCTCTACACTAATACTGTGTATCGAGTTAACGATGCACCACAAAACACAGTTAAAATCAATTATATCTCCTTATTTAAGGACTGAAGAATTTAATGTTGCTTTACAAAATATTCTGGATGAAAATATTGCACTGTCTTTATATATACCGGGTACCCGGTACCCCACAAGAAGTAATTGGACCACATACCAACATGGCATTGTTTGGATCCATCTTCCGTGCAGTCATAACTTGGTCCTGGCGTACACAGGACATCGCACCTCGGACCATAGTAATTTGCATCACAGTAAACCCATAAAGTCGCTGAAACCCTGCAGTGTATAAAATCTGAGGTTTTATTTTGGAGATCAAACAGCTTGGAAGCTCCCTGGCCATGGAATGTGCTGACTGGGCAACCTTCTCTCTCTTTGAACCTCACTCTCTGTCATAGGCCCCAAAGCCGCAGCCGTGAAACCATATGCAGTCAATTTTTCAGCCAGCCAAAACTTCCTTTTCAAACCATGAGCAGCTGTGTTTTTGAGCCAGCTTGCCGCCACACAGACAAATAAAATTATATTTTTGACGTCGTATGCATGTGTATAATTTGTAAAATAGCCGAAATAAGTCACATTTCAATAGCATAGTGACCATAAGCTAAATTTCCTTGTTCATTATAATGTTAATGCACAAGTTACAGAGCTGCCTGTAAGTAAGTGAAACATATGACATTGTGCCTTTGCATCAATGCTAAACAAGTAAACATCCTCAGCAAAACAGGGTGTGAAAGCCTGAATTCTCATCCGATGAGAGGAAAACGTATTGGGTCATATATAGGCCGATATGTGAGGCATGTGGGAAAACAATGGCTGCCCATTTTCTTTGCTGTAGTTGAAGTTGGTATGGGTCAAAGTCTTTGATAAGTAAGTGAAGCCCAGCCGCAGGCCCAATGTTATTTCATAGGGAAGGGTGGTTCACTTACTTATCAAAGACTCTGACCCATACCTAACTCCGACTACTGCAGAGAAAATTGTGCAGCCATTGTTTTCCCACATGCCTCACATATCGGCCTATATATGACCAAATATGTTTTCCTCTCATCGGATGAGAATTCATGCCTCCACAAGCAGTTTGGTTGGGGATGTTTAGCATTGATGCAATGGCTCAATATCATGCGTTTCACTTACTTACAGGCGGCACTGTAGTCCTTGATTGCAATGCTCCGGAGTTCGAGCAATGCTCCGGACCTCAAGTAATGTTCTAGACTGCTCCGACTGCTCTGACTGCTCATTATGATGAACAAGTCAATCTAGCATGTGGTCACAGAATAATGATTGTGTATATTAGTGCAATAAATTGTTGAAAATGAAAAACTTGTGTTTGTTATAAATATCATTAATATTCGTGTTTACCTACTTTAGGAGGTTATAGTTGCATGAACCTGGCAGCTTTGGATTATGCCCATAGTTACCTATTTGGGTGGGGGTTGCTATAGAGCTAATTATGTGGCTTTATAGTCAATTAATCATCTGCTGGTAAAGACCAATGTATCATTAAATAGATTTAAAATTTCGTCATTACTTACTGAGCATGGTTTGCCAGCATAATAGTAGTTTCCTCCTTTTCACTCTCTTTGATGTTGACGGTCCTGTTGACCTCTGTGACAAAATGGTCAATCTCATCAGAACTGTTGCCATCATCATCTCTCATCTTTACTTTGACCCATATCACTCCCTGCAAATAAAACAAGCATCCTCGGATACAATGGCTGGTTAATCCTATGGGAAAGTAGAAGATGTGATTTGCAGCATGGGAGAGCGTCTGAGGCAAAAAATATGAGTGTAGGAACAGTGGAACTGGAGCTTGAGGTATAGTAGGGTGATGTCTGCGCGAACTAGATTCTCTTGACGTGAGGGTATAGCAATGAAGTATAAGTGCAACTTGCTGCAGTGAGCATTGCGCAAGTGTTTGAGTAGAAGGTGACAGCAGACACTAGTGTCTGACAGAGTCACTGCCCATATAGAGCTATAGGCCGACAAATTCATAATGTGGAATACTTGTACCAAATTTCATAACTCTAAAATAAGCGGAATATTAAGGTCACAAATGGACAGTTCAAGAATGACGAAAGATGGCTGCCAAAATGGCCTACATCTTGAATTTATCGTCATGTTCCCAATCAATACCCACAGGCGTAGACCTGAACCAAATTTTACAACTCTTAACTCTTAAGTGAAATATTAAGGGCCCCTTTTGCAGTCCAGGAATGAAGAAAGATGGCTGCTGAAATACCCGCTATCTCAGTTGTCTCGACAGGTAGGCTACTCAAGTAAAATTTTTTTTACTAGTTACAGCAAGTGCACACCTAACTGGTCATTCTTCTGCTTTCACCCCCTAGCATAAAACTAGCAAAAAAAAATTTTTTTTGCGAGGACACCCCCCCCAGTTGACCCCCTTGGGACTTGTAAAATCTAAAATTTTAAAATTACCTCCCTCCGAGGTGACCCCCAGCCTAGAAATATAACTAGCAAAAAAAAAATTTCTGCAAGTACCCCCCCCCCCTGGATGTGACCCCCCCCCGAGCCTTGTATAGAATATAAAATTTAATACCTCCCCCGAGGTGAGCATATAAAAACCCTCTTTTTTTTTGCGATAACCCCCCCCCCCCCCCCGAGGTGACCCCCTCGGGACTTGTAAAATCTAAAATTTTTAAATTACCTCCCTCTGAGGTGACCCCTAGCCTAAAAATATAACTAGCAAAAAAATAATTTCTGGCCTGTTTCACAATATTGCGGGACAAGAGCATGCAGAACACGTAATACCTTCAAACAACAATAATAATTGTAGAATGTGGTTCCTGCACTAATATCTTGCAAATGATGGCCTGAGCATAGACTGAAAGTTTCGTAAAGCTATGTTCAAAAGTTTCTGTTTCAAGGACCATTAAGTCGTCCAAAATTAGCCCATAATTTGTGACATGAGAAATTTAAGAGATTTACTTCTGTTGCAGTTCCTATCAAGATATATATATAAAACTGAAATGCTATTACAAATGGCCTCTGGTACCTTACAGAATGTCCAAATACATTTTTGTTGATTTAACACCAGTGACCCATCTCTCGGCTACATATTAGTACACAGTGTACTTGTAATTTTTCCATGTCCCGAAATGATGTGCCACTATATTCTCAAGTGTATGCACTGTTTACAATATATTCAACTGAATTTTTGCCTAATAATCTATATTAGTTTGTCATCTTGCCCAATGTGTAATAAATGCACACATGAATTGCGGAAACCCTTATGATTTTCAGTTTTTGTTCCGTGTCCCGCTGGAGGGTGTAAGTAATGGCAGTTTTGAAGGCTCCTCATTGCCTGTTGAAATGATCCAGCTACTTGTTAACACATGTGCTGATTTAGGGTCCATTGATACATCATTTTGTGGGTTTTTTAAATTTTCTGTGCCAGTTTTTTCTGCTTTATTCTGCAAAAAGTTGAAATGTGTCCCGTCCCGTAAGTAATGTCCCGTAAGTAATGCTTTTCTGATTGTTGACTCTGGGCTCAACAAAGACTTGTGTAATGATTTGTACATAGTGCATATTTCAAATATAAGCTGATCTGCACCTTTTAAGCACATAAAATAGATAAGCCAGCCCAAAACATGAGTGCAACTGCAGCTTATTTGGAGCATAATGCAGGATATTCCAAATTCATTAAAGCTGTCATAAGGGACTGTAGTGATTAAATACAAATTAAAACACACTTTCGTTATTGGAATTTTAGCAATAAATGTCATTCAAGATGCTGTATCTTCAATTTTTGGCTGTGTGAATGCGCCTGTGATGAATGTGAAAAACAATTCTTTTGGGACAATCTAACACTGTTGTTTATCCCACTAAAGCTACATACAATATCATGTTTTGACGAGTTCCTCTCACCTCGCATGTTTTGGGCGGCTTTACATAATTTTATTTCTTGATGAATTGCTTTTTGCAATATATTTCATGCAATTAACGTCTAATGTGTTTGTACGACACATCCAAGAGTGGGGTTTTCTAATTAAATAACAATGCTGCAGGCCTTTATATACAGGCCAATATACTGTGAGAATTTTAGTTTAGGTCAATGTCAAACTGACCCTTAACATGTTTAAGGCTAAATATTTGCAGAAAAATTTGATATATTGCAGTTATCATTTGCAAGCAGTATCGGGACACATATCGCGTAAGTAATTATTTGTGGTTTACCTTAAAGTTTTTCCCTAGATTCTGGGTACTGAAATTAATTTTTTAATTCACCATTTTGTATTTTTTTGTCTTTGCCTGTGTGTTGATATCTGTTAAGACCAATATACCATGAAATTTTACAGTTTTGTACTATAAAATCAAATCAAATTTTTGTTAAAGAATTTTTATGCTTATTTTGAGATATTGTCGGTCTCCACTTTTCCAATGGCAGCGAAACTCCAATCTTGTTGCTTTTTGTGTCGACTAACTAACAGTTAGCTGCCAGCAATGCAAAGAGAATTTTCCAATGATGTATATGTGTCCAGTGATGCAAAAAAGAGAGAAAAAATAACAAAAAATTATTGATACTTTCTGGCAAATATGTGTTCATCAAATGAAGGGAAAAAGTGCCTATGCCTTAAATTTGCCAAAATCATAGCTTGCCTAAATAATATGGATGTATTGGAAATAATAAAGTTTATTTCTTGACCTCCATGTCACACTTTGTCTCGCAATAGCGTGAAACAGGCCTTCTGCAAGTACCACCCGGAAATGTCCTCCCCCCCTCGGGCCTAGCATAGAATATAAAATTTAATACCTCCCCCGAGGTGACCCCAGCCTGGCAAAATCTAAAATTTTAAAATTACCTCCCTCAGAGGTGACCCCTAGCCTAGAATAACTATCAAAAATAATAATTTCTGCAAGTACCCCCTAGAAATGTCCTCCCCCCCCCCTCGGGCCTAGCATAGAACATAAAATTTAATACCTCCCCAGGTGACCCAAGCATAGCAATATAACTAGCAGAAAAGAACAACCATTTTTTGCGAGTACCCCCCCCCCCCGAGGTGATCCCCGTCGGGACTTGTAAAATCTAAAATTTTAAAATTACCTCCCGCCGAGGTGACCCCCAGCCTAGAAATATAACTAGCAAAAAAATAATTTCTGCAAGTACCCCCCTGGATGTGTCCTCCCCCCCCCAGGCCTTGCATACTACATGTCTCCCTATTGGCTGAAATGGCCACTCCCACCAAGTCCCTCATTCTCATTGGTTCTAAATGGCCACACCCCAAAAATTAATTAGCAATGCCACAGCTTAAACCGAACGACCGTCAACCCATTACACCTTGCCTAATGCTGTCAAATTAGCAACTAAGATTGCTTCTAACCAGCAATTACCACAAACACAAACTCACCGCATGAAGGCCAAAAATGCATACCTGTCTATATGCGCCACACCTCCAAATATCGACCACACCCCCAAACCCCATTATTAAATAGGCTGGAGAACCAGCCAAAAATAGGTTGCATGGCAGCGAACCCTTGTCCCTCGGCGTCGGACAATCTAAGAAAGGTACTTATTTAAATGAAGAAAACACATCAGCTGTAATTCAAACATCTGCAGCATTTCGAATAAACTATTATCATGTAGAGTTCTCTCACCAGGGGCTAGGTGAGCAAGTCTGCTATGCTGTGTCTATAAATAGCACTACCTTGTAAACACCCCAGCTCAGATACCTGACAGTGTGAAGCCACCCCAGCACCTTGGCCCTTGGCCACTGATTATAATCTTTGGCTGAACCGTCGAAGGTGCTGGTATTAAGCTAAACACACAATACTATATATAGCTAAGAATCTTGTAGATTATTGTCAGATCAATACACTCGATAGATCTTGATCAAAATGCTGGCATAACTTGGATTTTCAAAGTGTCAAAACGTCAAAGTTGTAAAATTGGTGATTGAATGTGAGGAATTGCAAACATTTTTTCCCCATAGGCCTATGTTAGATTTTTGTAAAAATTATATTATAAATCCTTTTTAGTGGTTGAGAATTATTTGAAAACTTTCTTGGGTGACCCGGAAAAGTTGATCATTTTTTGTAAAAAATCATCAAAAATTGTGTCATGGCTCAACAACATAGACACAAAATTTCAACATATATGCAAAAAATGCCAACTTAATCTTGATGTGTGCAACCAAAAGACATCACAACATCATGTTGAATGCCACGTGCAAAGGCTCGGATACTGGAACTCTCCTTTTTACTGCTCTCTGGCATCGCCGTGCAGAAATAAACTTTTTCGGGAACACGCCGCCATTTTGTACCATTGCGAAGTCGATGGACGCTTGGATTCCGGGCTCCAGGACACTTGTAAAACCACTAAAACACTACGGATTGTATCGCCGAGCCTTACATGGAATGTTTACCATAATTTCCGACCATTATCCAGTCGATTGACGACGTGTATCTTCAGTTATGGCCCGACGAAGGTAGAAAAATGTGGCGGGAATCGGCCTGACGGTCTTCATCGGGCGAAATATCCGGATTAATCACAGGTATGTCTCGTAAAACTGGCGGGATCCATTGATTAGATACAGAACTCGAATTGTTTGGGCTAATCCAGTGATGTCAGGCTATGCACCTCGGAAAAACCCGGCCCTATTGCATTGTACAGGCCTACAAAAGGGCGGAGGTTCCCGGAAAAAGTTTATTTGTGCACCGAGACGCCAGAGAGCAGATAAAAGGAGAGTTCCACTAACACAGCCTATTGACCTTTGCCTTCACCCAACTTGACATGGATTCCATCAACTTCCTTTTTGCTGCTTTTGACCATTATGGCCATTCTTCAATGAAAGTCCCTTGCACCTGGTCCAGATCAGTTGGCTGAACCTCCATCTTGAATGCAATATGGTCCAAGATGTCCCTATAGTGTTATTCAGGTTCGAGTCTGATGTAGTTGCCAATAACTGCAAATTCTCAATTTTCCAGGTTTTAAAAGGTTTGTGTTGCCCTACAAATGGCCTACTTGCTTGATTATAGTCATAAATGAATGAAATGTTCCAACTGAAATGTTCTCTATATACTGAGGTACCATTCCTCTTCAACAAACTTAGATATAAGACAACCGGGAAGTTTCAATTCTGCACAACCTGACACAAATTTCCGTCATAATGGATGACATCCCAAACAGGCACTGAGATTAAGTTGGCATTTTTTTGCATATATATGTTGAAATTTTGTGTTTATGTTGTTGAGCCATGAAGCTCTTTTTGATGATTTTTTACTTAAAATGACCAATTTTTCCGGGTCGTCCAAAGAAAGTTCTCAAATAATTCTCAGCCACTAAAAATTGTTTATGATATCATTTATACATAAATCTTATGTCTGAGAAAAAAATCTTTTCAATTCCTCACATTCAATTACCAATTTTTAAAACTTTGAAATTCTGACACCTTGAAAATCCTAATTATTCCAGCGTTTTGAACCAGAGTGTACGATATATACTTTAATGAAAAACTTTATCATGACTAATCAAACAGCCTCTATGTTCTCCATGTTGAATATAGAGGAGATGACACTTAATCCCGGCATGGGCTGTCATGAGTCACAAAGTGCATTTTTCACAGTGAACTGGCCATCTTCTTGTATAGCTATGGTCCTATGGATAGGCTGTAATATTGAATTAAATTGAAAAATGGCTCAATACAGCACATCTGCAATGTCATCAAATTGACACAATGTATGTATACACATCGGAAGAGCTCCCGGAATGGCTCGATTTAGGCCAAAACCTTATGAATTTAATCTCCACAAGGCAGAAACATAATCTCCTTATGCATAGCATACCATAGCATAGGTGATAATTATGTGACACATGTGACAGCTTAAATTTATGAGCTTTTGTGCCGGTTAGTTGATGAAGAAGTCCATGCAGTTTTATGAAAAATTATCAATCTTACAGGCCAGGTTGGGAGGCTGAATGATTTTGGATTGGGGGTTCCTGCAGATCCAATCGTTGTCATTTCATTCATAACAGCATCGTTTTCGTCCTCTATAAATCCCGTTTGGTATTCTGCTATAGAGCATTCACTGAAGTCCTCTTTCGCACTGAAAAATAAACCAAGCAATTTTAAAAAAATTGAGGGTCATACATCTAATATTATACAGTTTCATGTATCTTTTTATGCTTTATTACTCCTGAAAAAGCCAAAGAACTAAATTTATGCATATATTATTGTAGTGTAAGCTTTGAGCATTTTAGTTAAACTTTTTATTTGACCGCATTGGTCAAGCTAATGTTTATATTGTACTATAGATAATAATAATAATAATATGGATCTATATAGCGCTAATTTCAGTAAACCACTCATCAGCACTACTTCAGATCAAATCACTTGTAGGAATTCTGAAACAAATGGGTTTTTAGATTCTTCTTGAAGCTTTCCAATGTTTGTGCAGTTCTCACTTTTTCAGGCAAATTGTTGTATAGGAAAATGCCCTATCTTCAAACTTATTTTTGTTGCATGGGGAGGTTCCGCTAACAGCAGTTTGTAGTTGCTTCTCAGGTTATGTTCCTTTTGATATTTGACTTGCGCAGCACAAGTTCTTGGATGTATTGTGGTGCCTGATTGTTCATTGCCTTCCATGATGTTGTCATCAATTTGAACTGAATTCTTGCTGTGATTGGTAACCAGTGCTTCTTCAATCTCTCTGCAGAACAGGTATGGTGTGCGGAGTGCATTGACAGCAGTTTTAACTATTTGCTTGTCAACGGATAAGTTGCTCATCATCAGCGTACTTCTGAACTTGATTTCTTAGTGCTACTTAACTGACTGGGGCAACATAGCCCGGCCCTGATTCATAGGAGTCAAATGAGATTGGTCCAAGTTTGGAACCTTGGGGAACTCCAAGATTGAGTGGAAGTTTGTCTGATATTTCATCTTTTATTATCATAGACTGTGATCTCTCAGAAATGTAAGATTTGAACCATCTTAAGGCCGCACTCCGCACGCCATACCTGTTATGCAGTCTTTATAGCAAAATGCCATGGTCAATTGTGTCAAAAGCAGCCGACAAGTCTAATAATAGTATTTATACGAGCATTGTCACATCACCATTGCTCAGATTAAGCATTATATCATTATGGATTTTTGTTAAGAGGGTTTCTTTGCTATTAAATTGCTTGTAGGCTGATTGTTTTTCATCCTCAAGATTGTTCTGAGTGCGGTGGTATATATCCCACAATATGCAGTGAAGTTCTGGCAAAAAACCATGTGATTCACACCACGTGGCTCATCGTTGTGAACCACATGCATCTCATTATCTGACCTTTTTATGTAAACAATGGGTAGTGAAGTGATTATATCACAATGTTTTGATTCTTTGGAGGCTCTATTGGTCGGTGTGGTTCTGTCAGGTCTCCTTCAGACTCCTGTTATATTCCTCCGCGACCTGACATTCATGAGGTTCATTGCTGTGACCAACACTCCTACTAAGTTTCATATAACTGTTTGATTACAGCACTCTCAATGATTTTACTCAGAAAAGAGAGGTTAGAGACTGGCCGATAATTCTTTTTGATCAATTCAAGACCCTCTTTCTTCAAAAGTGGCTTGACAAGTGCATGCGTCAAGCTGCAAGGGGCATTTCTCCAAGCGTTAATTAATGACATACACTACCCTCCAAAAGTTTGAATACACCACAAAATGTGATATTTCTTTCAAAAATCACTCATCTCCAACACAATTTTTATTTTATAGGCCTACTT
The DNA here is from genome assembly GCA_026936325.1 of Platynereis dumerilii. Lineage (NCBI taxonomy): Eukaryota > Metazoa > Annelida > Polychaeta > Phyllodocida > Nereididae > Platynereis > Platynereis dumerilii. The sequence continues at coordinate 86,966,324 of JAPTHN010000001.1, read as the reverse complement.
ACATCAAACAATATGGAAATTCACATTCAGGCCATAAGGTGTCCATATTTCATGGTTTTAGATCATTTTGGTATAAATTTATTTAAATTTCTCGATATCCCATTTTTTTCATATAAAAACCTATAAAAGCACTGTTTTCTTCCATATAATTTTTTACACATTTCCACTGGTTTGTGATGATTTTACAAGTAGTTTCAGACCAGAAAATGGCCATTGAAAATCTGTGACAAAAATACTGATTTTGGCCATTATTGGGTCAAAACAATGCTGAAACACCTCAAATTAAATAATTTTCACTAGAGAAGATACATTCTGTGATTATAGTTCATGGTGGCCCGAAATTATCTAACTTTGTATTTTTGAGTGGTCAATGTCTAATTTTTTAGCTGTCTTTTCGGGGTCTAAAATAACTGTTACGATCATGTTACAACTCTGGAAACGCTTAAATATGATTAAATTTTATAAACCCAGAAGGTAACTCGGCTGTGACAATTTTCTATAAAATACAAAAATTTGGGATATTGAGAGAGGCCATAAATTTCAACCAAAATGACCTAAAATGACAGAATAAAGACAGCTTCTGACTTCAATGTGACTTGTTATATTGTTTGATGTAAATATTAAACAAAAATTCCATTCAAAATCAAGTATTTTTAAAAGAAACCTCACTTATCCAGGTGTATTCAAACTTTTGGAGGGTAGTGTATTAAAATTTTTTATTATGATTGGTAGAAGTTCATCAACACATTCAAGCAGTATAGTAGCCATGTTGGCATTGGATCAAGTTGGCAGTGTTTTACAGGCATTTCAGTGACAATATTCTTAACTTCTTGTTCTGATAGAGCCTTAAACTGATGTAAATTGTGGCTGAGGTTGGTTTGAGAGGTGTCAGTTGTGTTCTTCATTCCCAAATCTAATTTAGATCTGATGGTTTTGATCTTTTCATCAAAGAAATTGTTGAAATCATTAGCTAGTTCTGTTTCATTTGTGTGGTGGGGAAGAGGCAGATCTTGTTTTCTGTTGAGACAAGAATTTAGAAGTTGAACATTGCCTTAGAGTTTCCCTTTGTGCCTTGAATTTTACATCTAAGATCATCTGATTTAAGCCGAATAAGCATCTTGTTTTTCTTTGAAGATATTCCAGTCTTTTTCTAGACCAGTTTTTCTCCATAATTTTTCTGCTTTTCTCTTTTCCTTTTTAGGTGGTTTCATTTCTTGATTTGTGAATTGGTTAGGTTGGCGCACTGTCACAAGCTTAGTCTTAATTGGGGCGTGTCTGTCAAAATTCGTTTCAGTTGATTTGTAGAGTGCCACAAGTCTGTTCAAATAGACTGATCGATTATGGAAAGATGCTGTTCAATGTCTTTCTTGAATTTGGCTATATTTATGCTGCGGGTCTTTCTGAAGGCAATCATCCTTGTTAATGTCGATATTGAAGAGGATACAGTTATAGTCCGACAGTAGATCACTGACAGCACAATCTCTGAGAGTTGTTATTTTATTGGTTATTACCAATTAAAGTGTGTTTCCATCTTAGTGCGTTTGTGAAGATACATGTTGAACAAGGTCAGACATTTCAAGAATGTTGTAAAATTGGATAACTGTTGCATCATCTGGTTTAAACACATGAAAGTTGAAGTCTCCGACAATTATAGTTTCATTGTGATAAGACTGATAGTGTGATAAGAAGATTGTGAATTCGTTAAAGAATTCTGATAACTGTAGTTGTTCTTTTTGGAGGGTTTTGGCCTATAGGCCAACACCACAAGAATAGTGACTATTCTTCCATTTAATTGCAACTGAATTTCCATTTGCTCAAAAGTCATTGTTTTCATGCTTTCCTTTTTCATTGCTCTAATGCCTGTTTTTACCATGCATCCTACTCCACCTCCAGGCCCGCCCTCATGAGATGAACCCAAGTAAAAACATTCACTATTTCTTTCCAGTTCACCGATTTCAACTCTGACATCTGCTTTTAACCAGGTCTCAGTGAAAAGAAAAACATCACGATCAAATTCATCTCTGAAATTCTTCACAACCTGTGTTTTTTGTCGTATGCTTCGAGCATTTCATATGCTAGCTTTCAGTGGGTGGACTCCCTCGGAATGTCAGAGCCATGTTGAGTGTTTGCTTGTGCAAAATTATTAAATCTATTTCTTTGGTTTGTCATATTTATATGACCAGTAGTTGTTCTGACTTTTCGTTTTATCATTTGACTTGAACCGTGTTAATATTTCAAATCTTTTAAACCAGTGCGCACCACATCAGAATATAGCTGGGTCATACTTAGGCTGTCAGGATTCAATATCTGCGGGCAACTGTGTGCGATTGCTACATATAGGAAACACAAGCAACTTAGTTTATTGTGCAAATTGATTTGATTCAAAGATACTAGAGTTTGTCAGGACAGTTGGCTCGATCGGCAGGTAATACGTTAAGGCAACATAATCAAGTTAATTTGATAGGCAGGTTTGTCAAGCAAGTTGGTTCAGTTCACAAGTGCTACATATAGGCAACACAAGTAGGACAGTTTGCCAGGCAAGTTTTATAGGCAAGTTCGCTCGATTAGCAAGTTTTATAAACAGGCAACACAAGCAAGTTAGCTGTTAGGCAATTTTTTTTATAGTCTATGCACTGTCATAACTTTCAAGCTGAATGCGCTCGCAAACAAAATTGCCATTGGATTATAATAGGGGGGCTTCTTGCCCAATGGGTGGGGTAAGAAGGCGATTTGCAATTTTTTACAAAAATTGCCATAACTCCTTTATTAAAATTGGTTTCGCTAGTTATAAATAGAGTCAAGTGAACCCTTCCTGACAGCACAAGCATTAAAAAAATTGACCATGAAAAGTAGATCAAATTGCACAATGAAGTTTATATGTTTTTAAAAAAAACGAAGAGAAATAAAAATTGTCTATAATTAGACAGTAATAACTTCTGTATACTTACTCAATGTCATCGTCCATGCATACCACAAAGAATGGGTCGCAGCGATTGGTGCAAATGAAGGTCCCAGTGTCACAGCATTTTCTGTCTGCCGTTTTGCCTTGAGGAATGGTGTAGAAGTCAAGCCTCAAGGTCAAGGTTGCTGTGGCTTCAATCAACTGCAATAAATGACTAACTTTATATTACATATAAAATTACTTGAGAAAAAAATTTAACAAATTGTCTGGTGAGTTACAAAGTGTTGAGATCCCAGAACCTGACTTGGCAAAGGGCAGGGGAATTATACCAAAACAAACCAGAGTCAGGTGTAAGGAGGTGTGAGACTTAGGACTCACATGTGATGTTAAGGCCTTTAAGGACGTCCAACCTTCAATCTCCTCCCACACAAGACCCTGGAAATCTAAGAACTAGAGCTTCTGGGTAGAGACCTGACTGTCACGAAACTAGTACAACATGCCATCACCGGAAGAGGAATCTCTTCTTTTATCTCTTCGATGGACTTTGCATATTTCATACACACTGTTTTGTGTTTTTTGTAAACGCTGCAAAGTTGTTTGCATAAAAACCTATATTTATATCCCTGCCTGAGGAGAGAATCACTTAATGAAATGTGCCTCACTGAGAAATCACTGTAATGATCACAAGCCCTGGCAAAACTGATGATGCGAGAAGCATAAACCCCATAAGCTGGCTTTTCTGGAATATTAGATGCAACAGGATATGGATAGTTGACAATCTTGAAGTTGAGGTCATCCCTTTTGTCATATAATTTAGTATGGAATTGGTTATCCTGGACTGTTATAAGAAGGTCCAAATAGGAAGCTTCCTTATCAGATTGCATGTTTCCTTGGTTATTGAGAGCTCTGGTGGGTAAATTTTGTGAAGGTATCTCTCAAAAACCGTATTGTTTAGACTGACAAGGTCAACTATATAGCGGTAGGTGAAATTGAATTGTTTTGCATGGAATTTGTTTTCTTTTTCCAGCGACTCCATGAATTTATATTCATACGACATTAGAAAGAGTTTAGCCAAAAGTAGTGCACAACACATTCCCATTGGAATTCCAATGGTTTGTTTGTGTAGGGTTTTGCCAAATTCCACATAAATATTGTCAATGAGGTAGTCCAGAAAAAAAGTAGCCAAAGTAGGACTAATACACTTGTACCTTTTGTATTCCTTTGAAGACAGGAAATCTTTATGTAGGCTGGTACAGAAGAAGTCCTTGCCTGAAGCCTTGAAAACGAATTGGATCAGATCCTTCATCTTAGCTTTCAGCTTGTCATGAGGAATTGTGGTGTAAAAGGTACTAAAATCCCAGGTACTGACACATTTAGATCTAGACTCCTCATTGATCGATGACAGGTGTTCTTTCAACTGCATAGAATTGTCAAGTATCCACATCCTGTTATACCCAGAATATCTATGTATACCTTTGCAGTAAAGTTTCATAAACTGATATACCGCAGCCAGGCATTTTGTCATCAGCTTGTCAAGACCCTTGACGGTAGAACCACATGATGCTGCAATGTATCGGAGCTTAGGTGTAGGTTTATGCATTTTGGGGAGACCATAGATTGTCGGTAACTCAGGCTCATTGACCACATTTGGGATCTTGTGAGACTCATTGAATAGGGCATGTTTCTGGATTATATCCTCAGAGGTACATTTGTGTTCAATGGCATAAGCCGATAGCGGATTTTTGTTGCCAATAATGTTTAGTTCAGTGCACATTTGCTGCAAATACCACCTCTTGCAAATGAATATGATATTATTCACTGCCTTGTCAGCTGGAGCAAGGACATAACAGGATTTCAGTCTCTCTAACTCAAGCTTGATTGGAGGTTTGTTTAGTAAATGTGGCCTATGCGCACTAAACCTTTTCAGTTTGGCAATTTTTTTATCAACCAGACCCATGACTTTGTCTTTGTAATCCTTCAAGCATGATTCATCAGCATCCTCCTCCTTAGTCCATTTTCCTATGTAATTATCTAGAGCTTCAGAGATGATTTTTCTATTCTTTTTCCAATTGATGTGATTGACGGGCATTCTAGTATGATATTATTCGCTGCCTTGTCAGCTGGAGCAAGGACAGCATCCTCCTCCTTAGTCCATTTTCCTATGTAATTATCAAGAGCTTCAGAGATGATTTTTTATATTCTTTTTCCCTCTCGATCAAAAGCGTGCACCATGGGAGGCAACTGAGTCCTTTGACACCTGATTACCATAGGCGTATGGGGGGAGCAGGGGGGGGGGGGACGGTCAGCCCCCCAAATGTTTGGAAAAAAGTAAGATTCAGGCGAAAAGGCTAAAAAATTCGGGCAGATGATTGAATAAACACTATTAAAGAATTTCCAGGCAATTTCATTTGAAATGGTATTAAATCTAGATCTTGAAATTCGGGCAAATGTCGCTCGCCCCTCCCCCCCCCCCCAAAATCGCACACGCCGTACGCTTATGCTGATTACATACGCTCAAAAGCCCATCTGAAGCATATATGTATAGAAAAATACAGTGCTGGAAATAGTTTTGCGCTTTTAATTCGGTTCAGTTTATATGATTAGCTTGACTGATTGAGTCTGATTAACTGATAAGTTCATCAAAATATTCATGGCACCAGCTGTTGGGTGCAAAGCACCCCATGTGGTACTGTCTAATCACTCTTAAATTTGGTTTTAAAGAAAACTAAGACTTTCATTTGCTGCTGTTCTGCTCTTTTGCTCAGTATTGAGTGTAGGGAGAGCACTGCAAATCATTTAAGTGTCAGTAGTGTGAGCACCGTTTAGCCATTTTGCAAGCATTCTTATAATTGTAGACTGGTTGGTGTGTGAAATGTTTTATTTGTGTATTGGCTTTTGTCAATAATGTCAATTTTCTTTCCAATTTTTTTCTTCCAATTTTATTTTCAAATAGTTATACTTTTTGCTATTTTTTAATCCCTAATTTTTTACCAATCTTTTTTTTCCAAATTTGGAAAAGTATAGCAGGCGGTCCATATGACCATATTTGGCAAGTGTAAATAGCTGTGTTTCCATGATTAATTAACCAAGATGAATTAAATTTATATCATAAATTATAATAATCCTTCCTCCAGAAATTTATTTCAAAGATTCTGTCATAAATTTTGTCCCATTCTGTTTTATGGAGCTTTGTCAGGCTCTCAGGTGCCAAGTTATCAATCAAGTGTGATAACATTTTTTAGCAAACTACGTTACAATCAAAATTAATTAAATCAATATTTTAAGAGCAATGGATTTTGCACATTAAAATGACCCACCTGAAAGCAGCCTTGGATGGAAATTATCACATATATCCAGATCATAGTCACAATTTCTCCCTATGCATGAATTAAATTTATAAGTTATCCTTTTTGAAATGTGTATCTATTTGAGTCAGGATATTTTATTCTGTTACAGCTGTTAGATCAAGGCGTGGTGACAAACTACTGAATTGTGTATCCTAAAAGCCAGGTCCTGGTTGATTCCCTGGCATGTCAATCATTTATTAAGTCCCATTGTTATATCATTGCATCAAGGATTTTATTTCATAATAATATTAATCATAAATGTTATTGTATCTCCCAAAAGAGACAATTCATTGCTTTACGTCCTGAATTATTGTGCCAATTAGGCTTATACAAGAGACAGAAACCACAGTGTGCTTCCAGTAACCTAATTGAAATGGAGATAGTTTTGGACCTAGTGCCCTAATTTTGCTTTAGGCACAAAAATAACCAGATATTTATAAACTGAAAAAATATTTTTTTGTCAAAAACATACTAATTAGGTTAGTGTCTCAAAAGTCAAACAACTAACTTCACTAATAAGTCACTTTGACTAAGTTAATTACGACACCGACATGTGGCCTAGGGTGGTCCAAAAACACTGTCCTCTAAATTTCTCTGATTTGAGTATTGCATTGTGATCTTATATCGATAGAAGGTATTGAGCAGCTAAATCAATAAATATTTAGAGGTGGCACAAAGCCGTTGAAGTTTAATATGTGATTCCCCTGCAGCAGACCTCAAAATCATCGGTATTTGCAAATCTTGCAATAATGGCAAATTATTTCGATCAAATAACCTATTTTTTGGTATGTCAAGGATGCCCAACCTAGTCCTGATATTCTTTTTGACTTGCAAAGTTTCGTAGCAGGTCAGCATAGATGTTACATAGCTCAATTATCAAGCATTTTTTCATAAAAACAGGCAGATAGTTTACTTTCTATGAACAATAAATCGAAAGTAACCCCCAGATATTACTTTGCCATGCCAACTTTAGGTACCGTATATTGCTCGGCTCAGGGTCATCTCGTGGGGAGGTAGGGGAACAGGCCTTTTTGACCAACTTGCAATGACCTAATTGTTAAGCTTAAATCATCATTTTGGACGCTTTTATGAGAAGAAGGTCTGTACATAGGGAATATGAAAATTATGCTCATTATGCAAAGTGGGTTTTTACCCACCTAATGCATTTTGGGGGTCCAAAACAGGTTTTATAGACTCCGAACTTTCCCTATTAATGTCTGGTCACTGTGACATAGGAAGTTGTGCTACCGTTTCAAGGTCTTATGGATAATAGTCTTTCATGCTGTGAACCCATTTTTGGCCAATAGGTCACCAAGTCGCCATGATCATGTGTTGAATAAAAAACCAGCTTAGGGGTGAAATGTCACAGTGTGACATTTCACCCCAGCACTGTGATATTTTACCATAGGGTACTGTGAATTAAATATTCTGTGCTAAGGAAATTAAAATTTGCCACACGTGAGGCTTTTAGCTTACAATCTTATCATCATCCATCATCAATAATACATCTGAGAGAGGATTGCAGCAAGTTTCCATTTTGCAAACTTAGGGGAAAAATCTGACGCAGGATTTGCTGATGGTGTATTGTCATTGCAATGCATGCAGATAGCTTTGGAAGGCTCACTATAAATTTCATGCACAAGGATGACTATCAAGTCTAGGTCTGTATATTACCTCATATATTGCTGGGTGTTCACAACAATTGCATGTGACTTGTTACCCCGCGGTTGTGACTTCTTCACCCTGTCATGGGGTAATATTTACCTACATCTTGACTTCCTTTCACTGCCAAAATACTTCATATATATATATGTTCCATGTAACACAGTGGCCAAATGGCAAAGGTTTCCTCATAACAGAAATTCATTTCTTACTTCTTCTTCGTAAAAGCTTACCATTTTTTTTTTCAGCTCCGATTGAAGAACATTTTAGCACCGCGCCGGTTCTAGTCAGTAGCGTAGTCAGCGGGGGGGGGGCAGGGGGGGGCAAGTTGCCCCCCCTCCCTGAAAAGATTTTGGGGAAATTTTTGCAGATATATTGCCCAAAACAGGAAGAAAACGGGGAAATAGTGAGAAAAATGGGGAAATGATAAGCAAAATGGGGAAATGGTAAGCAAAATTGTGAAATGTTAAGCGAAATGAGGAAATTACCAGAATAAAAGAAATTGAAAGAAAAGGAATTTATATATGAAGAGTTTTATCAGAATTCCCCATTTTTCTTCACAATTTCCCCATTTTTCTGGGCCCGAATGATATGCATCTGTGAAAAAATTCCGCAAAAATTTTCAAAATGTAACTAACGCATATGGGACTATTTTTGTGATCAAAGGAAATTGTGCTAGGCCTAAGGCATTTGTAAATATTCTTTATTAAAATATGTATCGAACAAAATTTGCAAGATTTCCAGTTTTCTGATTTTACTTTTTTGCAAATTTGCACCTTTTTTTACTTAAATTTACCAATTTGAAAAATTACCAAACTGTTGAAATGTGCACCTTATTTCCCATAAATTTACCAATTAAAAAAAAACCAAACTGTTTTGATGACTTGTAAGCCCATATGGGGCTGGTTGTATTTTTGTTACACAGGTCATGTGAATAATAAAGAATTGTCTGTCTGTTATCTTAAATTTCCTCAAAATTTCTCTTAAACCTAACCAAAAAGGTTCTCAGAAACGAAATTTTCTCCATAATTTTTGCAGTGATATTTCTGTGAACTGAAAGAACAATTCTCAAGAGCTTTCATAATATATCATGTTCATATCTCAACAGAATGCATAGAATTCTACAACATCGGTTATTTTGAGTCCCCCCCCCCCCCACCTGAGAATTTTCCTAATTTTGAAAAGAAATCTTTGATATTTTTTGTCACTCTATATGTATATATACATCTTCCTTAAGTCTTTATTGAATTACCAAGAAAGAGAACACATTAATTTCCTCTGCTTCTTTTTTTAGGCCCCATTTAAGCATGTAACTCCCGGAACTCCTTGACGTCCTGCAACTCCCGCTATGTCCCACTAACTCCTGCTAACTCCTGCTAACTCCCGTAACTCCCGCTAACTCCTGCTAACTCCCGCAGCTCCCACTAACTCCCGCTAACTCCTGCTAACTCCCGTAACTCCCACTAACTCCAGTAACTCCTGCTAACTCCCGCTAACTCCCACTAACTCCCGCAACTCCCACTAACTCCCACTTACTCCCGCTAACTCCCGCTACCTCCTGCTAACTCCCGTAACTCCCATAACTCCCTGAAGTCCCAAATGGAGGCTCCGTTTGGGAGTTACATGCTTAAATGGGGCCTTTTTTTAGACATTTCACTATTTCCTTTCAACATTTATTATCCTGGATTTTAGATCCTAGCTTTTCCTATTTTTGCAAATAAATGCTTAATTTTTCCAGTTATATCTTCTGTAAATTTCTCTGAATTGCCAACCGAGCAGGTAAATTCTTGAGCTCTTTTAAACATTTCCCAACGTTTTTTAGCGTTTTCACAATATTATCCGGACAATTTCACCATATTACTCAGACATATTACTAAGTTATCATTAATAATTTAAGGACAACCACAACAGTAGCCTAATGAGATTCTGAAAGAATTTTTTAACATTATGTTAAAATGCGCGACATGCGAAAAGCTATTGAATATGGACTCCCACATCTTAAGACGGACTCCCAAAATCTGATTACAATTTTGGGGAAATGTCTTGGTGGTTTGCCCCCCACCCCCTGGAAAAAAAGCTGGCTACGCCACTGGTTATAGTTACAGTCAAATCAATAATAAAATTAAGTTAGTCCATATATGACTTAAATTAATGGGATGACTGACTAAATTAGTGAACTAGATTACACTGATGACTAACTAAAATATAGATAGGAAGACCCAGCTTGACAGAGCAACGTGAAGACTGTGACCTCGGTCTAACTAAAATTGCCAAAACGCCGCCCAAATCGGTCTAACTAAAATTGCCAAAACGCCGCCCAAAAGCCTATCAGGAACTTGACTGGAGAACAAACCCTTGTCTCACAGATTCAGACCTGAAAGGAAACGTTTTGAACTGCTGTGGTTGGTAAAATATACACCGAAAGCATTTTGAGTAATAAAACTTAGTCAAAATGACTGATTAGGTTTGTCATTTCGCTGCGCCTCGATTTCTTAGTCATGTTAATGAAATGACTCACATAAAATAAAATGATTTTGGCTAATTTAACTTGTTTCCGGCTCAAAACTCAGTCAATATTGCATGTAAATGGACGAAATTTGGTATAAACTTTTATTGGCATCCTAATATCATACCAGATACATGTGGGCCTATGTGTTATGCATGAGCATGACTGAGCACTCAGACCACTAATGATTACACTGACTGAAGAATTGAGCCACTGCATGCATGTACATTTTCATGATTTTAGACTGGAAATTCAATTTCAAGCATATATGATGCAATCTGTATCTCTTTTCTTCCCCCATCCAGAGAAACTACTCTGAAGTGTTCTTCCCAATGCTATTACACTCTAAATATTGCTACAGAGTGTTTCCATTTTTTCCTTTTTTTCCCACCGTTTTAAATTTCTTGTTTTTGTTCACTAACAAATTTTCCCTCAAAGATTTTTCCAAAAAAAAAATTTCCAAGCATTTTTTTTCCAAAGAACTTTTTCTGAGCAATTTTGTTTTTTTAATTCGGCCACTTCTTTTTTCAATCATTTCTCCCCAGGTTATTTCTAAATTATAATATCAGTAGCTTTTTATTATGATTATTGATCCATAGATGTCGCGCATCATGACGCTTTTTTTTAAAGGTTCAAGACCACTCAATGCAGTTTGGGTTCAAGGTTGCTCCGTATGTCTCCTGGCGGAAAATCCTTAAAAATTTATCTGGTTGTTTTTGCATAATGCCATGACCGCTGTGCTGTTATTTCATCTTCAACCACTCCCCGCCCCCCCCCTCCCCGACAGCCTAGCCCCTCGAGCATCATGACTGCGTTTGTTTCCTGACGTAGACCTACTCTGCATCTGCATAGTGATAGATTTTTTTAAATTACTATTTCCCGATGAAAGTTAGCAATTTAACAAGCAGCAGAACAAGCACTTTTAAAAAAGCTTTTAAAGTGGGTTTTCTTTTTAGAGTCAAATATGAATTCAATTGTTTTTACTCTTTAACATGACTTTATGTTAAAACTTTAATTTGTTTATGCTATGTCAAAATACCCTCATTGGAGCTAATGTTGGTGTATACAATATGTGACAATAAATAAACATTTGTCAATATGGTCTTGATGGCTTGATCCTCGACTGGGTGCCGAGGGTTTGCAGCCGCGCAGCCTTTTTTTTAAACGCTGTATGGCGCTGCGATCGGTATTTTCTGTCGATTCACGTTCATGAGACAGCAGCGTGATTAAGCCGGTTTGACAATTCTTTGAAAATGGTAAGAAAAATACTAGAAACTGTGAAGGTATACAGCTGAAAGTGTGGTTAAATAGTTATTTACTGTGGTTCGTGTGAACTGGCAATGTCAAGGCAATTTCTTTGTCCATCAAGTTTATACAAATGATTGCTAAAGTTGCCTTGGGTGTTACAAATGAGCGATAATATAGAAGTTTCTTTGAATTGCTTGGGGATTGCTTTATTATTTGTTTATTCTGCTGTATTATATGTACTGATGTAAAATTTGGTATTATGGCACTCGAAGAATAATAGGAGTCAAGAACACCGTTGACTGGCCTGATCTCCCCACCCATGGTCCTCATTGTCTTCCTGGAATCGAACCCTTGATCTGAAGGGTGTGCGGTCATCTATGCTAGGGTGGTCAGCTGAAATTTTAAGTTATTTAAATAAGCTTGGAATTGGCCCATTCATTTAGAGCTTAAGGAGAGGAGCTCAAATCTGTTTTATTTTTTTAAATATCTTTATTAGAAGCGAAGATATTGCCATTTAAAGATCCTGATTTTCGGTATTTTTCCGACGAGCCGGCCGGGCTTTTGACACATCAGCTGGATAATGAACTTTGAGAGCCAATAAAGCAATAATTAATACATGAATAACATATCAAGTAATTGAAATATCATGTATTAATTATTTTTAGACAGCTAATTAAATTTGAATACAACAAATAACACGGTTCAAGAATTGCAATGTCCCGAACATGGCTCCTCGGGCCGCTGGACTTAGTCATTTTTAGGCGCGTCACTCTCGAATTGCCGAATGAATCGCGATTTTCGCCGAAGAATATCTCTGGAAGTATTCAAACAATGTTAGTGAAATTGAATCAATGTCTTTACATGGTTAAAGACAACACATTGGCTAAGTTTCAGTATTTTACTCCATTTATTTCTAGAAATACAGTGGTCTAAAGTCTGTCCGAGAGCCAGTCTCCCAAATTGAGTCATTTTTGTTGCTCTTTTGGTCGCGACTTCCATATTTTCACATTTTTTCACATTTTCTTAAGACAGATCCTCTAATAATGGAAATAACCAAGGAAAACCATATATATTCTTAAAGCTGAAACAAACAGCTTTTAAACAAAATAAATGTCATTGTTAATTTGCATAATTATATGAACAGAATAGGGGGTCAAAGGTCAAAAGGTCATCATTTTTACGAAAATACTTCATGTGTTTAAATGCCTTCCGATGGCCCTGGAGAGAAACCTATAGAAGAAAACCCATGCAAACTATATATATTCGGAAAGCTTACAATTAATGCTGTATGACTATTATAAAGCCATTGATGTATCAATCCATTTAACAAATTTCATGTGGGGTTGAATGCAAAATATTTGAACATTTTTCTTTTTTTTTACCGGATTTTTCTTTTTTTTTACCGCTTAATTGATATCCCGGAAGAAAATCTACAAAATTTTGGTCACCAACCCTTAAAAACAGTACATTTCTGTTAAGCTTACAAATGCCCATGTTTACAGGTACATCAATTTACACATTAATATCATTATAACCAAGCCATTGAAAATTACCCTTAATTTTCAAGAAATGGGACAGCGACCAGGATACTTCATCTATTATTAGCGATATTGCACTTTTTGCATGGGAAAATGAACAAAAGAAATCTTTTCCTTTTCACAATAAAAGATAGTATCAAGGACAATATTATTATAGTATACATGTACATAATGAACAACTTTGGGAATCAAAATGAATCGTGAAATTGTATTGTAAAACCAGTATAATATATTATAATTATATTTTGCTGTCTGTTTCAGAATGAAGATCAGACTATCTCATTTTCACAAGAATGGACTGAGAAGCATTCAAAATTAGATAAATCAAGCCTGTAACATTTGTATTCATAGTGTAACTTAATAAAGTCATCACAAACCAGTTACACAATTCATTGTGCACAGGTTCTGCGTCGATCATCATCTTTTAAAAACCAAGACAAGAAGGAATGAAGCTAACGGCTGCTAACCACACTGTTTAAGTGTTTATTTCCACAGTCTGTACCCAGAAAAAGAACAGCAAGTCAATTCATCAAATTATACTGTCTTTCACTATTCTAATATCATTTTGACAACCAAAAATATCCTTTAGTACTTCCTGGATTCAAATTTAGTCTGCAAAATGGAAACGGTTCACGCGAAACTATTTTCCGAAAATACCACATTATAGACCAGAAATGTGATGTAAATGCATATTTTATAAAAATTTATATGAATTTGTATTGGTTTGGGTATTATCCTTTAGTTGCAAATATCACCACAGGTGGCAGCACTGTATTCTTTATGGGATAGGGCCAGAAGTTGGTTCATGTTGAAATCTTCTGAGTCAAAAACTGACAACATGGATTTTTCAAACTCACGGGCCTCTCTTAGTTTTAAAGATACAAAAATGACAATTACATCATTTTTGAGATAAGAAATGACAGAATATGAATCCGAGTGAGAACACACAGATTTCTATTTTTTTCGTGTTGTGCCATGCTACTGAACTTGGAGTTAAATTTACGCACGGAAAATACGGGAAATCTCAGTATTCTCACTCGGGATCATATTCTACAGGAGTTCAGCTTTAAAATGCTCTTTATTTGAAAGCTCTACGACCATTATTAAGGTCGGCCCGAAGGTTTAAAGACAGGTAAGTCACTCAGGCTGAGGCGCCGTGGTTTTTCTTGCAGCATTTCCGTGGCCTGAGAGTCTGTTTTCATCGTGACGTTACGGCGCGGCTGTTACAGTGACGAGCCTGTTACTGCACACGATGACAGACGAGGTTGTAGGTGATATAAAACAGCAACAACATTAGATTTATGTTGAATACTTCCAGAGCTATCGTCGTTTAAAGTGCGTCAATCATACCGCGAAAATCCTGCTGTCAGAACCCGAAAGTGACGTGACGCGACCTCCCTATCTAGGCGACAAACCAACTAGACAACACCTGTCGGTACAACGACGTGATAAGAAATTTGGAAATCTCATACCAGTGCAAACTAGGGTAGCAGGACGTTTCACCGCTGGGGTTTTCACCGCTGGCAGTGGTGGGACGTTTCACCGCTAGTTCACTGCTGCACTTTTTCCTGATCATAGGCCTAATCAGCTGATACAGGTCTATGTATCTGTTCAGATGATTGCCGGTCAACTAGGCGACAGACAACTAGGCTACAACACTACCAACTAGGTGACATACCACTACCAACTAGGCTACACTTTTTGGACAACTAGGTAACAGCAGATACCCACCAGATACCATCCAGGTGACACATATTTTATTGGGGATACCAACCAGGTGACAGAACACCTTCAATGGTGGTCAATTAGGAAATGTATTGTCACCTAGTTGGATGTGTTTTGTGAACTTGTGTCACCTAGTTGGAAGTGCTGTGTAAATTTGTGTCACCTAGTTGGAACTGTTTGTCACCTAGTATGCACTGGTATGAAACTTCCAAATTTCTTGTCACCTAGTTGGTACTGATGGGTGTCGCCTAGTTGGTTTGTCGCCTAGTTGACTGTACACCGCTCAGATTGCTGCCTCTATCAAGGCTTGTAATGTTACTTGATTACCATACCATAAGTGCCAATTACAATTGTGTTGGGTTGCAAAGAATGCCAGAGACAATTACAATTTAGAGCAACTCCCAACTTTCAAGTGCTATATCTGTGTCATTCCGAGTCCTGAGCACAATTCTTATTCCTCTTTTAATAGAACAAGACAGGTCTAACAACTTTTCTTTCTCTTTTCACAGTTTCGCAATCAGTACGATAACGATGTCACAGTTTGGAGTCCTCAGGTATGAACATCTTGAATTCATGCAAAGCAAAAACAAGTAAATCACCTTCAAGTTCAACCTTTGTTATTAGAACTTCAATCAAACTGACTCGTACATATTTTACAGGGAAGGATTCACCAGATCGAATATGCAATGGAGGCTGTCAAGCAGGGATCTGCAACAGTCGGTGTCAAATCCAAAACACATGCAGTGATTGCTGCTCTCAAGGTATGCTTGCCTAGAATATTCCTCTCTTTTCATTAATTATGTCAATCTGATAACAGGGTTCCCACAGTCTTGAGAAGCAGAGAAAAAGTAGGGAATTTTCAAAAGCCATTTTCCAGACCTGGAAAGTAGGGAAAAAGTGGGGAATTTTCATTTGTAGTAAGGAATTTTCATTTACTGAAGCATTTTGCAGATTATTTCAAATGTCGATAAGCCGCTTTATGATAAGGTAAAGGGCTTAAACTTTTAGTCTCAGATTTTCTTCACTTGAGTAAGTTGAGTTTCGCTGATTCAGCCTTGTGTGTGAAGAGGTCATAAGAACTAATTCAATTCATCAGCAGATGGTAATGCGCTTGAACTATCTGTGTTGAAAGTTGTGAAGGCAGGAGATATGACACATCAGTCTTGAAAAAGTAGGGAATTTCCAAAAGGGAAAATTGTGAGAACCGTATGATAATTATGATGCTATCCAAAAGCTACAATTTGTAATGTTTGATACATTGCAGAGGGCACCTTCAGAGCTGTCATCACATCAAAAGAAAATCTTGCACATTGACGATCACATTGGAATTTCAATTGCTGGTCTCACTGCAGATGCCAGATTGTTGAGGTAAGTCGACATAATTTAACTTCGGAGGGCACTTACAGCTCTGGCATGGCACGGTCATAACATTGAAGCTTGAGAACTTCAAAAGAATGAAAAGATGTCTTTCTATTGCTCACTTCAAGATTTTAAACCTAATTAACAGCTTTAGGAATTGATAGTCAGACTTCTTGTAAATTTAGATGTTGTGCAGAAAAAAGAACACGGATTAGATAACCGTTCAATAACAGCAAAAGGTATAATAAATGCATACTCTATTTCAGTAAATTCATGAGGTCGGAATGTCTGAACTCAAAATATGCCTACGACAAGCCTCTGCCAGTCTCACGTCTCGTTACAATGATCGGCAACAAGTCACAGATTCCCACACAGCGTTACGGAAGAAGACCTTTTGGGGTGGGCCTCCTTGTGGCTGGGTATGATGACCAAGGACCTCATATCTACCAGACCTGTCCATCTGCAAATTTCTTTGACTGCAAAGCCATGGCCATCGGAGCAAGGTCGCAGTCTGCCAGAACATACCTCGAGAAGTTCTTGGATAAATTCCCTGATTGTAAGTTAAAAAACTTGAATATTGTCCTCATTTATATGAATGCTACCTTTTTTCCTTTAGTTTTTTACGGCTGACTTGGCCTCTTATTACGGCTTGCAGACTCTCAGGGCCTTAATGAGCTAATCTTATGGAAGCAGATCAATTAATTTAGTTTATTACGCAAGGATTTTCATTTGCATGCTACAGATTGCATGGTGTCAACAGTTCCGTCAAGCTTTGTATATGGTCAAGTGGAAAACATACCAACTTCCAAGTTCCACTCGTCTATTGTTTTGTAAACAGTGCGATTTAGTCCTTAACTTTTTGTTGCAGGTGAACTTGAAGAGTTGGTGAAGCACAGTCTGAGGTCATTGAGAGACACATTGCCTTCAGAAGTGGAGCTGACAACAAAGGTTTTTACTTAGCAATGTCTCTTTGAATTGAATGTCCATTTATTTTGGATCTTTTTATTTCAGTGATAAATACCGTGCCTTTTCGTTTCAGAACTGCTCTCTAGGAATTGTAGGAAAGGACATTACATTTACCATATACGATGACCAAGCTGTGGAAAATTATGTATCCTTTACTTTTTATCTAATCAGAATATTTTTTGTGGTTCGTACAGAATACTTGTCACAAGTTGTGTGTCGCAAAGTCTCTGGTGAAATATATGCTTTAAAAGGTCAATGTTACCATCCTCTTTTCTCTATGTCTTGAACCTTCCTTTTCATCTAGATTTTTTATGTCAATATCCATTAATGATTGAATCTTTGATACATATTGCTTGTTCAGCTTGTTTAATTATCAGTTTAGTGACAGGGAAAAGTAAACAATAAATGCTGGCATGTAGCATATGACCTATTTCAAACAGTATTATGAACAGATAAATAGATCCATTATTTTAAAGTATCATGATAATTTAGTTCTTGACAGATCTTCCAATTCTTCCTTAACCTTTATAAGCTCAAAATGATCGAAGGAGAAGAGAGATCCCCAGGAGCAGGCAAAGAAGACGAACCTGTAAGTATTGCAGCTTTGAGTGTCAATTTATCAGCTCACTTCAAAATATATGTGAACATTTTATGCTTGTAATATTAAAATGCCCTCCATCCTATCCTAATTAGTAGCAGAGTGCATAAATACAGGATGTAAAGCCATAGTCAACCATTTCGATAAAATATTTGTTTCAAATGGTGCCAAGAAAGCTGAAATGTTTTCTGTCACTAGATAGAATTTTTAAATGCGAATTATTTTTTGCAGACCCCAATGCAAGAAGAGGGCGAGGCCGCAGATGCTGAAGCTCAGCCAGCAGAACCAGCAGCCGAAGACGCCCCCATGGATCAGTAGTGTGCTGAATCACTATTCACATTCTTATTTTATAATATTATCATATTATATGTATCATTGCCTGACATGATTTATGTTGCTTCAAGTAAATTTATATTATCACTGAAGTTCATTGATGTCTCTTGTTGTTTTAAGAAATGACTTCTGATTTAAGAAGTCTGTGATTGTCATTGAATTTGGTGTATTTTTACAAGTTGTCGGATAATTCTATATGGTAGCTGGAACGTGATGCTTTGATCCTACGTTTCCTTGCCTCTGATTGCTGTACAGTTGAGGTCAAATGTATTAATGCAGCGAGGGCTGCTGTTTTCAAAGTTATGTGGCATCGTAAAATCTGCCTATATTGCAATGAAAACACTTCAGATTATTTGATGTGATTGTTTTTCAACTCATGGCAGTGAAAAAACCAGATTCAAATATGATTTGCAGTTGTTAGGAGGCTCTGAATTACAGGTGATTTCATTAGTACGCGATTCTTAGGTTCTAGACCCATCAAATACATGCCATTTTTAACCGACCTAATGTCGGTTATTAGAGGGGGTTGGGTAGTGAAAGGGGACTCATGTAAACCATGTCCATGTGTCCATATGTAAACATTTCTTGTCAACATGTGTATGTGTCCATTTGTGACCTTAGTTTTGAGCTTAGAGTAATGAAATTTGGTACAGTTGTGGTACTATGGTCATGGATCGGGGATATGTCGAGAAATCCAAGATGGCTGCCATTTTGTGGCGGCCATTTTGGCAACCATCTTTCTTCATTCTTGAAGTGCCCATTGTGACCTTAATATTTAACTTACAGTTATGAAATTTGGTACAGGTATGGGACTTTGGGTATGATTGGGAACATGTCGAGAAATCCAAGATGGCGGCCATTTTGGCAGCCATCTTTCTTCATTCTTGAACTGCCCATTGTGACCTTAATATTTCACTTACAGTTATGAAATTTGGTACAGGTATGGGACTCTGGGTATGGATTGGGAACATGTCGAGAAATCCAAAATGGCGGCCATTTTGTGGCGGCCATCTTTCTTCATTCTTGAACTGCCCATTGTGAACTTAATATTTCACTTACAGTTATGAAATTTGGTACAGGTATGGGACTCTGGGTATGAATTGGGAACATGTCGAGAAATCCAAGATGGCGGCCATTTGTGGTGGCCATTTTGGCAGCCATCTTTTTTCATTTATTGAACTGCTCATAGTGACCTCAATATTTCGCATAGAGTTATGAAATTTGGTACAGGTATGGGCCTGTGGGTATCAGTCGGGAACATGTTGAGAAATCCAAGATGGCAGCCACTTTTTTCTTCATTCTTGAACTGCCCATTGTGACCTTAATATTTCACTTAGGGGAGACCGGGGCTGGTTGTCACAGGGGCAGGTTGTCACACTGTGTAGAATTTAAACTTGCTCTATTTCTATTTAAAGCAAGTAGGGGCACAGCCATTATAAATGAAAGTCAGTACAAGAGTGACTTAAATCTATCTGGTGAATATATACCTATGTCTTTCGAAATCTTGATGTCATATTGGACATTTTTTTAAAAATGAGCACTCGGGGCAGGTTGCCACACTTTCGGGGCAGGTCGTCACACTTTTGTTTAAGAGTTTGAATGCAGGAAGTGAGACTCAGTAAGTCAAATCCTGAATGAGACAAGTTATTTTGGACATGTCAGGAATCCCCTACTTGCCCAGTGCAGACCTTAACAATCATGTGAATCTGTACAAGGGTGCAACAAATTTTGACTAATCAAGGCAACAGAAATGCATTTTGTTAAGGAAGAGGGTGAGTGCAGACTGCAGAATTTTTCAGCAAATTCCTTTTGAAAATTTGAAATAGATCTATTTAGATGCTATGCCTTTTCTGCTTACATCATCAATCATCAGTAGAATGTACTAAGGATATGACAATTTAGTATTCATGAGAGCGTGACAACCTGCCCCGAAAGTGTGACAACCTGCCCCGAAAGTGTGACAACCTGCCCCGAAAGTGTGACAACCTGCCCCGAAAGCGTGACAACCTGCCCCGAAAGTGTGACAACCTGCCCCTGTGACAACCTGCCCCAAAAGTGTGACAACCTGCCCCGAATGCTTGACAACCTGCCCCGAAAGTGTGACAACCTGCCCCGAAAGCGTAACAACCTGCCCCGAAAGTGTGACAACCTGCCCCAAAAGTGTGACAACCTGCCCCTGTGACAACCTGCCCCAAAAGTGTGACAACCTGCCCCGAATGCTTGACAACCTGCCCCGAAAGTGTGACAACCTGCCCCAGCAGTGTGACAACCTGCCCCTGTTACAACCTGCCCCTGTGACAACCTGCCCCAAAAGTGTGACAACCTGCCCCGAAAGTGTGACAACCTGCTCCTGTGACAACCAGCCCCGGTCTCCCCTACAGTTATGAAATTTGGTATTGGCCTGTGGGTATGGATGAGGAACATGTCGAGAAATCCAAGATGGTGGCCATTTTGGCAGCCATTTTTCCTTCTTTTTTTTTAGAAATCTTTTCAAACTGCATTGATTCTATACTAATAGTCTAGCATCTTCCAATCAACTATTTCTCCTATCTTCCAATATCAGTTGCTCAGTGGTTTAAGTAATGGCACCTTCAATTTCATTGCGCTAGGTCGGTTTTGAATCCGCGGATTCTTGTTAGTTAATCTGATTGGTTTAGAAACAATAAAACGTCACACATTTGATATATCAAACGTAGTATTAAAGTGCTGGTTTAGTATTGATTCCTCACAACCAAGTGTGAATGACAAAAATCGCGTGGTAATGAAAACACCTGTAACAATTTTCAAAATTTGGTGGGTCAAAAGAAAACATACACTTGAATTTTTGGCTGGAGAATTCTGGAGAATTCTTCAGCCTTTTTAATAATGGGATTTGGGGGTGTGGTCGATATTTGGAGGTGTGGCGCATAATGACAGGTGTGCATTTTTGGCCATCATGCGTTTAGTTTGTGTTTGTGGTAAATGGTAGTTAGAAGCGTCTTAGTTGGCTAATTTGACAGTATTAGGCAAGGTGTACTGGGTTGACAGTTGTTCGGTTGAAACTGTGGCTGTGCTTGAAAATTTTTAATTTTTGGGGGTGTGGCCATTTAGAGCCAATGAGAATGAGGGACTTGGTGGAAGAGGCCATATCAGCCAATAGGGAGACATGTAGTATGCAAGGCCTGGGGGGAGGGGGAGGACACATCCAGGGGGGTACTTGCAGAAATTACTTTTTTTGAATCTAATTATATTTCTAGGCTGGGGGTCACCTCGGAGGGAGGTATTTAAAATTTTAGATTTTACAAGTCCCGAGGGGGGTCACCTCGGATTGGGGGGGAGGGGTACTTGCAAAAAAAAAATTATTTTTTCTGCTAGTTATATTGCTGCTTGGGTCACCTGGGGAGGTATTAAATTTTATATTCTATACAAGGCGCGGGGGGGGTCACATCTGGGGGGTAGTTGCAGAAATTTTTATTTTTGCTAGTTATATTTCTAGGCTGGGGGTCACCTCTAGGCTGGGGGTCACCTCGGAGGGAGGTAATTTTAAAATTTTAGATTTTACTAGTCCCGAGGGGGGTCACCTCAGGTGGGGTATTCGCAAAAAAAAAAAGTTTTTTTCTGCTAGTTATATTGCCAGGCTGGGGTCACCTCAGGGGAGGTATTAAATTTTATATTCTATGCTAGGCCCGAGGGGGGAGGACATTTCCGGGGGGGAATTGCAGAAATTATTTTTTTGGCTAGTTATTCTAGGCTAGGGGTCACCTGTGAGGGGGGTAATTTTAAATTTTAGATTCTACAAGTCCTGAGGGGGGTCACCTCGGGGGGGGTTCTCGCAAAAAAAAATTGCGTTTTTCTGCTAGTTATATTGCTAGGCTGAGGTCACCTTGGGGGAGGTATTAAATCTTATATTCTATACAAGGCCCGGGGGGAGGTCACATCCGGGGGGGTGCTTGCAAAAATTTTTATTTTTGCTAGTTATATTTCTAGGCTGGTGGTCACCTCTGAGGGAGGTAATTTTAAAATTTTAGATTTGACAAGTCCCGAGGGGGGTCACCTCGGGGGGGGTACTCGCAAAAAAAAAAATGTCTGCCTGTTATATTGCCGAGGGGGGTATTAAATTTTATATTCTATGTAAGGCCCGAGGGGGGGAGGACATTTCCAGGGGGGTACTTGCAGAAATTTTTTTTTGCTAGTTATATTTCTAGGCTAGGGGTCATCACCTCGGAGGGAGGTAATTGTAAAATTTTAGATTTTACAAGTCCCGAGGGGGGTCACCTCAGGGGGGGGTACTTGCAAAAAAAAATGTTTTTTTTCTGTTAGATAGGGGAGGTATTAAATTTTATATTCTATACAAAACCCGGGGGGGGTCACATCCGGGGGGAGCTTGCAGAAATTTTGCATTTTTGCTAGTTATATTTGTAGGCTGGTCACCTCGGAGGGAGGTAATTTAAAAATTTTGGATTTTACAAATCCCGAGGGGGGTCACCTCGGGGGGGGTACTCGCAAAAAAAAAAGTTTATTTCTGCTAGATAGGCTGGGGTCACCTCGGGGGAGGTATTAAATTTTATATTCTATACAAGGCGCGGGGGGGGGGTCACATCGGGGGGGGTACTTGCAGAAATTTTTATTTTTGCTAGTTATATTTCTAGGCTAGGGGTCACCTCGGAGGGAGGTCATTTTAAAATTTTAGATTTTACAAGTCCGGGGTCACGTCGTGGGGGGGGGGGGTTTCCTCGTAAAAAAAATTTTTTTGCTAGTTATATGCTAGGGGGTGAAAGCAGAAGAATAACCAGTTAGGTGTGCACTTGCTGTAACTAGTAAAAAAAAACCATTTTATTGAGTAGCCTACCTGTCGAGACAACTGAGATAGCGGGCATTTTAGCAGCCATCTTTCTTCATTCCTGGACTGCCAAAAGTGACCTTAATATTTCACTTGAGAGTTATAAAATTTGGTTCATGTCTATGCCTGTGGGTATTGATTGGGAACATGACGATAAATTCAAGATGTAGGCCTTTTTGGCAGCCATCTTTTGTCATTCTTGAACTGTCCATTTGTGACCTTAATATTCCGCTTATTTTAGAGTTATAAAATTTGGTACAAGTATTCCACATTATGAATTTGTCGGCCAATAGCTCTATATGGGCAGCGACTCCGTTAGACACTAGTGTCTTCTGTCACCTTCTACTAGTCCAGGAGCTTATGGGGAAATAAGGGGTGGATTGTGCAGGTTTGTCTACAAGCATGAAATTTGGCACAAATGTTGCTGAGGGTATGTAGATTCAAATTTTTGAGGGCGCCGGAGCGGGCGCTCGTCTTGGTTGCCATAGCAACAAATTCAAAATGGCCGCCGCTCGATATCTAATTTTGAGTATAACTCAGTAACAAAAGGTCATAGGATTGCAAATAATACCTCTAAATATATGTTTTTGATGCCAGGGATCCTGATTCTGCCATTATTTTTAATGGCAAACACATATTTTGGACTATAGAGCCAAAAGTACCTGTATATTGGGGTTATAGAGCCTATTTTATCGAAACTTTCAACATATTTTCAATTTCCTGATAACAGTTCACTCTAACAAGAACCAAATTATCAATTATATATATATAATATGTAAATTGATGCCAAAGCAACCAAATGAATGTAGCAGACAAGGGTATTGTTAAAGCAGCTGCATCTATGCGCTCCTTTTCTTTTGCGCACGCAGTTCCACCTCTATAAGTCTTTCAAATATCACAGCACTACATGATGCTAGCCAATAAGTTGTGTAGTATACCAAAAGAAACCTGTTGCTGTCTTTGTGTGTTGGCCCATATGAAATCTATGATGTACTTATCCACTTCTGTTTGCCATCCCAATACTTTGAAATCCTGAATTTTTTAAAGATACAATAGCGATTGATTCGAACAAAGACTTTTTTCCGTTACAACGGTAATACAACCTCTATTTGTGCTCAGCAATACATGTAGATGCTTCTTGGGTATATATCTGAGGGATACTATCACACTACCAAGATATTTGTGTCATATGTGCAGTGACTTTGCACAGACTGTCTTGTTTGATTAACTTCAGTCACATCTCACAAGTCTTGGAATTGATTTCACTTGGTTTCCCGTGGCCTAATGGTTAAAGCGCTTGACTGCGAATCCACTGGCCTGAGAGGACATGGGTTCGACTCCCGCTCCTGGAACTTCACTCAGCATAAGGCACTAAAACATAGGACACTCAACAGAGGGCAGCTGCAGCTACAGCTATCAACAGCTATATATAGCTCATGACCAGGTCTGTCCCATGAGACCTGGGCAAAAATAAACGGAGGGGGTTGTATCCAGTGTTCTATACTGGGGCAACTGAAAGACCCTGCACATCCCTGAACTAATAGGGTATGTGGCAGACTCACAGCCTTACCATCACTCATCCATCATACAGTGGTCACCATGCTTGCATAGGCCAATATGTGGCCTCTTAGCATTAAATGAATAGAACTAGAACTAGAACATGCTACAGCAGCCTGTTCTATTGCGACGGGAGGGAGCGGGCTAAAACATTTCAGTAGAGGTGCTGTATTTCATGTCCTTGTATGCATACATGAACTGCATACATGAACCAGCACAGTTCTGCGGAGTTCTGCTGAGCACGGACCTGAAAAGCAACTGCACTAGTGCCCCAGATGCCAATTCCATACTTAATTCGATGTGAATATCTTCTGTCTGCAGCCTCGCTAGATCATGTAGATTGCCTGCCTCAACAGCAGACTGCTGTCAGTCAGGGTTTCTTATTATGATCCGACATGTGGCACATGGACTTTGTTGAGAGCCCAACCCTTGAACTCAATTTATTCCAAGCCCATGAGATATTAGATGGAGTGTTCTATTCTGGGGCTACTCAATGACCCTGGACACCACCGGTTTTACAGCATGACTCCAAGTCTTCTCATCACTCATCATGCATACAGTGATCACCAGAAGTGAAGGTGCTATGGCAGGGAACCTTGAGCAATGTTCTCTTGTCCCCTACTCATGGGTACTGCACTGTGGCTACCCTGAGCAGTGCTATTGTTGGAAGGGTTCGAACCAAAGCTCTTGAAACCTGTGCATGCACTATCAAGCACTCTAAACCATTCCATCACAGGGAACTCATTAAATTGTTTATATGGTATGTCAGAACAATACAGAATTGTGATGGATCATTCTTCAGAAAGACCATGGTACTAGTAACTGGAGAACAATTCTCCTAATCTGGCCAACAGGCAATACCTAAGTCTGGTCTCAGACTGCCTCAGATATATACATAAGAATCATTTATGCTAGAGCACAGATAAAGGAGGTTATAACTGCAAACAAGTCATTCTTCAAATCAATCACCATTGTATCTTTAGGAAATCCAAGATTTCAATGGAAGGGGATTGAAGACAGGAGAGGGTAAGTACATAATAAATGTCATACTGGCCAATACTTGAAACAGCAACAGGTTTCTTTTGGTATACCATATAAATTATCGGCATGCAACAATTGCAACATGTAGGGATTTGAAAGATTTCATGGAGAGGACTGCATGCGCAAAAGAGCCTGTAGGTGTGAGTAAGGCAGCTGCTTTGACAATACCAATTTCTGCAACATTTGTTTCGGTTACTTTGGTATCATCGTACAGACGATATGTTGATGTATTTCTATTACATAAAGCTGGTGTTTATTTTTGTTGTCCAAACTTGATGAATTGCTACAAGGAACAATTTGCAATAGTTTAAGCTGAAGATTTGTGGTGAATTTCGATAAAATGAGCTCTATAACCCCAATATACAGGCAATTTTGGCTCTAAAGACCAAAGTATGTGTTTGACATGAAAAATAATGGCACAATCAGAATCCCTGGCACCAAAAACATATATTTAGAGCTATTATTTGCAATCCTATGACCTTTTGTTACTGAGTTATACTCAAAATTGGATATCGAGCGGCGGCCATTTTGAATTTGTTGCTATGGCAACCAAGGCGAGCGCCCGCTCCGGCGCCCTCAAAAATTGGAATCTATATACCCTCAGCAACATTTGTGCAAAATTTCATGCTTGTAGACAAATATGCACAAATTATCCCCATAAGCTCCTGGACTATACTCAAACACTTGCGCAATGCTCACTGCAGCAAGTTGCACCTATACTTCATTGTTATACCTTCACGTCAAGAGAATCTAGTTCGAGCAGGCATCACCCTATTATACCTCAAGCTCCAGTTCCACTGTTCCTACACTCATATTTTTTGCCTCAGACGCTCTCCCATGCTGCAAATCACACCTTCTACTTTCCCATAGGATTAACCAGCCATTGTATCCGAGGATGCTTGTTCTCAAATATATGCTAAATAAGTAATCGTAAACCAACTAAGCAATGTAAATTGATGTCAGAAAGTGATGCCGCAATGTCTGACGAGATTTTGTTAATTTCTGAACAGCAACAAATTGACTGACCTAGTTTTCCCGTGGGATGTGACGAGTTACTGCTTACATATTTTATTTAAAATTTCAAAATATTTTGAAGGGAAAACGAACATGCAGAAAATACATCAAAACAATGGCAATCAAATTCAGAGAGTCTGGGTGCTTATATCATGCGGTGTGAGAACTATTTAATAGGCCAATACCTTCATGTAGATGACCATCGAGGGCTCTGCAGTCTATCGGCTGTATCGGTCAACAGAATCATTGCATAAGTAGGAAATAGATGGGATCTATCTGCAAAACAAGAAAGCATTTTGGTCAAAAAGATGGATCACACCCCCAAATTAACAAAGAAGGGAGTTCTGTGGAGAGTTACAGGCATAGTGGACTGAGCTTTGAGCAAGCATTGTTTAACACACTTTGCCTCTACATAGCCTGATGGGCTTCAATGCAGTAAAAATGTCACTTCTTCTGGTTTCAAGCACAGTCAAGATTCATAACTTATCCCAAAAATATTTCTCCTACTTTATGAAGTTATCAGAGATGAAATTGGATGTTTTGTTTTGGTGCATTGTATCTTCTTTGCTTCGAGATATCTTAGAGGCCATGTTGGTCAAATGTTCATTTGTTAGCACTTGTTGACAGCTATGTCCCCTGTGTCCATAATTCTCCACAGAGCTCTTTCATAGTTCATTTGGGTTGTTTGTTACCATACTGACTAAAATTCACTCTTGTCTGACAGACAGCCTCCATCCATTTCCCACATGTGCAGTAATTCTGTTGACCAATTTTCCATATACGTCGTGGTGGTGGTGGTGTATATGGTAGACCGTGGTGTGTGAAATTGTTCAGATACTGCATGCAATTTGTTTCCTGACCATTGAACTCAATTATTCATCTTTTCGTGTGTTTGCCACATGCTTTTTCCTTTAAGTACGTTTTGAAAAAAAGAATGATATGTGTAAGTGGGTAATTTATCACATCCCTTGAGAAAAAATTAGGTCAGTCAACAGTTGCATTTCAGAAATTAACAAAACATAATCAGGCATGAGGCATCCATTTCTGACATCAATTTCCATTATTTAGTCGATTTACCAATGCTCATTTTGCATATTATTGGAGAAAAATCCAAGTGTATGTTTTCTTTTGACCCACCAAATTTTGGATATTTTGAATTCAGAGCCTCTTAACAACTGCAAATCATATTTGATTCTGGTTTTTTCACTACCATGAGTTGAAAAACAATCACAACAAATAATCTGAAGTGTATCATTGCAATATAGGCAGATTTTACGATGCCACATGACTTTGAAAACAGCTGCCCTCGCTGTATGAATACATTTGACCTCAACTGTAGGTCTGTGATTCCGAGCTGGGTTGTCAATGATGTTACTACATGTCTTATCTTCTGAATTTGAATGAGTGGTTAGCTGGTCATTGTGACCTCAATGATGAGTAGTAGGAGTCTTTCAGGGATTGTGCAGATAATATGGCAAGTAGAACGATGTAACTTAATAAAGACAATTTGGTAATTACGCTTAGTTCTACATCTGTAGTATTTAAAGTTTCACATGCATTAGTAAAGATTTGAAAAATATTTTGGCTGCTGAAATTTGAAAGCGCCTTTTTGTAGACATGCCCAGTACTTCGTGGGTGATGTTCTGCTGCAGTGTTACGATATCTGGTTGTCAGTTAGTCTCTTCTCTCTTCTTCAATGTGTTTAGTTCCTATAGTTGAGCATTGGTTTTCATGATTCAGAAAATATCAATCCTATGTTTACTGTTCAGACAGTGGTGATAGCTTGGTTTGGAGGCTGATTTGGTAATTTTTTTATTCGACGATAAAAGTGTTAAAATTACAATTACATTTAATATCATGTCATGTTACGCGTGGTCAAGGAGGCAGTGACTAAGTTAAGGTGACAATGCTGTTGTCACTGCCTCCTGGAAACTGAGAACTGCGTGCTGCTTAGGGTGATGCAGATTGCACACAAAAAAAAAAACTTGAATTTTCAATGGGGCACTCCCCAAATATGTTCCAATATATGAAAAAAAAATTCAGTAAAAATTTGAGCCAAATCAGACGAATTTTAGAGGGTGCTACCGCAATTTGAAATATAACATTGTATTGCGATGGAAGAAATCCCAGTTTTATGGGTGATGGGTGAAGGAAGTTATCCTACCACTAGAGTCTTGGTAATTTTTTTCTTATTTAAGCTTTCCACTATTCTCATCACAAATTCATTCATATTTTGACAATATCCGGTCATTTCAGGCCACAGGGCACTCCTAAAGCAACAAATTTAGCCCGATTTTTACAGCATTAAGGTTCGACGCGGTATTGAATTACATAACAAGGAATATAGGTACACAAATTTAAGTCACACCATCTTATTGAGCAGGAAAAGAGCTTTAATTTTAATACCAAAATTACGATGTTGCTATATTCTACAGTATTACAGCAGTGCTTTGAATATTGGGAATTTTCGCAAATAATTGTTAATGACAGATAAGCTAATTCGACAGGGTCAGATGGTCAGAGTATAGCAGTGTCGGTATTCAAATTAAAGCTCTTTTCATGCTCCATCTATTGATGTAACTTTCATTTCTATGACATTGACACTCGTAATGTAATTAAACACCGCAAATTTGGTATATTTTGACTATTTTATCTCTGTTAGTCTGGTGGTAACAGCATGAAGAACCCAAAAAAATCCAATTTTGCATTGATCAGGTGTTCTGACAACCAGACCAAAAATTTATGACCATGCCACATTGGTTTGGTGCACCAGGTAAAGTTGAACTCACTACATGCCAAATATTTGGATATATTTGTATTGAATACTAATGTTAATTTTCATGATGCGGTAGCACCCTCTAATTTTTGTCCGATTGAGCTAAAATTTTTACAGAATTTTTTTTTCATATATTGGAACAACTTCATGGGTCCCCGTTAACATTTCAAAACTTCACTTTTTTGCATCACCCTAATGCAGCTGCCATCTGGCACAAAGCTAGTTTTATATACTGCTCGGTCAAACAGTTCCAGTTTTATTTCACATTCACATAGTTTCTCTCCAGTATCAAGGTAAACCCAAGTCAGACTAGGCAATAATATTCTCTAAGGAAGTATGGCAATCACCTATTCACCATACTCAGAAACAGCCTTGGTTTCTTCCAGACTAAGATTGTGTGACTTCCATACACTCAGTTTCTGTTGACCACTCGCAGAATTTCACACTATGGGCAGAAAGCCAGAAACACATGGCACAGCGTATGCTCTGCTAAAAAAATGGGGGCCGTCCACTCAGGGCCGTATTAGCGCATTTCTGGGCCCGGGGCAAACTGTTTCTAATGGGCCCCCTTGCGCCCCAAAAACGCTCTGAAATTCTGAAAAGTACATTCGCGTGCAAGTTACCCGACGCACTTTCTAAACTGTCGGACCACATTTCAACTTCATCATGGGCCCCCCTGAGGTCATGGGCCCGGGGCAAGTGCCCCGTTTGCCCATAGGTTAATACGGCCCTGCGTCCACTAGGGCCAGGACAAGACCAGGAACCATCAGGAAAGTGAAATTGACAATTCCCCATCCCTTCAGCACGTTGTCCTGGTCTGATCCTGAAGCCTTCCTCATGCTGTCCTTGTATTTCCTGAACGCTTCCTGGTGCTTCAGCGCCTTCAGCAGAGGCAAACATTTCAGCGTCCAAATTTTGCTCCAGAGCAAAATTTGGACGCTGAAATTGATTTCCTGGTACCTTCAGCGACTTGTCCTTGTTGTCCTGACCTTGTCCTGAAGGCTTCCTGGCTTTCCTGAACCCTTCAGGAACCCTTCAGCATCTTCTTGAAGCTGTCCTAGACCCTTCTGCGCTGCTGACAGCTTCAGGAATGTTCAGGAAGGCTTGCTGAAGGTTTGCTGAAGGTGCTGAAGGCATGATGAAGTATTGAGGAACCACTGCTGAAACTACCAAGAAGCTATTAGGAACAGTGAGGAACATTGGGAAGCCTTGCAGACAGCTCGCTGAAGGTGTCAGGACAGCGCAGACAGCATGCAGAATGTGTCAGGAAGGTGCAGACAACACGCAGAAGGTCCCAGGAAAGCCCTGAAATATGTGCAAAATGGCTAAGAACAAGATGTCATGTCAAGAAAAATTAGAAAAAATGGTATTCAATCTGTCACCAAATAAAATTCCTCATGCTGTGTGGAGGGCTTCCTAATTGTCCTGTCCTATGTTTTTACCCTTCCTGAAGTGTTCTGCACCCTATCTGCAGACAGAATGCTGAAGGTCTCAGGAATGGAGCATCTGATGATGAAGATCCGCTGATATGCCAAATTTTCTCCCCCAACCCTTCCTGGTCTTGTCCTGGCCCAAGTGGACACCTGGTCTTTAAGCTGCTAAGGCTGAAACAAAGTGCTCACTGGCAATGAAACAGCAGTCCCGGGACAGCAATCAACTTTATGCAGACACTGCAGACAGGGCCGGTGATGGCCTATTGTTGTCCCTCGAAACGGAGATGTTTATCATTATGAGTAAAGGTAAATTGAAAGTTTACCCAATTATCATTTCAACATTTTGGATGGGGTGAAAATAAATTGCACGAGCTTGAGTGGCTGAAGTTCGGCTCTAGTTTGTATAAATCAAATTCATGTTTCAACCATCTGATGGCCAGTTGCATTTCCTTATCGTTTGGCTTACTCCATAAATATCAGGAAATGTGAACTTTGGCTGTAAATTCAGGCAAAATACAGGGAATTTTGTTTTAAATGTGATGATACGTGAAAAGTGCTCTCTATTTTAAGCCAAAATCTGTAAAAAT
This sequence comes from Platynereis dumerilii, assembly GCA_026936325.1. NCBI lineage: Eukaryota > Metazoa > Annelida > Polychaeta > Phyllodocida > Nereididae > Platynereis > Platynereis dumerilii. Next base: position 86,934,913 of record JAPTHN010000001.1, on the reverse strand, counting down.
CATAGTTTTTGGATTCCGTTGACAAACAGTAAGCCTGAATTAGGTCAGGCGAAACGTTTGGTGAAGCAGGGGAAAATACACTGCATTTCCTTAATATTCAAATTTTGGTGGATGCCCTGTCTTTACGTGTTTAGAGATCATTCATTCTTTAGTTTCTTGGGATCATATTAAGCTTTCAAAGTTGTCTATAGTATCCTCTGAAATACATCTATTTTGCGATTTAAATATATATTCTTCCTTTTTTTTAAGTGTCCCAAATTTTACGGTTGGGCAGGAAGGTACTTCCAATTAAGCTATTTGGTGCTCTTATTTGGTAGAAACTCGATGCTTGCTTCCTCTTTGAAATATACTGACTTTGTCCTGTACTGTTATTGCCTGTCCTTTCCTTCTTTGGTGTTATGTCTTCTGTTTTAGTCAAGAAATATACGTGTGGGTTTTGGTTGTTTTGTTGGAGCATCTTGAAAAGTTTATACTAATAGGCCCATAGCATAAACAATTTATTTTTAATATCAAAATCAGATTTTTTTCATCATTGATTAAGAGCCCTTATTTTGGTGCATAGGAACATTTTGGATTATGTGTGTTTGAGACAGACAGGCGTAATCTTTGAATAGCTCTGAATTTATCACCAGAAATAGGGAGATCACGTAATTCCAACTGTGAAATTTTAGTCGACACAAAGTCACACAATCATGCAGATTATCACGAAGCTCGCATTCCTTAACTTCGGGATCTTAAGGTTTCTCATAAACTCCGGGATGGATCAACTAACCCCATTTTTCACACAGGTTGCATACAAGCTGTTAAATTGATTTAACTCAGTAGTTCGTGCGAGCTGCAAGTCACTCAATTAAGATAAGTCTGCACCATTTGTTGGAATTGCCCTAAATTGACTCCAGCCAGCAGATGTCATGTTATGGTGCAGTTGCGGCTCTTTGGATAAGTCACAAGTGGCTGGCATCATGCAATAGGGTACTCCTGTTAACACCAATCTATATTTCTTTACTCTTAATGTAGAATCAAATTGACACTAAGATGTGTTTAAAAATGCTATGAGCATGAGGATCTTGACGGCTTGAGTTGCGGTTAAAAACAAAAACTATTAAATTACAAATGCTTGATTTGTAAAGATTGTAAATATCTAGGTCATTGGTTAAGAGTTTGAAGGGAATATATAATAGGGAAATACACATTTACTGTTTATTCATGACATCAAGTTTCTTTTGACATATCATAAATTAGAACCATTTTGGGGCACAAATGTAATAACGAAAACTGTATTTTCAACTTGTGCAGATGGCACCCCCCTTTTTTTTTACAGACTGGAAAATTTTCTTGGCTGCTATTGTTCTCGTCTTCGAATGAATGGACTGTCAATTTTTCAGTAAAAAATTAGACAACAATAAATTGCGAAAAATCCAGTTATTTAAGTTTCACTATGGCCTATAGGATGATCTCCTTCTTAATGCACATGACGTTTTAAGAGCTACAGCCAACTAGTTCCAGACAGTTGCTTGTAGGACCTGTCTCATAAGTTTTTATGCTGGCTTCTTGAACTTTAGGACAAGATTTGTTATAGTACAGTATTGGCTATATGCAGCCAGCATACTATACTGATTGCCCCATACGGAAAAGTGTCAACCAGTTTGGTCCCCACCATTTAGTAATGTCAGCTAGAGCATTACAAAATATCTTATGATCACAAATACTTAATATTGTTGCATTGATGTAAAAGTACACCTGCCACTCATTAATTGACCAATTGGTGCAGATACAATTGTTGCAGGACCTGAAGTAATTGGGGGCGAGTTGTAACAATTGGGGGTGAATAGTAATGAGAGCAGTTTGTTCTATTTATAGGTCCAATTTCTGGGTGGCACATCCTTGGGGTGATTAACAGACTGTTAGTGACTTACAGTTAGTGACTAACTGGCAGTTCAAGACTAACAAACAGTGAATCAGCAACAGTTAGTGCTTACTAACAGTAAGTGACTAACAACAGTGACTTACTAACTGTAGTGACCAACTGATGAACAACAGGGACAAAATGACTAACAGTCAGGGACTAGCAGTTAGTAACTTACAGTTTCCTAACAGTTAAGGACTAGCTGACGTACATGACTAACTAACAGTTAGTGACTCACTAACAGTTAGTGACTGACTAACAGTGACTGACTAACAGTGAGTGAATGACTAACAGTTAGTGACAGACTAACAGTTAGTGACAATTAGTAACTAATTAACAGTTTGTCACTAACTGACAGTTTTTGACTAACCAACAGTTTTGACTAACTAACCATTTTTGACTTACAGTTTTTGACGACAAACAGTTTTGACTACAAATAGTTTTTGACTAACTAACAGTTTTTGACTAACAGTTTTGACTGAATAACAGTTTTTGACTGAATAACAGTTTTTGACAAATTAACAGTTTTGACTGACTAACAGTTTTGACTACTAACAGTTTTGACTGAATAACAGTTTTTTTACTACAAACAGTTTTTGACTAACTAACAGTTTTGACTACTAACAGTTTTGACAGAATAACAGTTTTTTTTACTACAAACAGTTTTGACTAACTAACAGTTTTTGACTGACTAACAGTTTTTGACAAATAACAGTTTTGACTGAATAAAAGTTGTGACTACAAACAGTTTTGACTAACTCCCCTTTTCACTAACTAACAGTTTTTGACTAACTAACAGTTTTTGACTACTAACAGTTTTGACTAACTAACCATTTTTGACTACTAACAGTTTTGACTAACAGTTTTTCACTAACTGTTTTTCACTAACTGTTTTTGACTAACAGTTTTTGACAAATTAACAGTTTTGACTGACTAACAGTTTTGACTAACTAACCATTTTTGACTACTAACAGTTTTGACTGAATAACAGTTTTTTTACTACAAGCAGCTTTTGACTAACTAACAGTTTTGACTACTAACAGTTTTGACTGAATAACAGTTTTTTTAACTACAAACAGTTTTTGACTAACTAACAGTTTTTGACTAACAGTTTTTGACAAATTAACAGTTTTGACTGACTAACAGTTATGACTACAAACAGTTTGGACTAACCCCCCTTTTCACTAACTAACAGTTTTTGACTAACTAACAGTTTTTGACTACTAACAGTTTTGACTTACTTACCATTTTTGACTACTAACAGTTTTGACTACAAATAGTTTTGACTAACTGACAGTTTTTGACTAACTAACAGTTTTTGACAGAATAACAGTTTTTTTTACTACAAACAGTTTTTGACTAACTAACAGTTTTTGACCGACAAACAGTTTTTGACAAATTAACAGTTTTGACTGACTAACAGTTTTGACTAACTCCCCCTTTTCACTAACTAACACTTTTTCACTAACTAACACTTTTTTACTAGCTAACAGTTTTTGACTAACTAACAGTTTGTGACTGACTAACACTTTTTGACTAACTAACAGTTTGTGACTAAATAACATATTTAGTGGCTAACAAATAGTAACTACCAAAACAACGGACTTAATGACTAACAGGTAGTGACTAAGTGAAGAACAACAGTAAGGGATGCCTGATTAACAGTTAAGGATTGACAGTCATATATAGTGACTTACTAATTAATATGAGTCATATAGAACCTATGCTCCCCCATATGAACTTGCCAACTCCAGCTAAACTGTCATAGGAATAAAAATAACAGTCAATACTATACACCAGCAGAGCAGGTATAAGAAGCTATAAGAGGATTTATAGATGAACCCATGATGTGTGTGTGTGTTCAAGACCTAGTTAGTGAGAGATATAGAAAAAGTATAGTTGGTGTCTCCAGAGTATCGCATGCCCCCCTTGGGATGAAGAGATAGAGAGGGTGAGGGATAGACAGATAGATAGATAGATCTATCATGGGTTCATCTATAATTCCTCTTATAGCTTCTTATACTATATTATGGGTTCATCTGTAGTTTCTCTTATACCATATTTTAAAATTCTTTTGGCAAAACATACTCTTATTGTAAATTTTGAAATCGTAATCACTACAGCCAGCATATATCTTTTTTTTTCAAAAATATTTTCTTGTTATTTGTCCAGTTGGAAAACTGACATTACCTTTACTTAACTCAGCAAACCGTACTTTGTGTGTTAGCCTATCTGGCTGTTGTTATTCCTGTAAAATAAGGTATACATATGCTGTGTAGGTCATTCTATAGCTGCAAAAATATGAGATGTAAGCCTTATTGTAAGCCCAGATGTAATTAATTTGTAGCTTCTTGGATCATTCGACCATACATATTTCTGCATACCATAAAAAAATTAATTGATTGACACTATGAAAAAATTAGACTACCCTTTTTTTGGCTGACCTTAGGAAAAGTGCTTCGAGAAGATCCGAGAAGGCTAAAAATCAATCATGTTCTGCCTTAACCCTGAAATATATCAGCATCTGTAAATTCCGTATAGACACGAGAGGGAGCTATCAGTTGCAGATGAAGAAGCCACATGTAATGTGAACAGTTTCAGCAGCCAGCCATCCCCATCAGTTAGATGCCTTTGCAGCAGCAAAACACAGATTTTGTTCAAGCCAGGAACCACTACCACCCTCAAGCAAGCAGTGGCAAGCAGGGAGGAGTACCTTGGAGGACACCCCTTGACAGTTGACTTGTTGACAACTCCTGATTGTTGTGCATCTTTTTACTGCCTGTGACAATTATTAAATTACTGTGTGACAGAGCAATACTCTTCAAGTTCATACCAGTTGGCATTCAAACTATCTGCAACTTCTGCTGACAGGTAGGCCTGCAGTTATTATATAATAGGAAATGTTTAAAGTTTAAAAGCCATTTCACACATATATCAGCCAATGGTATGACGGCGTATAGGGGACATCGTAGTTCTGAGTTCCAGGTTCGCCCTTCCCATTTCCAAGTTCGCCCTTCCCAATTCCAGGTTCGCACTTATGAAGTTTGGTTCGCTCTTTTGAGTTTGGTTCGCACTTATGAAGCTTGGTTCGCTCTATTGAAGTTTGGTTCGCCCTATTGAAAATGCCGTTCGCCCTATCGTATTATTTAATTGTGTACGTGCGGCATTTCCATATTTAGGCTATTGAAAGGTTGTGTATAGAAAGGTCTTATAAATGTTATGACCAGACAATTAAAAGTAGCTACTTGTGTACTTCGTACAAACAAATCACGCTGCTGATTGATCCCACTTCATGAAGCTTCATTGAATTGCCGTAATTAAACGATTAAAAACAAAAGTCACTTCATGCAATAAGTAGATTCAGAGTTGACAATGACAATGTCATAATGAAACAAAAAAATGCTAGGGCATACCTACACCTCCTGCAATATTGCTATTTGATGAAAGATTAGAAAGTTTTCCAAAACAAAAGAAGAAGAAATTTACCTGTATTTCTGTCTATCTATCTGTATATCTATCTATGTATTTGCAAAAGAGGCCTTATAATAGGCCTAACTATTGCTTACTTCAAATAAAGAAACAAATTGGAAGGATGGATATTTTCAGAGGAGAAATGCAGACACATTTCTTTTGCTGTTTGCCTCAACTCAATTTAAGGCTGCATTAATCAAGCAAATATGGTAGGACGCCAGTCTGTCTGCTGTTATGCAATGACCATTCAGACATGTCTGAGTTGACTTTTGTCCCTCAAAAGTCAGGAGATAGCTTGTTGTATTGGCCCTCTTTTCACTGCCCCCCCCCCCCTTGTCTCTTACCTGATTTTCTTAAAACTTTCTTAAACTCAGTGACCTATTAATTAAGATTTACCTGTGTCATCAGAAAATGAGGAATTATAACAGCTCTGGCTGTGTTGGTCATGGAAGGCTGGCGTTTTCTTCTAACCATACAATTCTCCTCTAAATGTGGCCTATTTGACTGAGAATATTGATGGATCATTGCAAAATACTGTACCGAAAAATTAAATTTTGAAATGAAGGGTTAAATAAAATAGCACATTACATACAAGTTGCAGTATTTGCTCACAAAGGGTATTAAAGTGCCTGAACAAATAAAAGATCATTGTAAAATCATCTAGGCCTATAGTTTGTATTTTTGTGAGGGGAAATAAAGCGCTGACACATTTTTAGAAAATCAAAGTTTTACTGAACCTGCAACTTTGACAGATAGTAGTCTGAGATAGAAAGATAGATAGATAGATAGATAGAAGGAAAATAGATACACAGATTGCATATTTAATTTAAATTCAACCTGGGTATGCATTGTTAGGCCAATGGGGCTCCTATACAAAGCATTTTTTCAGCCCCTTTGCCCTGATAAAATTTATTGTCAATTTATAATACTGCTATATTTTAAGGGGGCAGCAGCCCCTGCTTGCTAAGTTGCTATGCCTATAGATATCTTGACATACTGACTCCATCAGTGAGAAATCGCACTTGTAAGCACACTTAAAGTGCTTGCACGTTATTTTTAATTTATGTTAATCTGTACCTTTTGGTCTTTCACCAAGAAGTGCAACGAAATGATGATGTGTTTGGTGCTCAAGTACCTCTGCCACTTCACAAATTTTCATGCTTCTCTGAGCACAGACAGTGTATCACACCTGATCATTTTCATTATTTGAAACAACACCCTGGAATTATCATGATACCTAACATTGCACTGTAAAAAGTGCATGGAATCCGAGCTTCAGCATGTCTACTAAAATCTCACTATCAGGAGATACCAATTCATTCAACAAAACTACAAAACATGGAAAAGCGCCACTGTTGAAAGATAGAGAGAGGGGGAGATAGAAACATTAGAAAGCTTGAAATGCAGAGGTAGATAGAGCGACAGATATTGAGAGATAAATTACAGATAGATAGAGTCGATGGATAGTATCCATCGACTCTATCTATCTGTAATTTATCCATTGGATACAGAGAGATGGGGCTCTAGATATATAGAGAGAGATACGGAGATAGATAGATTTATCGATAGATAGACAGCTGAAGAGATAGCTTAAGGTCACTCCGTGCTCCCCCCCCCCTGCACTGGTTCTGGCAAATGGCAGATTTGACCAATACCATGACATTTCCATTCACAGTGTTTTTTTTTTCTAAACTCTGGATCCATTGCCCTGGTCACACTCGCACCATGTTAAAATTGTTCCCCCAGTGACTCCAAAAAACTATGTATATGTCAAGGCCTGAAGACCTTTTGCTTCAGAAAATTCCACTAAATCATTGAATATTAGAAAACTGTTAGTATTAGCGGATATCATGAACATGGTCACCTGTGTGGTTGTGCAAAAATTAGCAGCCATTGATAGATCTTGGATTAATAAGACTGTCTTATTAATCCAAGGATAGATATACTGGCCAAGATTCATGGGGGCATTGAAAATGAATGAGTGACTTGTGTAGTTCGTCCGGCATTTTCAAATAGTCATTTGTGACTATTTGCTATTAGTAAATTGAATAACTTATGACTAAGTTTTCCAAGGAGTTTATAGTCACAGACTAAGTTTAATGGTAAGTAAATTTTCACCTCTTCAGTTTTTAAAATGGCTAGTTGGTAAAATTCAACTGCATGCCTTCCAATTAGGGGGCCACCATTTAATCTCAAGGGGGGGCTTGGAGCTCTTTTTTACAGAGCTCTGCTTGCAGCCTGTATTACCGGAGGAGTTCCAAGAAAACTTATGACAACTCCCCTGGTCGTGTTGTTTCACCTATGTCATTAAAACTTTGCTTGCAGCCTAAATATAATTTTATCTTGCTTCCATCAACTTTTGGTAAACTTCTGTGACATTAAAATTTTTATTTACGAAACTAAAATGTTCGTTTTTGGCGGGAGTTTCAAATGATCAGCTGCAGTGAAACCAGCAGCAACAGCTGCAGCCAGATCCAGTCTTTGCAGATTCAAAAGAAAGAATGAAGGAAGGAAAAAAGGCAGGAAAAAAGGAAGGAAATAAGGAAGAAAAAAGGAAAGTATAGGAAGGAAAGTATAGGAAGGAAAATATGGGAAGGAAAAAAGGGATGGGGGAGGAAGGGAGGGAGGGAGGATATATATACATGTAGATAGATAGATAGATAGATAGATAGATAGATAGATAGATAGACAGATAGACAGATAGATAGATAGATAGATACTAAGTCTATCTACAAGCAGCTGTTAAAGTGCTTGCACGTTATTTTTTATATAATATGTATATGGCACTGCCATGAAATTCGCGCAGCACTTTAAAAAGTTTTTGTAGGACTTATAGTGTTACCATAACTTTCATGTTTATTTTATATTCAATGTATGAAAGGAGTTATGTAACTGTTTCAGAAAATTAGAAAGACTGATAAATGGAAGGACAGAGAAAAATGTAGAATAGCAAGATAAACTAGACAAAAAATATAATAGATAGAGAGATAAATAGAGATATAAATAGATAGACAGATAGATAGAGATAGATATAATGACAGACAGATAGATAGATAAATTGATAGATAGATATATATATAAAATAGATAAATAAGATTGATAGATAATTAGCTAAATGGTAAAAAGGCAGACAGCACTGAAAGCTGCCTAAGTCAAGTCTATGTTAGATTGTTGATATTACGTAATAGTATAAATATATAGTAATACAAAAACAATAATATTGCGTGTAGATTATCTGTTCACTGTTACATAATCATCAGTTTATAAGATTATGTAACTTTAATTTTGTTATGTTTTCTTGTTGTCCGATTGAAATTAAATGTATCACATGTTAATAATTTTATTTAGCTTGTCAATGCTAATAATTAACTATTCCATTAAATTTTTTGGTACAGGATATATTACTAGAGAAAATTGAATTTTTAAGACACTTTTGAAGATGAATATGTTATGTTTTGTTAAATACGAAACTAAATCAATGATAAGAAGCTGGACCCACTTGACCTAATTCCAAACTGTGGACTGTTGATGCTGAGACCATCACTGCACAGATTTTTGAGTCTTCTCTTGCACTCAATTCGCTTCGCTCAACGGCCTGCGGCCGTTTCGCTGCGCGAATATAATTTCGTGCTCAGTTTTGGTGAAATAAATAAATTTATTTTGGACAGTCTTGAAATAAATAATTTCTGGTGGGTTTGTTTCTTAACAAGGTGTTGCTTAATTTTTGAATGAATATAAGTCAGAATATTCGGGGACTTTGCCTGTTTGAAATAAATAATCACTGCCACCACTGCCGTGAAATATTTTTTTATGGAAATGACTTGAAAATCCCCCCCCCCCTGGAAAATTTCATAGCTACGCCACTGCGTCAGATCGCTTTGGCGCCGTATTGTCTGTCATAACAATAACAATAACAATATTCTTGTTATGGAAACAATATATTAACTAAATATAAACATTTATGAAAAAGCAAATTGTTTATTATCCTTTCAACACAAAATTCAATAACACGCACATTGAATTCAACAACGCGAACATAAACTTCAATAACGCGAACAAAACTTCAGAGACGCGAACATTAACTTCAACAATGCGAACATGACTTCAACAACGCGAACATAGAACTCAACAGTGCGAACATAGAATTCAACGCTGCGATGTCCCCTATACGCCGTCATACAATGGCGTGTCAGTATTTGACTACCCCTCCATTGGTGAATACATGTAACCTGCTGCACTAGTCAGTCATAGGCCTAATACCTACTACTGAAAACTTCTAAATTATATGCATGCTTTATAATTACTCTTTCGTCGTGCTACACTCTTTAAAGAGGTGAAATTTAGCAATTGAGATGTGTAGTTGTTAAAGCCTAGACCCCCTTATTTTTGGTAGTTATGATAATGATTTGTGTTAATGTTTGCCTATATTGCTACTTATGTGCTTGTTTGTGTGTTTCTCATGCCTCCTGTCATGACTGACAAGTGGCATCAGTATGCTGTAAGTCCCTGGAAAATGGAATTGGGTCAACATTTACATATTATAGGGCAGTTCACAAGATCAGGTCGCACAACAGCTGTCTGTATCTATATATGCCAGACTACTTTCATAAAGCATGGCTGCTGGTGAAGATCCAGTATTTTGCTCTGAATGGAAATGTTTGGAAATCAGAAGACAAAAGGAAACAGTTTTGTAACTCTAGCTTTGCCTTTTGTTAAGGAAAGTGATGGTTTTACTTGCCAGAAGGTTGGTCGATTTCAATTCCTATTTCTTTATTAGCTCACTACAAAATGACATGGAGTATTCAATCTACTTCAACCAATTTTGCATGTTAGAGTGTTGTGAGAGAAGTCTCCAAAAAGAATGCTCCATCACTTATTCACAAGGCTATATAAAACAACCATTTTTGCTTTGTGATACCAAAAATACCCATTTCTATATATATATTTATTCGTTTACTTTGTAGAGATAGTTTAACCAGGTATACAGAATAGTTTACAATTTTGTAAAGGCTGGGTAACACTCAACAGAATGTCTAGTCTATGTCACAAGTGGTGCCATCTTCACTGTGTTGTTCGTGGGCTACGATGTATACATCCTTCATGTTAAAAATAGTTCCAAATTAATTTGGTATTCACAAGCTTTCTGCTTAAAATCGAAGTCAACCAAAGTCAAGACTAGACACTTACAGAGATTTTGGAAATAGACTGGGCCATCACTAAATGCTGGGATTGTCCTGGTTTCTTCCAAACAAAGTTGTGCGAGTTCCTCACACTCAGTTTCTGTTGACCGCTCATTGGAGCTCACAAATTTTGCCCCCTAGGTGGCAGCAAATAACAGTCAACTTGTAGACCAAGTGTTTCTGCGTGTAGGGTTGGTGATCTGCAGATTTCTGTTGCTAAAACATGCTAGAAGTCTATTGGTCAATTAGTATAATGACAATAAATGACAATACATGGTCAGAAGAAAGTTCGGTGTACCGAATAAGTTATATATTTAGACACAGATAATGAGAGATGCAACATGTTTTTTATTCAAGAAAAGTGCAGAAAGGACTGGGTTGTCAAAAGTAAGCAGTTTAGACCTCATATAGGCCTACAGTTTTTGTAGTAAAAAAGTGGACAACGTACGATACTCATTGGAAGTAAGTGGTTACGGGTGATGTTTTTCCATGTTTTTCCATTGGATTTATCCCAACCAAACTTTATGTAGAAGAATGGGTTCTCATTAGAAGAGGCAAAAACATTATATAAAGGAAGCTTTTTGAATATGAATAGCTTCCAATTTTCCTTGCTGTACAAACAGTTACATATGGGTCAAAATCTTTACAAGTTATTAGTTGAGATCCATGCTTTCACGAGCAGTATGCATGGCTGGGGATGTTTCATGTTGACCCAATATCAAAACATCACCCATTTCACTTACTTTCAAACATCACTGCAGAACAGCAAGGAATCAATCATTCACGGGATAGCAGCATTTAGTGGACAAGTTTCAAAACTTGACGAAGAAATCGTTGTTCCTTTCTATCTAATTTCGAATTTGCTGTAATTTTCATGATCCATCATTTTTAGGATTTTTTTTTGGAAGAAAATGAATCTTGATGGGCAGGCTACGTGAATTACATTTTCTTAAATTCGTTGTTTCTGAGATGGGATGTGTATCTTGAGACGAACATTTTTCTCTCCTTTCCAACATTTAATCAACTTAGAATTGGTCTCCATAACAACCTATAGATGCTATCATAATAAGAAACAGCTCTGTTGCCTTTACAAACCGTTGTTGTAGTTTTGCTGGAAATGTTATTAAGCTTACAGAGAGTAAAAGAGTAAGGGAAACTCTAGATCTATGGTGAAAGCACAGAAGATGCCTCAGTTTTATATTCAAGACAGTGGAAGAAAGTCAATTTCGGGTACACTTATTTTCACACTTAGAGCACACATTATCACACAATGCTATGTTTTACCTCGACAGACACGTACAGCTGAGCAAATTGATAATGTTTCATGAGCCTACTTTAAAACAATATGTTTGGCAGCCCTTTAAATTGATGTTATATTTTGCCAATGCAATATTCATTGTACCTTACAGCCCATCTCCGACTTTGAATGGTTACCATCAGATATCCTAAGGGGGGGGGGTTGGAGTGGTTCTAGCTTTTCAGTAATTTCTTTACGGTTTGTGTTGTTTAAGTTAGAAACCAATAGTTAAGGACACTATATCTGCATGCTTGAAATAAAATACGGTCGGCATTTTCTTGATATAAATAATTTACCATTGAAGAAAGAACCCCCCCCCCCTCCCGGCCCTAAATATCTAATGGCCAAGCCAAAAAGAAAAATTAATGCATACAATTTAGAATGTTTCATGGATTTCGTGTGAAGCAGCTTAAAACAGCCTTTCTTGGGTTGCTACCTTGAAGATTCCTTCCAACACACATGGCTATGTCTTTTAATGAGATCATTCAAGGTTTCAAATCACCACCAATATAATAGACAAGCACTGATCGATTTCATGCCAACATGCTCATGAAGTATAACCATGGAATTAATGACACCATGAATTGATGGATGGGTGTGGCGTAATAGGTTTTTACGTCCTCTATTTCAGCAACTGAAGGTTCACAAACTGGAGGTTGGGAACCTCCTGTAGAATATGGACATAATATGGTCTGGAGGAGTACTCTATTCCACTCCAAAAGATTTTCATTTGAAATAGGACAGTACTTAATTAAAATTAATTACATTAAATTAACATTGGAATCAGATATTATTGAATAAAGCATGCTATAGGAGCTATACAGTATAACAGTATAAATGTACATAATGATAGCCATATAATCAGAAGTAAAAGAAACCTTTTTCGTAGCAGTGATTGTAATGCTAATCCCAGAACAACATAATATTTAAACATAAATTTCACACCCTGAAATTCCACATGGAATGTTATAACCATATTATACCACCATGGATATCGTGTTGACTAAATTCGTGTGTGACAAAATTCTTCTGAAGCATTTATCATTCCACAAATACATGTCCAAGTAATTTGATAACCAACTGTAATTACACATGTACAACCTGTTATCCAATTACACGCGTGCCATGACCTTTCTAGCCAGCTTCCAAGGTAGGCTTTTTAGAGAGCAACAAAAAAAAGACATTCATTGGTGAACTTTTAGTGTATTTAATTGTTGCAGTGAAAAACACACTTCATTTTAATACAATTTTTTAAGTAATGTTAACTTACATAATATCTAGCTGTACTTTTGGTATGTTATTATGGTATTGGATTTGGATGGATGATTTGGCATTGTATTAATACAGCAATGAAGGAAAAGGTTGCTGTCCAACCTTGTATTGTGATGGTGAACCAGGTGTATGAGTAAGTTTTAAAAGTGTCATGTGGTTGGTCAGCTCCAGATGACAGCATCTACAGCATGTATAGTCCTGAGTCAAAATTATTTTAAATATTCGACTCAGGTCTTTACAAGTCACTCTTTTCTTCCAATTATAAGATCCATTGTTATAAGGCCATTTTACTCACACACCTAGTGGTGTTTTCTGTGCATTTGCATGCCAACGAGAGTCTGCATTGCCGTGATGGACTGCTGAACATCTGAACAGGTAATTTTATAATGTGGGGACCATTGTATACCATTGGTATAGCTTTATATAATTCATAACATAACCCATCCATAACATAACCTCACATCTTTATGACTTAGTTATTTATCTTATTTCTCTTCCATTCATGTCTCAATCATCACCAAACTTGGCAGATAGATAGAAATTTACATTTTTCCTTGATATAAGGGATGCCATCCTCCAAAACCTCCTCATTCCCTGTGAAATCTACCTTCATTTCACACCTTTCACCACCACCATCAGCAGCCTCCTTGACTGAACTATGTAAAATAGGTCAGTCATATTCCACCCCAGAAAGTAGATAATGACAGAGGGCAGCACAGTCGCAGTCAGTCTGCTATACCAAGTGTCTGGGAAAGTTTCTGTGGCATTTCTCACTCAAAGTCATTTCTACTATTACTGTGTCATTGATCTCAACATATTTTTAGATACTAATGAAAACCCGAATTCACCCACATCAACACACTTTTTACAAAATATTATATAAAAGAAAGATATGCCAAGTGCTATTGATCACCTACACAGTATCCATCATACACACTGTATTGTAGAAATTATTAACTTCACATTTCCAATGGGACTAATAGGCTCCTTTCAACTTCTAATTAATATTACAGCTCAAGTCAAAACCATGTATCACACTGTGTATAGCATGGCGACGTATTCAATCACTCCTGAGTTTATGCTTTCGACTTCACCTCTCAACTATATCAGCAAATCTTCTATTGCTTAACATCTTATCTAACATTTCCATACAGACAATATTTTAGGATGTTCTCCTGCATAGAGTTACTTTTTTTTTACAAATATTTTTCCTGTAAATCCATCATGCATGTTGTGATCATCCATAGTTGCATACTTTTGTAATTTTGCCTTCATGCTACTATAGCAAATATCATTATATGTTACATTTGCCTCAAATATACAAACAATCACTTCTTTGTTCACCTTTTCCCAAACTTATATCATTGTGTAATCTCGATTTATCCAACGGGCATTCTAGTTCCATATATTTCTATTACTCTGGTAATGCATTAGTTATTCATTTATTACAGTCTTCTCCACCCGAACGAGTGAAAGAAGTTGCAGACAAAATGGAGATGAGTACTTATTATGTTCTCACTTGTAAATCGTGTGCAGCATCTGAGTCATAATTATCTCTGCTTCCTAAATATAACTATCTTAAAAGCTCCATACATTGTATCTCACTTAGGCAGCTTCTAAGAATCTTCTGACAGGATGAAACATTAACTCCATTTCTGCAGTAATCCAACTCACTTCCAGTAACAAAAGGAATCCCCTGCCCAAAGTTTATTTTAGTGAATACTATTTTCAAGTTTCACGTCTGGGCTAGGCTGTAAGGTTCATTTAGATACTTCACTTAACAAGACACCCAACATTACATTATCTATTTGACTCAATCATTTTAAAAGTGGTTTGAAAAGCAGAATATATCGTTAAGTGTGTCAAGAATGTTTCATAGCAATGTTAACATTTTAAAGGGAATGCTATCATCTGTCAACAGGAAGAGGAAAATATCAGCCCATAAGCAGAAATTGGCAGAAATTCTATAATAGAATTGTGAGAAATATCTTTGGTCGTTTGGATTATAGGATGGCTGCATTAAAAAATTTGCAAAGGTTTTGGGTAGGTATCATTTTTTGCTGGTGTCTATAAAGCTTCAAAAACTTCAATCTGATGCTGTTTCTGACAAAATTTCTGCTGACAAAAGCTTCGATGGCGCTCTGAAACAGGCCATGTGACCGCACCTTTTTGATTTTTGATGCTTTCCATAGCACTAGTGTGAAAGCATGTCTGTGAGATGGGGCAACACTGCAACAGTACCCCTGTTGAGTAACAGCGACCTGCAACCAAAGTATTTCAATGTCATTCTAAAAAAAACCCAGCTTGTTGCATCATGGCTTGTTGGGCTTCATTGCCTTTGTTCTGCTGAACCTTCCAATTTGGTTGTTCAATGAGACCTTTGATGAGGAGACAGGATGCATTGACATCAGCCACTAGGGAACCCGCACAACCACAGTATTCTCAGTGTTTCTCCTGATGGTTCATTAAGCCGGTATTAGGTTTTTATTAGGCCACTATTCGCTCTGGCCCTTGTACTTCGACATGGCAAGTAAGTAATTAGACCTGGTTGGTCTCATTGGTCACCTTTCAATTTACGCTCTGTGCAACCACTGTTGACCTAGGCCTTTACCTACTCACAATGTTTTTAGTTTCTAAAGCTCCAGTTTTTCAGTACTTGTATTTTAAAGTTTGTGAAAACTGATGAAATTGGCTTAAATTAAGATATATGTTCCATTATTATTTAGAAAATGCACTGATGTAGTGTCCTAGAGCCAATCAATGGAGTTATGAAAAGTTTATTGTAAATTTGTTGCAATTATAAAATGTATAATGGAGTGAATAGCACATATATGCAACTCACATTGCAACTGTGGTTTTCACTTTCAGAAATGTCAATGGCATTTATGCTCCAAGGGTCAGTATAGAATCTCAGCAGTAGTGAGAAAGTTTAGTGAATGGTGATGACGGGCCGTTGGCCGGTTTGTTAAAAGTTGCTGTCAGAAGAAGGCAAACATTGCTAATGCATGGCAGGCATGGGCTGTGTAAAATGCAGATCATAATTAAATACTCGTTTCACTTCATTGAAATCATTTCTATATTAGTATATATATGCCAAGATCACTAATATATATAGGTCATGGTTTGGTAGCGTGTTGTCTCTGAGGACCATGACAAAATAGTGGATGAGCGAATAATGATAAGGCTGGGAGTCCACACAATGCACAATTGCATATGCTATATTCATTCAGATAGGTCTTAATTAATCATTTCCCTATCAGCATGCCTCGGCGGGCCAACATCGGCCCGAAGCTGGTCCGATGCTTCTGACATCGGACTGACGCTGGGCCGACATTGGACCGCCGAGGCATGCTGACAGGGTTTTGGCTAGGTCCCGTGTTCTTAGTCCATAAAGCTTCAGCTATGTAAAAGTGAGCCATTGCACAAGTCTGATGCCTCACACATTTATAAATGAAACCTTTTTGTATAGCAAGAAAGAAAGTTCATCTCTATCAGGTGATTCTTCTGTAAAAAAAGAAAGGCCCCGACCACAGTGAAAGATGACTCAGGAAAGTTACTGCATTTTTCATTTATCTATTCAAGCAAACATTTCCATGTATGATCTGTTCTGTAAAAAGAATTGTACTAATGTGTTTTATTCAATACTCATGACACATAATTCTGCTTTAAAGCTTTCATGGGCAGTTTTGTGAAAAAGGAGTAGGCCTACCCACTGACACCTTTTATGATACATTTTCCATATAAGTCAACGCTCAAAACCAGTGAAGTCTGCTTTCCAAGCATACATTTGCAATGGAAGCTATCATATATCTGTATGTAGAATGTCTCACTGCCTGGTGAAGAATCATATCAGGGGGGCTTGCAGGTGGGACACTGGACAGCACAAGACTATAGTGGCCGAGTGACATCTTTTGTTTGAAGTTGTGCAGGAACATGTGCCTGTGGAGGTAATTTGCCGAAGTAGTTTTGATTACAAACCAATGGGTAGATGCTTCAATGCTGGTAGTCCAGTGTATTTCTGAGTGTTGATTGTGGGGTGTAGGCCTTGGTACTGATTGAAAATGTGCTATGCAAGGATCATACTGCATTGCTATGTTCCTGATGGTTCTAATTTCTTCCAAAATATTCTCTTCTTTCCTGGCTTCTCTGACATTTCTACTGACTATTCCAGGTAATATTCCTAACATCTTCTCTTTCCTGGCTATTCCAAAGTTTGCCTTCTCAATGTAGGCTGGGGTCCTTTCTTCATCCATTCTGACCATCCATTTCCACCATCTCTGGCTATTCATTCTGCTGCAGCTTGCTTGTGCTCTTGTCTGTAGGAGAACTCTTATACTGATTGATTCGTATCATCCAGCCCCACCATCACTCTGCGTAACGCGCTATGTCAGTATTCCCCACCGACTGAGACCGGAGAGAACCTTGGTCAGAAACTTCTCATGACTGTTCACTTAAGTGATATATACAAATATCAAACAAGATGTATATCTGTGATTGGGAGGGTCAGCTGTGATGTCTCAATCTATCAATGATGTTTCTGTCTTTAGTTTAATTCTGCACTTTTCAATACTTTGTGAACTTATAATGTGAAGCTGTTGCTCATATGATTCCACCCTTATATCTTTACTTTTAGCTGCTGCACCATGATGACTACATTTAAAAGTTTGAGTCAAGGATATGTCCAGCGTCATGTTTTCTATAAGCTGCTTATCTTTCCATGGTGATGCCACATTTCTTCACTGATTCATCAGCTAATGGACGATTCAAAACAGTGATAAACAAGTTATAGATCTACCTCCGAGATTATGCGACTATTGAACACCGTGAAGAATAAGCTATGATAAGCTGTCCCTGAGAAAGTGTTTTTTTGTTACGCATCAAAACATTTAGCTTTTTTGTAACTTGTTTTGTTGTCTGTTATTCAGGAGCTGGGAAACTCATATTGCATATTGCCACGGAATATGACACTTTATGAGGTCATCATGTGATTGATTCTGGCCAATCAATGACATGTTCTCATTATGATGTTTGCTGTATCTAGTTAGTGGTCAACATCAATGTTCTATTGAAGTCAAAATTCTACCCTGGTGTCTAGTCTGTATGCTAGTGACTCTTCAATAACTTTCCTCTTTTGGGCAAGAAACTTCCAATATCCATATACTGTGGTCTCTTTTTTCAGAAACCTTTGACATAAGAGCAATTGGCCTTATTTAGCAGACTTTTTCCTGTAGTAAGTAGTATTTTCAGTGTATTTGTACACCGGCGATAGTCTGCACCATCGTGAGAGACAACAAGTAGTTGTATAGATAGGGAAAACTATTGATAAATTTATATAATGATGTATATTTTCTAGTACTCTGATAATGTTCTAGTCATTCATTTATTACAGGCTTCTCCACCCAAATGAGTGGAAGAAGTAGCAGACAAAATGGAGAAGAGCACTTATTATGTTCTCAATCGTAAATCGTGTGCTGCCTCTGAGTCATAATTATGTTCGCATCGGATCCTAAATATAACTATCTTAAAAGCTCCTTACATTGTACCTCACTTAGGCTGCGTCTTCTGACAGGATGAAACATAAACTCCATTTCTGTATATTAATCCAACTTACATCCAGTAACAAAAGGAATCCCCTGCCCCCAAGTTCATTTTAGTGAATAATATTATCAGGTTTAATTTCTGGGTGCGGCTGTAAGGCTTCATTTAGACATTTCACTTAACGTGACAGACAATACTACATTATCTATTTAACTCAATAATTTTAAAAATAGTTTGAAAAGTAGAAAACATCATTAAGTGTGTCAAAAATGTTTCTTAACAACGTTAACATTTTAAAAGGAATGCTATCATCTGTCAACAGGAGGAGGAAAATGTCTGCCCATAAGCAGAAATTGGCAGAAATTCTAGAATAGAATTGTTGATTATAGGACGGCTGCATTAAAAAATTGTGAAGGTTTTGGGTAGGTAGGCCTATAATTTTTTGCTGGTATTTATAAGTATAGAAGATCAGTTTCTCCACAGCAAGGTTTGAAAGACCCATTCAACATGGTGAAATAAAAAGTCAAATATTTGATGTTCAATCAGCTTCAAAAACTTCAATCTGATACTGTTTCTGAATTTCTGCAGACAAAAGCTTCGATGGCGCTCTGAAACTGGCCGTATGACCGCATCTTTTTTATGCTTTCCATAGTGCTCCTGTGAAAGCATGTCTGTGAGATGGGGCAACACTGCAACAGTATACCCCTGTTGAGTAACAGCAACCTGCAACCGAAATTCAACGACATCTTAAAAAAACATGGCTTGTTGCATCATGGCTTGTTGGGCTTCATTGCCTTTGTTCTGCTGAACCTTCCAATCTGGGTTGTTCAATGAGACCTTTGATGAGGAGACAGGATACATTGACATCAGCCACTAGGGAATCCCTACAACCAAAGCATTCCCAGTGTTTCTCCTGATGGTTCATTAAGCTGGTAATAGGTCTTTATTAGGCCACTATTAGCTCTGGCAAAGACTCGTTTCACTTCAGTAACATGATGGCTGTATTAGTATATATGCCAGGATCACTAATATATAGTTCATGCTTTGGTAGTGTGTTGTCTTTGAGGACCATGACAAAATAATGGATGAGCAAATAATGATAAGGCTGGGAGTCCTCACAATGCACAATTGTACATGCTATATTCATTCAGAAATGTAGCCTACAAGGTCTTTGAGTTGCCTCAGCATAGAATGCTGGATACTTCCCTCCTTCATTTTTGGCTTGGTCCCATGTTCTTGGACCATAGAGTTTTTGCTATATATATAAACAGTGATCAATTCCACAAGTCTTGTGCCTCACACATAAATTAAATTACCCTTTTGAATAATAAAAAAGCCCTGACCACAGTGAAAGATGCCTCGAGTTACTGCATATTTCATTTATCCATTCAAGCAAAAATTTTCGTATATATGGTCTGTTTTATAAAAGGAATTAGACTAATGCACGTTATCCAATACTCTTGACACATAATTCTGCTTTAAAGCCTTCATGGAAAGTTTTTTGTGAACAAGGAGTACCTACCTTCTCCTTTTATGATACATTTTCCATACAAGTCTACCTTCAAAATCATGGAAGTCTGCTTTCAAAACTACTCATTTGCAATTGAGAATATTGTAACTTTATGCAGAATGTCTAGTGGATGAACAATTAGTACTTCCTGTTGAAGAATCATATCAGAAGAGTGCAGACGTAACACTCAACAGCACAGCTAGTGCTATTGTAGCTGAGTGTGCCTTTTGTTTGAAGTTGTGCAGGAACATGTCCCTGTGGGGGTAACTGGTCGAAGCTAATTTTGAGCACAGACCAATGGGTAGCCGCTTCAGGCTGGTAGTTCGGTGTAGTTCCAAGCGTTTAGCTATTGTTGAACACCAATTCAATTATCCTCATCCTCCAGTCTCTCCTAGTTCGTATATTATTTTGCAATTGCCATCCTGGCATGGAGTTTCACTGAACATTATTTCCTTAGATTTTGTCCACGAGCAAAGTTGCTACGACATGACGTATTGAAACCTGTGTTGGTCGCAAAAGAATTGTAGCTCTTTAAGCTATAGTCTGTATTTTTACTGGTCATAATCAGCCTCTTTGTGCAATAGTTTCTGTCAGTTTAATCTCTCTTTCCTCTACTTTTTACACACAGGTGCACTTTGAATTGAATATCCCTCCTGAAGAATTACCTCACTTTGTGCTTTCATATATACGTAATTGATTCTATCTTTCTCAGAACTATCTTTCTGTAATACATTGTGGAAACACTTTGGACGTTTTAATTTACAGAATTCGTTGTAAGCAGCAACCTGCTTCTATGATAATGGAAAGGTTGCTTGTGGGGTCTAGGCCTATCGGTCATTGTAAAGTTGCGACATTTTGCGTGGTTGGGCGGAAATTGAACCCAGGCCACATAACAGTTGAAGTTTATGCTGTAGAATGCCATCATTTTTGTGATGAGGCGCATATTGCAGAGAGGTTGTTGATTGAAAATGTGCTATGCAAAGACCGCACTGAATTGCTATGTTTCTGCTGGTTCTAATTTCTTCCAAAATATCCTTTTCTTTCCTGATTGCTATGACATATCTACTGACTATATAGTCCTAAACATCTTCTCTTTCCTGGCTATGCCAAAGTTTGCCTTCTCAATGTAAGCTGGGGTCCTTTCTTTATCCATTCTGACCATCCATTTCCACCATCTCTGGCCGTGCATTCTGCTGTGGCTTGCTTGTGCTCTTGTCTGTAGAAGAACTCTTATCCTGATTGATTCATATCTCCCAGACCTTACCCCGTCACTCTGCGTAATATGCTATGTCCGTATCCCCCCCAGACTGTAATAGACCGGAGACAACCTCTTCAACATTTATGGTCAGAAACTTGGAACTTGACTGTTCATTTGCCTCCATATCTGTGGCATATATGTCTCATATATGTGTCATTACATATGTCTCACTTAAGTGATATCCATGATGTATGTCTATGATAGGGAGGTCCAACAGCTGCGATGATGATGGCATCTTTCTTCATCGATTCATCTGCTAATGGACAATTCAAAACAGTGATAAACAATTCACAGATTTTCCTGCAAGGTGATACGACACAGGAACGTGCATTGTTTTTTAAACATCACAGAATAGTTGGAAATGTAAGTATGGTTGTATCGATGGGAATAGGGCCCGGCAGGTATACCTTTATCGCCTCTATCTTAGACAAGTTCTTCCTGCTGTTGAGGGTAAAATGGGACATGGCGAAAAGACAACAATTAAATCTCCTCAAGTTAGTGTGTCAATGATAAATTTTTAATGCACCAGCATTTGAACTAAACTAGTTTCAACAAAAATTATTACAATGGTAACTTGAGTGTTAACTTTTTGCTCTGATGAATTATCATGTATTCTTCCTTATAACTAATGAATACAAAAAGCTCAGTTAGGTCTACTCTGGCATTCCTAACAAAAACAATCATGCACAATAATTTGTTGGAAGTGACAAAACTTAAATCAGTATCAACGACCTCAATTTCTTCTATCTATCTATCTATCTATCTATCTATCTATCTATCTATCTATCTATCTATCTATCTATCTATCTATCTATCTATCTATCTATCTATCTATCTCTCTAACTATCAAAAAATGGTGAAGACTTTTACAGGAAATTCTAAGTAATATTGAAAGTAATAATTCTTTAGATGTCACACATTTAATTTCTAATATTTTGAGGGAATCATTGAACACCATGAAGAATAAGATATGTAGGCCATTCATGAGAAAACTATTTTTCTCCAATGCATTCTACGATATCATCATGTGACTGATTCTGGCCAATCAATGACAGAGGTGTAGGCCTACTCATTTATGATGTTTACTTTATAAGTGTAATGTTCTAAAGAAGTCAAATTTCAACCCCGGTGTCCAGTCTGCACGTGATTCTTCAGCAACTTTCCTGTTTTGAGCAAGAAACTCAAAATATCCATATACATTGGTCCCTTTGTTCCAGTATCCTTTGACACAAGACCGACCTACCACATTTAGCTGCCCTCCTCAGGACTGCTATGTAGTATTTCCAGTGCATTTTCACTTTGGTGAGAGTAACCATTCGTATTTGGATTTCTACAAGTAGTATACTTAGAAACAATTCGTATTTGGATTTCTACAAGTAGTTGTATAGATAGGTACATGTACATGTACCATAAAGTAGTTAACCCGAGATCATATATATTGATTTCGATGTTTTGCAGCTCCAAATATACCAATTGGTGCTATTTGCTTCTTATTAGACACAGAACTTCTTTCCTCGGGCTTGTGATGTTAAATTGTTTGACTAATGACATTTGAAGATATATGTTCCTCATTTTGGTGATATTTTTTCTGGTATGATAGAACGATATAACTTTTGCTGGTGTTTTTAAACTATAGGAGGTCCATTTCTCAATAACAAGAAAGTTATTCTCCAATGTGGCAATCTCGAATCAAGGTGAAGGACCCAATTAACTGAGCTTCAAATATTTCAGTTTGAAATTTCTGCTGACAAAGGCGTCGATGGCACCCTTAAACAGCACCATGTCACTCATTGTCACTGCACCTTTTTGACACTTCCATTGAAACAGCATCCTCCTGAAAGCATGTCTGTGAGCTGGGGCATTGCTGCAACAGTATCCCTGTGTAAAAATGAGCTGCAACTGAAATCCTTCAACGACATCCCCAAAAAACAAGGCTTGTTGCATCATGGCTTGTTGGGCTTCATTGCCTTTGTTCTGCTGAACCTTCCAATCTGGGTTGTTCAATGAGACCTTTGATGAGGAGACAGGATCCGTTGACATCAGCCACTGGGGAATCCCCACAACCAAAGTATAGTCCAGTCATTCTAGCCCAAAAATGCTCTAAACCTAGACATAATTGCAACACGAGCAATTTCAATTGTATATATACCAGAAAAACCTGCAGATTATGAAAATAATACTCATTTTTGCGTGGCGGTGGTGGAAAATCTTCAAAAATGCGTTTCCATGGCAACAAGTCTATATCAAAATAAATAGATGTTTCTGAGCTAAAAAGCTGCCTAACATTGACAGATATTATGATATTTGCAATCTGATGGTACAGTTTGATAAGGTATAAGATCAGTTATCAAAAATTATAATCTTTTTGAACCTGCAATTTCCTTGGTTGCCATGGTAACATACTTGCATAACAAAATCAGGATTTTTTTCTACTGTGATGAATGAAGTTTTGCTTTATTCAGCTGTTATTAACATCGTGGAAATGGTAATGTGACTGTTAAATACGCTACACTCCGGGCTTTTCAAAAATATCATGTATGGGTCTGAGACTTCATTACTTTCCAGGAAAATGTTGCCTTAGTAACACAAGTCTTAGATTTTTCAAAATACCCTTGAAGATTGTTATTCCTTCTGTTGAATTGTAAGATAAAGGCTAGCAGTAATTTCTTTCAGAATGACTTAAAATCTATAATCTAGATTATAAATACACCCTTAATTTTAATTTTAACAGTTTGGTTGCCATGGAAACACATGTAAAAAGTACAAATATTATATATTTGTTAAATATACACGATTTTTCAACATTTTTCTATAACATTTCCTTAGATAATGAAGTAGCAAGTTGGTTGACATGTTGATCAATGTGAGATCATAATTTTGTATGGTAACCAAGACCGAAATATTGTTTTTCTGCTTAGCAACCAGACAAAAATCAGACTTAACAGCTTGTAGGTCGTGTCTGAAAAACAAAAACGAGCTACAACTCATATATTACGTTAAAAATTGATGTCTTTCAGCCTAAATGCATGTAAGAGAACAAAAATATAACTTTTAAAATGAATCTGAATAATAATATTCCCAAATACGGGCTTCTACAAGATATCTGCCTTTCAAAGTGCTATTTTGAGATTTATTTGTATTTTCTTACAGTGTGTCTCCCCATTTCAGTACAAATATTGAGGCTGTGAGTCAGTTCACATTTTGTAGCTTTTAAAATTTATATATGGTGTGGTAGCCAAGGCATAAATATTGTTTTTTTGCTTAGCAACCAGACAAAAACGTCAGTAAAGACAGTTTAAACTGTTGTCGAATTAGTGGATCTTAGTGCATGAAATGAAACAGTGTGCATTTCCGGATAAAAGCATGAAATTTGGTAGAGGGGTAAATAAGACCAAGAGGAACACTATTTTGATGGAAACAGTTTAGCACATCCTTGCTTCCATCCGCCATCTTGGATTTCAAAATGGCTGCCATTCTGAACCTCTTTTCATCATTATCTCAGTAACTAAGGCAGGTAGAATGTTCATTTCAGTGGCTAATATGGCTATAGTCTTGTAAATAAATCAGAAATACAAATTGGCAAGATGGCTGCCTCTGAAAAAAGGTTTATTGCCATATCTCGGAAACTACTTTAGTTAGGGAGTCCATTTCATACCCTGTGTTTGGGGTCAAGAAATCAGATTAACTAACTCTTAGTTGTGATGCAATGGTGGCCATTCTGGATTGTTCAATATGTCCACCATGTTTAATTAATTGTCCTCCGTAATGTAGGAACTAAAATAGCTAGAAACATTTTTTCATTGACTCTTCCCCACTTTTTGGTCAATGCATCCGATTCACTAACACTGATAGTTTTAGAAGTAGGGTGGCAGCCATAATTCCACCATGTTTCATTAAGTTTTTCAAAAGCATAAATAGCTGTAAGCAATCATATCATTTCAAGGCAGTACAATTAATTTTTGCAGTCAATGAATCAAAAATGAAACTCCTTTATGAGATAGGGCCATGAGTTGGAGGGGGTTGTTGGGATGTAATATAACCAATGGTACATGGATCCTAAATGGGGGGTTAGGGGGCTCAAACTTTCACTTAAATTAAACCATCATTTTGAATTCAATATGTGTGATTATTGATTAAGCACACCCGTGTGTATGTCAAGGGGCAATTCCGTAAACTCCGATTTACAGATTTGACACTTTAGTAGCTTGTGTAGCCCTACCACCATACCCTAGCTATTTCATTGCTATCCAGGTATGAGACCAGGTTATAGGGGTATCAGACAAGCCATCAACCAAAGCTCCAAGTGCAACAGGAGCTGAGCTACGTGAAAATATGAGTGTTTCGGAAGTACATCGTTTGATGTACGTCTGAAATGCTGATATTTTTGACGCAGCTCAGCTCCTGTTGCACTTATAGCTTTGGTTGGTGGCTTATCTGATACCCCTATTACCTGGCCTCATCCCTATTTAACAATGAAATAGCTGAGATATAATGGTAAAGTGTCAAATCTGTAAATCGGAGTTTACAGAATTGCCCCAAGACAGATTAGGTGTAACTATGCTGCCAGTAGACTACCATGTCTGGATCCGACACTGTTCCCTGAAATTGAAGGCTGTTAAAATTCTTTGGTGGAAAGAAATCGAATAGGCCTAAATGCAGCACTTGGTACTTTCATTGGATGTACATACATTTTTCTGAATGACAAAAAGTAGACGATGGAAAAACATGAAATTCATTTCTCTTTCAAATCATCATGAGAGATAACATTTTGAATTTAAGTTTAGACACATTGAAATACATTGCATACTTATTCAATATTTTGACAAACTCATTTATTATTTAATTTGTATATTCACTTAGTGGAGTTGATGAGGAGTTGGATGATCTGTAGATCTTTGGCCATAAATTAGTTTTTTCAAGAATATTCCAAATAAATAGTCGTGTTTCTTTCGAGAGAGGCTCATTTGAATGTTGCTTTTTACTTCTAATTAAGGCAAGCAGAAGGAATGGAATGTCTTAAGACATAGCCCAACTTCTGGAACCTTCCACTTCCATGTGAATACTAAGCCTCAAAGCAGCCCAATGCACATTCAATCTCTGCTTGTTTGTGACTAACAGATATAGTCACACATATAGTTAAACTTTTCCAAATGAATCCACAAGGTGTGTTCCACAAACTAAGTTCAGATACCTGACCAAGGCTACTTCACTTGCTACATATGTCTTTGGAGGAATGATAGATGTTTATACAAAAAGTACCATGATGCACAATTGGCAAAATCCTGGTGTATATAGTTGAAGTTTTACAACCGGTCATGCCTTTGAATCCTTTTATGGTCATTTGTGAAGACGCAAACAAGGATTGATTGTTTTGTTGACTCTAGATGATGTCTCCAGTTCAAATGTTCATTGATTCCACTAAAAGAATGGAGAGGACTTGGGAAGATTATCATAAAAATGTTGGAGGATAGCAGTAAAATGAGCCAAATTCAAACCAAAGCTCCCTAGAGATCTTTTCCAGTTTCAAGCATAATTTAACTTTGTCCGGAAATCTTTAAATCTATACCAAGGCAAGAAGTTTGAAAGATTAAGTTATTTCCAAGGTAAGAATTATGAAAGATTAAGTTATTTTCAAATGACTCCGACCTGGTTTCCCCTAATCTAAATTGTCAAGTATCAAATAAATGATCTATTGTTTCAGTGCAATGTGGTGGTATGCATTATGATGACATTGAGACATCTGACAGACTGGTAGATATGTCAGCCTCATCACTCCTACTTCTCTTAACTTGTGCACATGCAGAAGTGGCAGAAAGTTGAGCTATATCTCGAGCTATTCGAAAGTTCAGCTATATCTCAAGCTATTCGATTACTTCTACTTGTTTTGATATAAAAGGCAACATTTGAAGTGTCTCTCTTAAAAACGCTAGATTATTGATTTGGCATATTCTTGAAATATAGTGGGATTCAATGGACAGCCAATAACATGTACGTAATTGACAAAATAAAGTCCTGGAACAACTGCAAGTTCACTGTGAAATTTGGTGGCTACCAGCTTTTTTGATTCAATATAATTAGATGTGTTATATATCTCATGATTATTTGACAAGGGTTTGAAAATGAAATGAAATATTTTAATCTTAATAATTAATGTTAAAATGTGACACTACTCTGTCCTGACAAAAAGAAGTGCAGTTGTGTTATTTTTTCCGCATCCCGCAGCCTGAAAATATGAGTTTAGTCAATGAAATAGTCATTGCATATTTTTTCTATTTTCTTATAACAATAGAGAAATTGGCCTCATGATAATCCTCTTGAGCACTCAGAACTGGACTTAAAGGGCTGAAGTTATCTATGTCTATAGCACCTGTCTCAACTCATATCCCATCACATAAATGAATGACTTATTATGTCCGTTGATCCAAAATACAGAGTACAGTCATGAAATCATTGCCATTTTAGCTTTAAAGATGAAAAAGAAATCAAGTGAATAATATGGCCATCTTGAAAATATGGCTGCAACCCTACATTTTAAACTTTTAGTGAATCAGATGCATTGACCTTAATGTAAAAGAGTCACTGAAATCCTGTTTCTAGTATCTTTTTCATATTTTGAGATATAAAGACTTATCAACTGCACAAGGCAGCCATATTGAAAAATGCAATGTGGCTGCCCTTCCATCTCATAATAGTCAGTTAATGTTATTTATTGATCCCAAAATCAGAGGCAGCCATCTTGAAAATCAATATGGCCACCATCTCAGCACTTCCAAAATGGCCAATATGTATTCCTGATTTAATCACAAGGCTATAGCCACTGAAATGAACATTCTACCTGCCTTACGTAGTTACTGAGATATTGATGAAAAGAGGTTCAGAATGGCAGCCATTTTGAAATCCAAGATGGTGGATGGAAGCAAGGATGTGCCAAACTGTTTCCATCAAAATAGTGTTCCTCTTGGTCTTATTTACCCCAAATTTCACGCTTTATCCGGAAATGCACACTCTGTTTCATTTCATGCACTAAGATCCACTAATTGGACAACAGTTTAAACTGTCTTTACTAACGTTTTTGTCTGGTTGCTAAGCAAAAAAACAATATTCATGCCGTGGTTACCATACCATATATACATTTTAAAAGCTACAAAATGGGAACTGACTCACAGCCTCAATATTTGTACTGAAATGGGGAGGCACACTGTAAGAAAATACCAAAAAATCCTCAAAATAGCACTTTTGAAAGGCAGATTTCTTGTAGAAGCTCCATATTTGGGAATATTATTATTCCAATTCATTTAAAAGTTATATTTTGTCCTCTTACATGCATTTAGGCTGAATTTTTAACATAATGTATGAGTTGTTGCTCGTCTTTGTTCTTCAGACACGACCTACAAACAGTAAAGTCTTATTTTTGTCTGGTTGCTAAGCAGAAAAACAATATTTCGGTCTTGGTTACCATACAAAATGATGTTCTCACATTGTTCAACATGTTAACCAACTTGCTACTTCATTATCTAAGGAAATGTTATAGGAAAATGTTGAAAAATCTTGTATATCTAAAAAATATATAATATATGTGCTTTTTACACGTTTCCATGGCAACCACACTGTTAAAATTAAAATTAAGGGTGTATTTATAATCTAGATTATAGATTTTAAGTCATTCTGGAAGAAATTACTGCTAACCTTTATCGTACAATTCAACAGAAGGAATAACAATCTTCAAGGGTATTTTGAAAAATCTAAGACTTGTGTTACTAAGGCAACATTTTCCTGGAAAGTAATGAAGTCTCAGACCCATACATGATATTTTTGAAAAGCCCAGAGTATAGCATATTTAACAGTCACATTACCATTTCCACGATGTTAATAACAGCTGAATAAAGCAAAACTTCATTCATCACAGTAGAAAAAAAATCCTGATTTTGTTATGCAAGTATGTTACCATGGCAACCAAGGAAATTGCAGGTTCAAATTGATTATAATTTTTGATAACCGATCTTATACCTAATCAAACAGTACCATCAGATTGCAAATATCATAATATCTGTCAATGCTAGGCAGCTTTTTAGCTCAGAAACATCTATTTATTTTGATATAGACTTGTTGCCATGGAAACGCATTTTTGAAGATTTTCCACCACCGCCACGCAAAAATGAGTATTATTTTCATAATCTGCAGGATTTTCTGGTATATATACAACTGAAATTGCTCGTGTTGCAATTATGTCTAGGTTAAACTCTATTTTGACTGGACTAGTATTCTCAGTGTTTCTCCTGATGGTTAATTAAGCCGGTACTAGGTCTTTATGAGGCCAATATTCGCTCTGGCTCTTGTACTTCCACTTGACAAGTAATTAGACCTGGTTGGTCACATCGGTCACCTTTCAATTTACGGTCCATGCAGCAACTGTTCACATATGCTTGCAAACTCATTGTTTTTACTTTGTAGAGCTCCACATTTTCAGTACCGTAATATGGGGTGAATAGGGACAGATTTGGCCTTTTTCCTGCCATAGCATGGGCACAAAACTTCCAATAAATCTCAGTATTGTCTCTAATCGTGTCCAGGCCATACATTAAACTATCCCTGAGAGCATTAACTGATACCTATGTTTTTCTAGGATTCAGGCTCAAAAAACCACTGTCCCAATTCACCCCACTTTGGGGTGAATCGGGACAGAGACCAATCTTAATAACTAGTACTCCCTATCCCGTTTAATTGATTTAGACTTATGAATAAACATTAGAAAACATGTTTAGCACCCCAAAAAGTCACTCTCAGGAAAGTTTGAAGTCTTATTATGTGTAAAATATTCAGTTTTTAACAAGATGTAATGAATCACTTTAAATTGACAAGAATGTAGTTACCTGTTAATTTTACAAGTGAGGAATAATCTTGGACTAATTACACAACCAATGATGAGAATTTCAACAATTTAAACCCAAAACCCATGAAAATAAGCTAGATTGAAAATTGGTATGGCTTTTTGGACCAACTCTGTAACTCTGCCATTCACTAGGATCCGGACGCATGACTAAGCAAACAAGATTTCACATCTCAGCAACTCTTTTGGTCTGTTAAAAGTGTTTAAAGCGATTTTTACTATAAAATCATTATTTTGTTGCCTTTACTTGATGTTACATCACATCATTTTTTTTATCAGGTTCCAAAAGTGCATATTTATCACAATTTTGGCATGGATTGACACTCCTATAGCATTTTTACTAGATAAAAATAATTTTTCGGCATGATATTACCCTGTCCAACATTATTTTTATAACATTCTATCACTTATTTCATTTCCTGGGTTATTACTGAGGGCCCGAAATTACACTAAAATAACTCTGAAACTGAAAGTGCATTAGTGCATGTTGAATATAGTCAGTGCAAATGTGGCTAAGTTTATGATTTTTTCCGTAATTGGCCACAACTATACACTTGAAGTTTGTGAGAATTTTGTGTCTGTAGCTTTTATAGCTATTGTGATACACGCAAGTTTGTAAAAATGTGAATTCTGCAGGGCAGTGTTTAAGGTACTGCAGCTCCTTGCCGCCTGCAGGTAGAATCATAAAAATCCTTCTGAATCAGTATTGGAATATATACTAAACACGTGCAAAAAATCAAGTCCCTGAAGCAAGTAGAAGTTGTTGATTTTTGAAGATAAAAATGATTTCCTGGCTTGTCCCGATTCACCCCAGTGTCCCTATTCACCCCATATTACGGTACCTATACACTCTAAGTCAGACTAAGTGAACAACTGCACGGTTCTCTCAGTCTGTGATTCTGCAATAAAAGAACTCTGACCACATTGAAAGATAACTCAGTAGTGTTACTGAATATCTTTTCAAGCGATCATTGACAATTTTCCATATATACGATCTCATTGATCTGTTTTGTAAAAGGGATGGAACGAATGAATTTTATTCAAGACTCTTGACACATGACTCTTGACATTATATAACTCTGCTTTAAAGCCTTCGAGAACAGTTTTGTGAAAAAGGATACCAACACCTTTTATGAAACATTTTCCATACAAGTCTATTTTCAAAACCACACATTTGCAAATGGAGGCTGTTGCTTTTTTTTATTTATTTGATTTATTCAGTAAGAGCATAAAATACGCCCTCACCATGGATTGCACAGAAAAGCTATGAAGCTTATTTCCACTGTGGTCCATTTGGTGAACATGGCGAGCTTCAAAAAATGTGCACTACAGGGGAGTGTGCTTAGACAGAAATTGTGTAGTAACATATACAGGTGCAGCGACAATAATTATAGTTACTAGTAATAAATAAAGTCCCGATTTTCAATTGAGTGGGCCTGAATTTTTAGAAATGATCTTACAGATTTTTTAAAGCTGTCTTTGCTGGATGATAATTTAATGCTGTTAGGCAGGCTGTTCCATTCCTTTGCACCGACTGTGCTGAAATTAAAAGCTGCTATGCCTCTTGCCCTCGGAACAATAAAACAATTTTGGTTTGATCTTGTCAAGTATCAGCCATTATTAAGGTGGAATTGTTTACATAAGTATTCAGGTGCAGTATTATGAAATACATCGTACATCATATGGAGGATCATCTGTCTCGCTCGATCATTAACGCAGAGTATACCAGCCCTATCTAATTCTGTTTGACCAATGTGTTCACGAGGACCTAAGCTGATCATGAAACGAACTGCCTTGTTCTGTGCCACTTGTAGTCGTCTTTTGTTGGTCTTACTCAACGCCATATACCACGCAACAATTGCGTAGTCAAAGTGACACAATACTAGAGATGTAACTAGTTTTTTACGGGTTGTGGCATTTAGCAATTCCCTGTGTCTATAGAGAAACTTAAGGCGATTTGTTGACTTACTGACAATAGAATTGACAATTTCTTGCCCCGTTAAGGAGCTGTTAATTTTTAACCCCAGGTATTTTACATTTTCTGAAGGGGTTGTGGTATGATTATCAATAGAAATTTGAAAATCACCAATATTTCGTTGTTTTCTTTTTGATGACATAACGAGGGCTTCTGTTTTCCCCCTATGCATAGACAATTTATTGTCAGTAAGCCAATGGTAGCACTTTTGTAGTTCGCCACTTAATTCAGTGGAGACTGCATCTAAGTTTTTACTACTCGTAATTAAGATAGTATCATCAGCATACATGATCATTTGGCATTTGGTACAGTGTTGTAACTTCATGTAGAATGTTTGGTGGACTAAACAATTATGACTCCCTGTTGATAAATCATTCAAGAAGAATGCAGATGGAGCATTATTGTAGCAGATTGTGCCTTTTGTTTGAAGTCCTGCAGGAACATGTGTAGCTGCTTCAGAGGGTAGTCTGGTGTGGTTGCGAGTGTTTGATTAATTAATGATTATGGTTGTGATGCATGTTACAGCATTTCCATGATCCTGCAGCATTCCTCATCCTTCACTATTCTTTTTTGTCTATCAATTTTGCAAGTATCATTCTGGTGTCGCTTCAGTTAAATTTTTTTCTCGCAAGTAATATTGCGGTGATAAATCTTTTTTGCACCTGTGTCGGTTGTACATCCTGTGCAGTTATGCTAGACATAATCCGCGTCTTCTGGCCACACTTTCTGGCAGCTTTAGTTCTTTCCTTCACTTCCACAAATTTGCACGGTCCGCACTTTACTACGACGCTAGCCCGCAATGTGATGACGATTCTTCATTGCCTCAGCGAAGGGCTGAAGCATCGCCTCAAAAAATTCCACCTCCAGAAATGACCATTTTGTCTAAAAGTAAACAGAAGACTAAGAAAGTAAAGAACACTACAGGAACTTTCATCACTGATCAATGATCATTGGGGTAGCTACAGGAGGCCACAGCTCATCCAGTTTTCTGATCAAGGAAGCTCAGTTCCCAGTGCCCCCCCCCCCCATTTCCATTGATCACTGATTGTCATGCATAGCTTTGTATAATGATGAATATTTTCTGATAGGGATACATTGTACCTCACTTTGGCAGCTTCCAAGAGTCTTCTGACAGGATGACACATGAACTCAAATCTGCAGTAATCCAACTCTCATCAAGTAACAAAAGGAATCCCCTGCCCCCAAATTTTAATAAAGTGAATAATATTATCAAGTTTGATGTGTGGGCCAGACCTTAAGGTTTCATTTAGACACTTTACTTAATGAGATAGGAAACGTTACGTTATCAATTCAACTTGATGGTTTGAAAAGTGGGAAACATGCCTAAGTGTCTCAAAAATATTTCATAACAATGTAAACATTTTAAAAGGATGCTATCATGATCTGTCAAGATCAGGAAGAGGGAATATGGGCCAAGATGCAGAAATAGGTTGAACTCCAGATTAGGAATAGTAAGAAATATTTGTAATTATTCTATCAAGATTACAGTTTTGTTTGTTTGTTTTTGTTTTACGCCTCTGCAGCACCTTAGTGGGCTATATCGAGGCAGGCGATCGCCGTATGATGATGAGATGAGAAGACTGTGAGTCTGGCACATTCCCTATTAATTCAGGGATGCCCAGGGTCTTTCAGTTGCCCCAGCATAGAACACTGGATACAACCCGCCTCCATTTAATGTCCCATGGGCTCGGACTAAAGTGAGTTCCCAGGATGAGATTTGAACCCACGCCCTCAAAGCCAGTTGACAAGCGCACTTACCAATTAGGACACGGGGAACTATCAAGAAGGCTGCTTACAGAATTTAATCATTTATTTTAAAAACACTAAAAAATCATGAATTGAAGATAATTTTTTTAAACCTTACCGATAATCAGCTAACACAGCAACATGTAGGTCTAATGGTTGGTAAAATTGCAGGTAAAAATTAATAAATCCTTTCCTTTTGAAAACTCAAGTGTGTTTTTGAATACCATATATTCTTAATAACTACAAATAGTGACTTAACTAGACTGAAATTGATTGATTTTCTACTTCCGATTTGTTATTTAACCTTGCTATCAAATAAACTGTAGACTAATTTTGATGGTCAGCATCTCCTATTGTATTAATAGGTGCCATTGGCTTTACTTTAGCTACATCACCTCTTTTCTTGTGAGCGAAATTGGTTGAATAATGACAGAACGCGATTCTCTTATAAAATATACAATATGTAAGTTATATTTGTCCCTCATTTCGGATAATCGTGTATTATGACTCCCTGGTGAAGAGTCATATCAAAAGAGCACAGATGGGACACTCAACAGCTAAGCGTTATTGTAGCTGAGTGCGCGTTTTGTTTGAAATTGTGAGGAACATGTGCCTGTGGGGGTAATTAGTTAAAACTAATTTTGAGCACAGGCCAATGGGTAGCCGCTTCAGGCTGGTAGTCAGTGAGGTTCTGAGTGTTCCATTATGGCTGTGGTGCATGTGAACACCCATTGCTTTATTCTGCACCATTCCTCATCCTTCGTCGGTTTTTTTGTCTATCTTTTTTGCAAGTGTCATTTTGGTTCCCCTTTTTCATTGTCGCTTCTGCGCAATTTTTTTCTCACAAGTGATATTGTAGTGATAAATCGTACTTGCACCTGCATCTGTTTTACATATCAGTCATCACCTGCTTCTTCTGGCCATACTTTCTGTCAGCTCTAGCTAATTTTGTCACCTTTTACACACAAGTCAATTTTGCATGCTTTGAATCTCCAATCAAGAATTGCCTTCATCCATTTAAATTTATGTAATGATACCTTTTCTATTTTCTAATGGCCAACCTTTCTCAAAAATATCCCTGACATTACTATTATGAAGGTGCTTGATAGGCGAACCACTGCACTATACTATGAAACTAGAGACTTATACTGGTTCTAACTACTTTCTGTAGAATCATCTTCTTTTTCCTGCCTTTTCTAAAGTTTGCCTTCTCTATGTAAGTTGGTGTCCTTTCTTCATCCATTCTGACCATCCATTTCCACCATCCCTGGCCTTGCATTCTGCTGCAGCTTGCTTGTGTCCTTGTGTGGAGAAGAACTCTTATTCTGATTGATTCATATCTCCCAGACCCCACCCATCACTCTGCGTTATATGCTATGTCAGTATTCCCCACATACTGAGACCGGAGAGAAGCTCTTTTCACATTAATGGTCAGAAGCCTTGAGCATGCATGCAGTTGAAGGAACACAACTTCACTGCTCACATGTTTTCCTCAATTGGCACATGTGTCTCATATGTATATGTCTCTTTTAAGCATCCTCCCATTGCAGGGTTCGTTAACACTTACCCTGCCAGCAAGCACAATAAAATGACGGAGTGTAATGAATATGCTAATCCTTTCACAGCATTTTTCCGGTGTTTAAAATCCGTCATTTAAGTAGTTGTTAGTGGTTTTTTACAAATAAACATATTAAAACAACAAACAAAACAACAATGAAACATCCAAACACACATTTAGCTGATTCTTATGATCTCAAACTGTCAAGTATGTTTGTCACGCCTAATCTTTTAATGATTACTTTACTGAAACACTGCCCATGTGGTCAGGGTAGCATACCCAAGGCTAAACTGAGAGGTGAGGATGCTCTTAAGTGATATCCACGACAAATGTCTATTAGAGGCGTCTCAATCCACCTGATGATGTTTCTGTCATTACTTTAATTCTGGGACTATATTACTTTTGAATACTTTGCGAAGCTGTTGCTTGTATAATTACACCCTTATAGCCTTACCCTTAGCTGCTGTGTTGCGATGATTACATTTGAAGGTTTGAGTCAAGAATTTGTTTAGTGTCATGTCATCTGAGCTGCTTAATAATATATAGGCTCGTCCCATGGTGATGCCATATTTCTTTGTCGTTTCATCAGCTAACGGACAATTCAAAACAATGATAAACAACACAGAACTGCATCCATGGTAATGTGACACAAGAACATTGTTTTTAAACATCGCAGAATAGCTGAAAATGCTAACTTAATTGCTAACTTAATTGTCCTTTCACAGATAGCTATGGGGCATACATTTAATGCATCTATCTCAGGAAAGTTCTCTTTGCTTGTGAAGGCCGAAGGTTGATTGGTGAAGTAAGAGAAAGCAGAAAAGTTCATTGCAGAAGGGACAGAATACTCGAAGACTTTGTTAATTATGTCTTTACCATGTGCAAATGCCTCATTCTTGATAATGAATTTCTTCCATAATAGTTTTGTAATACACC
This sequence comes from Platynereis dumerilii, assembly GCA_026936325.1. Lineage (NCBI taxonomy): Eukaryota > Metazoa > Annelida > Polychaeta > Phyllodocida > Nereididae > Platynereis > Platynereis dumerilii. Next base: position 86,898,358 of record JAPTHN010000001.1, on the reverse strand, counting down.
TGCTTCAGACCACTTTTCTACATTTATGACAATGGTGACTCAATTATTCGCGTTTTGCTCTACATCTGTGCTATTGTTTGACAGATTTAACATGTGTTATTCTTCCTAATGAATAGGAAAGGCTCACAGCTGTTTAATCAAGTCTCCTCTGTGAATCATAAAGAAAACAATTGTTGCACAATAGCTAGTCAGAAGTGACTAAGTTATAATAAGTGTCAAGAAAATTTCTGGAATAAACGAGAAGACCTTCATAGTACTAAGACAGAACAAAAGCAATAGAGAACAAGACAAGGATAAAAAAACGCTACACAAGACCTTAGAAATGTTGAAAATATGGAATTTCTGGGCAATTCGAAAAAATATCACAATTTACTAATTATTTAAAGATGGAATGTCGAACATTAAAGTTTTACAATTTTTTTAAAGCAACATTGAAGAACCTGATCAGTGCAAGTTCTAAAAAGCAGACGAAATGGACAAGACTGTATTTTACATTCTAACCTGTAGGGGAGAGCGGGCACAGTGAGACGGCAGGCACAGTGAGACAAAGCCCGTAACGTCTAGCTGGTACTGTTTACAAATCAACTCTCTTTTGTGAAGTACAAAAAGTAAGAAAGTGAGAGACTGTCCTATATTCTGCATGCCTACACAGTATATCGAGAGTGGAATTTCAATATTTTGGTTTTTAAAGAGTAAAAGTAAATAATTTTGCTAAACGACTTTTTGTTATAATTCCCGAGAAAAATGGTGTAATGCAAAACAATTGCCAGGGATTCAAACCTTGATTATTTGTCTTAGTTTAGTGAGGTGATGAACCACAATACAGGCACCAGGTCCGCAGGATTCAAAAATTTTATAAAGAGAGCTGCGTGGGGCACAGTGAGACAGTTTGAGGTGGGGCACAGTGAGACATCACAAAATACACTTGAAACGACCTGAATGTAATGCATAGTTCACAATTCACTATTAACAACAAAATGCCTGCTATAAACTACTGATTTTTGTGAGTCATATCCAAAGGGAAACATCAGAAAGGATTTTGATTAGTATGTAACAGGTGCGGCAGGTTAAATAAGTCGTGCATGTGTCCTGTGCGATGAAGTTTCGAAACATGCTCAAAAAAGGACCTCAAAAATCACCCACCCAGCTGCTTTTATAAGAGTACAGTAGTTTCTGTAGCAAAAATTGACAGAACAATTCCGCATGTCCTGAGGATCGGCGGTTATGGCAGCAGATGCCCTGTCTCACTGTGCCCCAGCTGCTGTCTCACTGTACCCCGTCCATAGGGCACAGTGAGACACTTAACAAGCATGGACGTAACTCAAAATTTCTCCAAACCTGTAAAAGGTAGGAACCTCAAACTACTGGACAATATACCCAACAACATTATCTATAATGTGGACCTGATCTCATTTAACTTGTTACTGCCAAAATTTTGGAACACTTGAAAATAAAAAAAGTGTTTCACTGTGCCCCGCTCTCCCCTAAATCATGTGCTGCATCTGAGTCAGAATTAATCTCTGCTTCCTAGATATAATTACCTTTAAAGCTCCATAATTATATATTGTACCTTACTTCGATGGCTTATAAGAATCAGGATGAAACATTAACTCCATTTCTGCAGTAATCCAACTTACATCTTTTAACAAAAGGAATCCCCTACCCTAAGTTCATTTAAGTGAATTATGTTATCATGTTTGATTTCTGGGCCAGGCCATAAGGTTTCATTTACACACTTCACTTGACGAGATAGGAAACCTTACATTATCAATTTAACTCTATGGATTTTAAAGGAGAAAACATTCTGAGTAAAGTGTCTCAATGATGTCTCATAACAACACTAACATTTTGAAAGGAATGCTATCATCCGCCAAGATCAGGAAGAGGAAAATATTGGCCAATAAGCAGAAATAGGTTGAAATTCCAGATAGGAATGGTGAGAAATAGCTGTGAGCCTGTGATTGTTCAGATTATAGCACGTAACAACCACTAAGAATTAAAAAAATTAACGTAATTGTTGTTTGAAAACTGATAATCAGCTATTGCATGGGTTGGTTTTATTATTTTTAAAATTTATAGAAGTGAACAAATCATTTCCTTAAGAAATATTAAAAACTCTCTCACCATGCACTGGTTTGTATTCTAAACCAAGTTCAACCAATACATTCCTTTGTTCGACAGAGAAATAGTACTAGTACAATTAAATGTCCACTGATGTTTTTAGCTACAGAATTCCCTGTGAGTAGCAACCTGCTTATGACATTGTGGTTATGGAAAGGTTGCTAGTGGGATGTAGGATTAAGTGCTGGCCAGTATAAGATGTGCACATCTGGGTCACATAATTCTTCTGATGCTGTAAATTGCATCAAAATTCCATCATTTTGTGTAGAGGTTGCATATTTTAGGAAGGTTGCTCATCGAGAACGTGCTCAATGCAAAGACCACTGCATCTACTGGTTCTAACTTCTTCCAAAATCTTGTGTGCTACTTCTGTCTGAAATATTTTCTCTTGTGTGACTTTATGACTATAGTTTACCTTCTCAATGTAAGCTGGGGTCCTTTCTTTATCCATTCTGACCATCCATTTCCACCATCCCTGTTCATTTGCTTTCATATCTATGGCATATCTCAATATTTATGTATTTCTGCGATATGGAGGTCCGACTGCTGTGGTGTCTCAATCCACCTGATGATGTTTCTGTCATTACCTTAATTCTGGGATTATGACACTTCCGGTAGATGTACTTTATGAAGCTGTTGCTCATATGATAAAAACCTTATATCTTTACTCTTAGCTGCTGCGCCATGCTGATTACATTTAGAGGTTCCAGTCAAGGATATGTTCGTCATCATGTTTTCCATAAGCTGCTTATATGCAGCATCGTCCCATGATGATGCCATATTTCTTTATCGAGTTTGAGGTGTATAACTAACATTTCAGGTGGTTATTTGGGCCATTCTCAAATTTCGGGACAAAATTCCCTGGAAAATGTGGTAATGGAGGGGACTTTTGATGCAAAAAACCTGCATTTTGAGCAATTTAAAAATAGAAAAAAATTTTAAAAAAATAGGTAAGTTTTATTTACAGAAGTACTTCATCTCAGATCAACCGTATTTTTATTAAATATCGATTTTTTGTGGTAACGGAGTGGACAGGAATGGTAACGGAGTGGACAGGAACGGTTTGGTTTTCTCTTAATAGTGGTTTCTATTTGGGAGAAAAAGTTTTGATAGCATTCTATTGAATCCTCTCACCCTCAGCAATATATACATAAAATTTCTTTGAAAAGGTATCACTGGTAAGCTCGGAATTGGAGGTAACGGAGCGGACATTTCAGTGGGACCAAAAAATGTTCCAACGAAAATTATGCCTTAACTTGTTGAATACCTGTTTAATGAATATCTGCAAAGCTGTGGTAGTTTGGCGCATGTGCATCTTACAACATTGAGTGGAAATTGCTCATTAAAAACAATAGCGAGCCGAGCTATGCCTGGTAACGGAGCGGACAAAAAAGTTAACATAAACTAGTGACACGTCTTTTACATCAATTAAGTCAATGAAATGAAACAAGAAAAAAGTTAAATATGATGTATATATTAATTCAAGTCTATATGAATGAATCGTGCATAGAAACTTTGGAAATGATGGTACTTTAGGAGGAAAATTAACACTTGATTTTGTCATGTCAGGTCCAGTGACAGGGAAAAACCACTGATATGGCATGGATTACTAAACACAATGCACCAAAAAAAGGTCTAATAAATGACCTTTTGTTCCAAATGCAGTGGTTCTAAATAGAAATATGAATAACAGATGTGGAGTGACGCTTCAGATATCAATTGCATTCAAATGTTGGAGAACTGGATTGACGCAAATTGTCCCGAAATTTGAGAATGACCCATTTACCGAGGGCTTTAGCCTGAGGTAAATAACCCCTGAAATGTTAGTTATACACCGAAAACGAGTTGTATAAGCGACTTATACTCCATATATGACTCCTGAAGGTTTTGTAACTTAATTTTGTTGCTTTGTTGTCTCTTTAGGTGCGTTGTTTGCAGAAAAAGTACTAACTTAATCCCCAACAGTGGTATAACTAACAAATCTGTTGGTTATACCACGGCAAAAGACAATAGAAAACTGTCTTGGTGGAGTATAAAGGTATAGGTTTATTGAAAGAGCAGCCATCTTAGTGAAGTTCATGCTGCTCTTGAAAGTTGCTTCGTGAAATTGGGCAGTTGGACGGCCGAATTTGTGCAGTCCTGGCCCTCTCTCCCGAAGAACTTTTCCTGCATGGGTTCGAACTCTGATCCCCTAAAATATTTTCAGTGGATGTTCTAGAGCAAAATCCCAGATGAATGTCATTTGGTTTTCTTGTTAATTTACTGTCAGCAGTTAGCAGACTTCATTTAATCATCAGAAAATTATAGAAGTGATAAAATACTCCATGTCCAAAATATGATAATAATCATATAGTCACTTCCATAATTTTAATCTAAAGTACACATTGCACCTGCTTTAATTGGGATTGAACTCATTTTATATTTAGCCTTAGAGGAAACTTATGACAACGGTGACTGAATTGTTCGCAGTACAATCAGTACATTCATGTCATAATCATCTAACTGATTCTTGAATTAGTCTTCCTAACGAACAGGGAAGGCTCACATCTGTTCAATTAAATAATTCTTGAGGATTGTAAGGAAAACAATTGTTGCACATTAATTGGACAGGAGCCATACACCTGATGTAACGAGAGGTTTTCTTCAAGAGATGGAACTTTATAGTCAGAAAGAAATATTCTCTGATTCTGCGGCAGGGTGACTGCATGTTGGAAATTTTCAAGCAGGCTTTACAGGTGATTTCATTACCATGCGATTTTTGTCATTCACAATTGGCTGTGAGGAATCAATGCTAAACCAATAGTTACTACGTTTGATAAATCCAATGTGTGACGTTCTGTTGCTTCTAAACCAATCAGATTAACTGAAAATGTCATGTATTTGGTGTGTCTGGAACCTAAGAATCGCATACTAATGAAATCACCTGTAAAGAGGTTTCTCGGTTCAGCTTTGACAATGCCCCATCCATGCTTACAAGGGCAAAGTCTCACAAGAACAAAAATATATACTGGCAAGTAAAATATACCATGCACAATATGATGAAACAGTCACAGGGTAAATGTGTAACATCTTTTAGAAACCGCCATGATCTGAGCCTTCTAAGGTTGGCATTAGGGTAGGCCTAACCTAAAATTAGATCAATTTTTAAGGCAAAAGTCACCCAGATTCCAATTTGGATATCATCATGTAAGTACTCATTTCTGGGATGCCTTATCATGAAATTGACAAGAGGTAGGAATTGTTACTTTATGTATTTCTCTCAATTCTAATAAGTTTTAGTCCCTTGACTTCTTTTAAGCCAACAATCCAACATCGTAGCAAAAACTTTCACATTACCAGTCATCTTGGAATAATTGAAAATTAACCAAAAATAGTGGACAAATTCATAAACCAAACTAATTAGCTTTCTGTACCTGATTTTTAATTAGATTTTATAATTGTAATTTTAATGTAATTGTTGGATCAATTTGGAAGATTGCATGATTGGTCCTATATGATATAAGGGTTATGTAATTGTTACATGACTTGCTCATTACATCACACTAAGGGAAGATAGCTGTTCCATGTAACCCTATGTTCACCTCATGGAAGGCAGCCAGTATGGGAATATTGCGTTTTACACGGCATCTACATAACGATAACGATATTTTTATTGGTCATAATCTATAATCAGATACAGAGAATGAAATTTTGTATCTATCTGATTATTGTGCTAAGATCAGTTCATAATTCTTTACCCATATTTCGAAAAAATCGATGAATTTTTGGGTATTCTGAAATTTTTCTCTTTGTTGGCTATACAACTAAAGTTTGCCTTCTCAATGTAAGTCAATGTCCTTTTTTCATCCATTGTGACTATCCATTTCTGCTGCGGTTTGCTTGTGTCCTTTTCTGAAGAGGAACACTAATCCTGATTGATTCAAATCTTCCAGATCCCACCCATCATTGTGCTATGCTGTGTCAGTATTCCTGACATTTGAAGTGAGACCGGCGAGAAACTCTTCCACATTTATGGTCAGAAACTTGGAACTTGGTGCAGATTTGATGGAATACAACTTTGCTACTCACAAGCTGTACATTTTCCTACGTATCTTCTATAGCATATAATTATATATATAGCATATAATATTATGTATTATATATATGCGTCAAATAATTATACATCTCGTTAATTATCTAAACTCTTAATGTCATTTTGTTTTGTTTCTCCTATTGTCACATAATATAACTTGCAGTTGTGACTGATGACTTAAAATTATAAACATTTTCCTTGTTATTCAATGTTAATGTTATGAATCAGAAACACCTTATAATTCTCACACTTCAAAGAAAACTACTTTGTATGAAGTTCATTCTGCCACATCTTGCTCATTTGCATGCTGTTTCTTTCTCATTTCCATGGCCAATTCCTGGAGACTGCAGTGCAATGTTTGAATTATAAACTGCCTAATGGGTAAATCAGTCTCATAGAGACTGGTATTTCCCCCCTAACTGAGACCGGAGAGAAGCTCTTTCACATTTATGGTAAGAAGCTCGGAACTTTCGGCAGAACACAACTTTGCTACTTGCTTGCTGTTCATTTGCCTTCATATCTATGGCATATGTCTCATATATGTGTCATATATAAATGCCTCACTCTTAAGTGATAGCCATGATGTATGTCTATGATTGAGAGGTCCCACTGGTGTGGTGTTTCAATCCACCTAATGATGTTTCTGTCATTACTTTAATTCTGGGATTATATTGCTTCCCAATACTTTGCAATGCTGTTGCTCATATAATTACAGTTTTCTAGCTTTACTCCCAAGATGCTGCGTTGCGATGATAAGTTGATTACTTTTAAAGGTTTGAGTCTAGGATATGTTCAATGTCATGTTTTCCATAAGCTGCTTATGTAGCATCGTCCCATGATGATACCATATTTCTTTATCGATTCATCAGCTAATGGACAATTTAAAACAGTGATAAACAAGTCACAGATCTGCCTCCAAGGAAATGTGGCACAAGACTCTTTTTATTTATCACATAACCACAAATGCAGTTAGTTGCTCTTGAAGTTAGATTGGTGAAATAGGAGTAGCGCAAATGCAACAATTAAACTCAAATTAGTGTGCTATTTTGTTTGCTCTGCACATACACTGGTACAAGGGATAATTTTTAAATAACAAGCCATGTTGATTTTTTTAAATCAAACAAATGGATGTTAAATTTGTATTGATAGACATCCCTGAATCAATAGGGCATGTACCAGACTCCCAGTCTTCTCATCTCATCATCATACAGTGGTCATCAAAATTAAAGTGCGCCTCCCTCCACAAAGATGGTGGTTGAGCTGCCTCGGCTGATCCGGGGTATACCAACACAACCAAAGAGAGCAACCTGAAGAGCCTCTTGGAGCTGTGCTACTGAATACTGATATTTGTTGATATCAGGTTTAACCAGTGGGGAATTTGATCATGAATGACATTTAGAAAATTGAGAAAGAATTTGTTAATTAGACCATATTGTGCACATGTGACATTTATGAGGACAAATGTCTTGTTGTCGCTAATGAATCTCTTTGATAATGTGAGTCATAAATTTGTAATACACCTGCTTTTGCTCTAAACTAGTTTTCTATAAATTTCTGACAATGGTGACTTAATTGTTCACAACTTGCTCTGCATTTGAGTTATTGCACGACTGATAGAATTATGAATTAGTACTCTTATGAACAGGAAAGACTCGCAGCTGTTGATTAAGTCTTTTGAAAGTGTCAGTAATAAAGAAACTTAACAAAGCAGTTGTTGCACAATGATTAGTCAGAAGTGACACAAAAGTAATGAGTGTCAAGGACATTTCTTGGATAAAAAGAAAGACAGAACAAAGGCAGGGCATGACAATACACTGCAAACCCTAAAATTATTTTTGACAAGACAGACACTTATGACCCTAAAAATTATTTGTGACAAGACAGACACTTAAAACCCTAAAAATAATTTGTGACAAGACAGACACTTAAAACCCTAAACATTATTTGTGACAAGACAGACACTTAAAACCCAAAAAATTATTTGTGACAAGACAGACACTTAAAACCCAAAAAATTATTTATGACAAGACAAGACACTTATGACCCTAAAAATTATTTGTGACAAGACAGACACTTAAAACCCTAAAAATAATTTGTGACAAGACAGACACTTAAAACCCAAAACATTATTTGTGACAAGACAATACACTTAAAACCCTAAAACTTATTTGCGACAAGACAGACACTTAAAACCCTAAAACTTATTTGTGACAAGACAGACACTTAAAACCCAAAAACTTATTTGTGACAAGACAATACACTTAAAACCCTAAAACTTATTTGCGACAAGACAGACACTTAAAACCCTAAAAGTTATTTGTGACAATACAATAGGCCTACACTTAAAACCCTAAAAATTATTTTTGACAAGACAGTACACATAAAAACCCTAAACTTATTTCAAGTAATTTGTGACTTCTTTTGTTGTCTGTTATGCCGGAGCAGGAAAACTCATATTGCAATTTAACCCTGCAATGTGAGTTTTTACAAAATGATCATGTGATTCTGGCAATCAGTGTGACTCTTGAACACTTATCACATATTACAGTAGACGAACTTCGAGTGTTTACATGCAATACACTTCTAGGCTGTTACTGACATCACAGCCCTATCCCTGCCATGTTAAGTGACCATAACTTTGATACCTCATAAACGTGTGACTGACTCATAGCCCATACATACCATGTTGTGTGATAGGTGTCATAGCATTCACCAGTGACCTCACTCGTGTCTCTCTGAGTAATAGGCCTGCAATCAACAGAGCTTGACCACTGTCAATGCTACTGATCCCCAGCTGATCTTGGCGTCTGGTACTCCTGGCCATCCTAACCACAAGTGCTTCATTTTAGTTATAACAAACAGATTAATCTTCCTCTGGTGTGACAAACAGAATTCACAGTTGGAGATATTCAAAGCAATTGTATATTTGTTTGAATGTTTAATTGTTGTCTGTTTGTTGTTCCAAATATTTCTTTGAGGAAAAACACAAACAATTATCTAAATTATAGATATTTCAGGCCAGAAAAAGCTGTGAAGAATTAGAATACTTCAGAATTTTATTTAACTTGTTGGCAGGGCAAGTGTAAACGAGCTATGCAATGGAGGGATGCCCCTGGCTTTCTTGTGTAGCTCCCTTGTTCATCAAACAGGTTGCTACATTTTATATACGCAAAAACCCTGCTTAGACACAAGCATGCATATAATTCCGTCGCACTTCTGCCATGATTTATAACTCACTATAGCAATTCAGATGGATAAGCTTTCATGTTGACTGACTGTGTTTACACCACATCTTCCATGAAGAGAGCAGTGATTATTGTCAAATGGGTCAGATTTATGACTCACTGACTGCACTTCATATGACAACTGTTCTACTGCCCATTCACTTAGCATTGCTCTGATACATGTCACTGAGCCAGATGTTGGTCACTGCTGCCACCAGTTTCAATGGTAAAGATTGAAGCAACAGCTTTAGTGACCTCATTGATACTCTGAAACCAGTCACTTGTAAGCACTCGAAGTTCGTCTACTGTAATACTGAATATAGCAGGATACAAAAGAACTCTACATGCAAATTAATTCATTAAAAAAGATGATGATAGTACTTTTTCAAAGCAATCATTGTAATGTAAACCAAGGAGAAATATATAGTTCTTTATAAAGCTCACACGCTGAAATGACATGGTAATCGTATTATGACACCATAAATATCATGTTGCCAAAATTAATTCGTGACAACATTTTTCGGCAACATTAACTTCGTCATAAATAAGAATTGTTCAGAATTATCCAAATATTACATTGTATTATTAGCGAAGGAATTATGTTTCATTACTATTAATTTCCTTACCTCATCACACCCTTTCTCATAACACCCACTTGGGCTTATGTGAGGATTGCCCTCCAGCACTTGGTGGTATTTTCAGGGCATTTTGTGCACCGATGAGAGACTGCATTGCTCAAGAGATTACTTCATAGCTTCAAAACAGGCAGATTTATAACACAGGAGCCACTGTATAGCTTATAAATCTCATACAATCAACATAAGAGTCTCACACATCTTGTATAGTTGCTGATGCTGATAGCATATTTGCCATTACCAAAATTCAATAAGAAATTATTAATAATATTTGCATATTTATATGTTATTGATGCATTTATAATTTAAAAATTGAAATAATTGAGGAAGAGTGAACATGACGTGAAATTGACTACAGGATATGTGCATTGTCCTTCACTCTCATAAAATAATAACATGACCATGTCTGAGCAACTAACGCCAATAATATTAATGATACTAACAATAATGAAATAAATATATAATAAATAAAAAAGAAGAAGAAAAAAAAAAGATAAAATAATTAATTGTTAATAGAAAATAAATCAAACGACCTATATATATACATTGTGAATATTTATGATTGGTACGGTTTTGATGATGATGAGTAGAGACGAAGTTGGAGAGCTGGGTACAGTGGGTAGGGAGAAAACAAGAAAATCTTTTTGAAAAAAAAGATATATGCTGGCTGTAGTGATTACGATTTCAAAATTTACAATAAGAGTATGTTTTGCCAAAAGAATTTTAAAATATGGTATAAGAGAAACTGCAGATGAACCCATGATATGGTATAAGAAGCTATAAGAGGAATTATAGATGAACCCATGATAGATCTATCTATCTATCTGTCTATCTCTCACCCTGTCTATCTCTTCATCCCAAGGGGCATGCGATACTCCGGAGACACCAACTATACTTTTTCTATATCTCTCTCTAACTGGGTCTGGAACACACATATATCATGGGTTCATCTATAAATCCTCTTATAGCTTCTTATACCTGCTCTGCTGATCTACACTTACTTGTGTATTGTATTGACTGTTATTTTTATTCCTATGACAGTTTAGCTGGAGTTGGCAAGTTCATATGGGGGAGCATAGGTTCAATATGACTCTCTATTAATTAGTAAGTCACTATATATGACTGTCAATCCCTAACTGTTAATCAGGCATCCCTTACTGTTGTTCATCAGTTAGTCACTACCTGTTAGTCATTAAAAGTCCATTGTTTTGGTAGTTACTATTTGTTAGTCACTAAATATGTTATTTAGTCACAAAATGTTAGTTAGTCAAAAACTGTTAGTTAGTCAAAAACTGTTAGTTAGTCAAAACTGTTAGTCAAAAACTGTTAGTTAGTCAAAAACTGTTAGTTAGTCAAAACTGTTAGAAGTCAAAACTGTTAGTCAGTCAAAACTGTTAGTTAGTCAAAAACTGTTAGTCAAAGACTGCTAGTCAGTCAAAAACTGTTAGTTAGTCTAAAACTGTAGTCAAAACTACTAGTAGTCAAAAACTGTTTGTAAGTCAAAATGGTTAGTTAGTCAAAACTGTTAGTAGTCAAAAACTGTTATTCAATCAAAAACTGTTAGTTAGTCAAAAACTGTTAGTTAGTCAACTATTTGTAGTCAAAACTGTTAGTAGTCAAAAACTGTTAGTTAGTCAAAAACCATTTGTAGTCAAAAACTAAGTCAAAATTGTTAGTTAGTCAAAAACTGTTAGTAGTCAAAAACTGTTAGTTAGTCAAAAACTGTTAGTTAGTCAAAAACTGTTAGTTAGTCAAAAACTGTTAGTTAGTCAAAAACTGTTAGTTAGTCAAAAACTATTTGTAGTCAAAACTGTTGGTAGTCAAAAACTGTAAGTCAAAAATGGTTAGTTAGTCAAAAACTGTTAGTTAGTCAAAAACTGTTAGTTAGTCAAAAACTGTTAGTCAAAAACTGTTAGTTAGTCACTAATTGTCACTAACTGTTAGTCACCAACTGTTAGTCAGTCACCAACTGTTGGTTAGTCAGTAACCAATCACTAACTGTTACTTGGTCACTAACTGTTAGTCAGTCACTAACTGTTAGTCAGTCACTAACTGTTAGTTAGTCATGTAAGTCAGCTAGTCCTTAACTGTTAGTAAGTAACTGTTAGTAAGTTACTATCTGCTAGTCCCTGACTGTTAGTCATTTTGTCCCTAACTGTTGTTAATCAGTCACTGTTGTTCATCAGTCACTGTTGTTCATCAGTCACTGTTGTTAGTCACATACGGTTAGTAAGCACTAACTGTTGTTGATTCACTAACTGTTTGTTAGTCTTTAACTGCCAGTTAGTCACTAACTGCAAGTCACTAACAGTCTGTTAATCACCCCAAGGATGTGCCTCCCAGAAATTGGACCTATAAATAGAACAAACTGCTCTCATTACTATTCACCCCCAATTGTTACAACTCACCCCCAATTATTTCAGGTCCTGCAACAATTGTATCAGCACCAATTGGTCGATTAATAGGTGGCAGGTGTACCTTTACATCAATGCAACAATATTAAGTATTTATGATCATAAGATATTTTGTAATGCTCTAGCTGATATTACTAAATGGTGGGGACCAAACCGGCTGACACTTTTCTGTATGGGGCAACCAGTATAGTATGCTGGCTGCATAGCCAATACTGTACTATAACAAATCTTGTCCTAAAGTTCAAGAAGCCAGCATAAAAAAAATTTAGTCTGTTATGATAGTATGGAAATGAGATGTACAGACAGACCAGACCATGCTTTGTTAAACGAGAATAGTTACTAGTCAGCACATTAAATAGAAAGCAGGCTACAGGTAAAGCTGCAACTTGTAGTTATAAAGTTGTCATCTAAATAAAGCAGACAACCTGATTTATAAATGTCAATTGATACCAGAAAATAAAACACATTTGGATGAGATTCACATGCTTTTACATAATTCTGTACAGACATATTTTCATGATCACAGTTCAAGTAACTTGAAGTTGCAGTTGACCCAATTTCATAAGACAATCATTCAAAACATATATACCTTCTATGAGAATCACATGCCGAAAAGCACTTTAGGCACTTCTTTTTCATAATTAATGGTTATTTGGGAAAATAAAACTATTCATGTTTGAAAGAAATGCATATTTCAAACAGGAAATAGTTATGCTGGTGGACACCAGGAAGTAACTTATCAAGTTGGAGTATTGTCTCGTAATATCATGACACTTTTGAAGTATAATAGTAACTTTTTGGACTGCTGTATATTATGACAATTATTATAGTCTTCCCCTGCCAAATGAATGGAAGAAGTAGCAGACAAATTGGAGATGGGTGCTTCTTATGTTCTCACTAGTTGTAAACTTTATGCTGCATCAGAATCATAATTAACTCTGCTTCCTAAATATAAATATCTTAAAAGACCTATACATTGCACCTCAAATGGCAGCTTCTTAGAATCTTCTGAGGGGATGAAACATTAACTCCATTTCTGCTACAATCCAATTTACATCCAGTAACAAAAGGAATCCCTGCCCCAGATTTATTTAAATGGTTCATATTATCAAGTTTGATTTCTGATCCAGTCTGTAAGGTTTCACTTAGACACTTCACTTAGCAAGACAGGAAACATCACATTATCAATTTAACTTGATGGCTTTAAAAGTAGCTTTAAAAGTAGACATTATTAATAAGTGAATCAAAAATGTTTCATAACAACGTAAACATTTTTTATAGGAATGCTATCATCTGTCAAGAACGGGAAGAGGAATATCTGCCAATAAGCAGAAATTAGAAATTCCAGAATAGAATGGTGAGAAATAGCTGTGGTTGTTCAGATTATATAGGATAGCTGAATTCAGAAATTAATTAGTTATTTGACAACCAATAAAGATACATGAATTGAACTTAATTGTTGTTTGAAAACTCAATAATAATCGACTACCGCATGGACAGGTCTAATTATTGGCAAAATTATTAAAGTGAAGAAATTCTTTCCTTTAAAAATATTTAAGAACCAGTTTGTATTCAAAACCTAGTTCAACCAAGAAATTGTTTTTTCTGTACTTTTCACAGTTGAGTCCATTCTTAAATGTCTTATTGAATACTATAATAAATTATACTCGTAACTGGAAATATAGAGACTTTTTAAAATTCGACTAAGATTAATTGATTTTCTATTTCTGGTTTGTTCATTAATATTCCAAACAAATAAAGCAGTTATACCTAGTAGATATATTGATTTGATGTTCAGCATCTCTAGATATACCAATGGGTGTTATTTGCTTTACGTCAGCCACAGAATTCCTTTCCTAGTGATGTTAAATTGGTTGAATAACCCACAGCAATGTCTGAAAGACCCATTCAAGTTCAACATGGTGAAATAGAAAGTTGAGTATGTGATGTTCAATCACCTTCAAACTCTTCCAATTTTATTATTTTTCTCTGACTAAATTTCTGCTGACAAAGGATTCAAGGGCACCCTAAAACAGCCTCATGTAACCGCACATTTTTTTCCACTTCCCATGTAACAGCATCTTTGTGAAAGCATGGCTGTGAGCTGGGGCGCACATTTTTTTCCACTTCCCATGTAACAGCATCTTTGTGAAAGCATGGCTGTGAGCTGGGGCATTGCTGCATCAATATATCTGTATAACAACAAAACCTGCCACCGAAATCCTTCAATAGCATCCTAAAAAACCAAGCTTGTTGCACCATGGCTTGTTGGGCTTCGTTGCCTTTGTTCTGCTGAACCTTCCAATCTGGGTTGTTCAATGAGACCTTTGATGAGGAGACAGGATACATTGACATCAGCCACTAGGGAATCCCAACAACCAAAGCATCCCCGGTGTTTCTCCTGATGGTTCATTAAGCTGGTATTAGGTCTTTATTAGGCCACTATTAGCTCTGCCCTTTTTCTTCCACATGAAGTATTTAGACTTTGCCGGTCATCAGTCGCTCAACTTCTATTTTGTACCTGTGCCCCCCAGATATATCCCCCCCCCCCATATGAACTTTTCAAATTTGGCAAAAATGTAAAAAGACATATTTTGTAAAGTGGATCCCCCTACAGAAAATTGGTTGCACCCGGGCCCCGCTCGAGACCTCCTGGTAACACAACTGTTGGATTCATTGATCAGCTTTCACTTCAGCTACTATTGTTTTAAAGTACTAGGAAGCAATATACTACCAAAATTTGAGCCTTTGGAGATGATAGGAACATCATCAGGTGCTTTTGAAACATCAGTTAGAGTGGTAAACCTCTGGGTAGATGGTTCAATAGAAATTTAGTTATGTTATAAGTGACAATGTAGGAACAGTAAAGGAGTTTTTATAGATTGTATGCTCTGGTTCAAAACATGAAAGATGAGTGAATAACAATGATAAGGTTAGGAAAAAAGCTGTTAAAAGTCACTGTCAGTCTATGCACTGCGCACAGGTTGGTACCTCACATATCAACGACAAAACCTTTTAGTATCGGTATAGCTGGGAAGAAAGTTCATCTCTGTCAAGAGATTCTGCAATAAAATTACTTAGGCCACAATGGAAGAAGACTTCCAGCATAACTACATATATATTTCATTTATCTGTCCAAGCGAACATTTCCAAATATACCGTGTTCTGTAAAAATGATTATGTGGATGCATTTTATCTATACTCTTGCCACATGACTCCACTTTGAAGCTTTCATGGAGAGTTTCATATAAAAGGAGTACTTACATCTTTTTTCAAAATATTTATTTTTCCATACAATCATATATTTGCCACGGGAGACGGCTGCAGCTTGGTGGGCTGAAAAACGTATGACTCCCTGACGAAGAATCATATCAGTGCAGATGGGACACTCAACAGCACAGCACTATCGTAGATAAGTGTGCCTTTTGTTTGAAGTTGTGCAGGAACATGTGCCTGTGGGGGTAATTAGTCGAAGCTAATTTTGAGCACAGACCAATGGGTAGCCGCTTCCTAGTTAATCCTGCACCATTCCTCATCCTTCAGTGGTTCGTTGTTTGTATATCCTTTTGTACAGGTATTTGCCATCCTGGTGTGGATTTCAGTGTTGCTTTGGCACATTTGCTCAAATTAGGCTAGTCTGAAATATCTTCTCTATACATACATAACTGAAGTTTGCCTTCTCAATGTTAGCTGGAGTCTTTTCTTCATCCATTCTGCCCGTCCACTTCCACTGTCTCTGGCAGCGCATTCTGCTGCAGCTTGCTTGTGTCCTTGTCAGAAGAGGAACTCTTATCCTGATTAATTCATATCTTCCAGACCCCACTCGTCACTCTGCATAATATGCTATGTCGGTATTCCCCACAGACTGAGACCGGAGAGAAGCTCTCTTCACATTTGTGTCACAAGCTTGGAACTGGAGCAAAATCCCAGATGAATGTCATTTGGTGACCCCTTGTATTTGTGTCTGTGCTGGTAAACGATCCTCACATTAGGTTAAAATTTAACATGTTGAGGACTTCTGCAGTCCCATTATCTCTCTCATATCATCCATGATCCATCAACCCCCATGAGTACCAAGAACCTGGCTTAGAGGGCTGCACTTACCATTATCTATCAAATGACACAGATGGTCTCAAAGCGCGATGGAACAGGAGAGTAAAAAAAAATTACATCAATCACTTGGGGGGGAGAGGTGAGTGAGTTTGTGTTTTACGCCCCATCAGCACTGGTGTGGGCTATTTAGAGCAACCATTATCATTAAAAAGAGGGAGCATAATTTATCATCATACACACAACAATCACTTGGATATTTTACTGCCCCAGAAAATATAAAATATGATCAAACAACTAAAGTTTCACTTGGCATCAGTCCCCTGTATTTTTTTTTAATTTACAGCAGTTAACAAACTTAATTTAATCTTCAGAACATCATAAAAGTGATAAAATGATTTGTTTGATAACCATGATTGCACACATGAGACATTTATAAGGATAATCAAATTACTCCATGTCTCTAATGTGATAATATCTTCCATAATTTTAATAATGAAGATACATAACACCTGCGGCTGCACAGAACTATAGGTTTATTTTGAGGCAATTTTTGATAATGGGGACTTAATTGCTAACTTATTCTTGGATTAGTTTTCCTAATAAACGGGGAAGGCTCACAGCTGTTCAATTAAGCACTGCTAGTGGATTAGATATGAGTGATAGATAGATAGATAGATAGATAGATAGATAGATAGATAGATAGATAGATAGATAGATAGATAGATAGATCTTTCAGTCATCTTAGCAAATTCATCAAGAAAATTGAAAAGTTCACATACCAAGCTTCATATTTCACAAGAACCAATGGTGTTGTCAATGTGATGCCTTGTTGCCTGTGGCTTGTGGTGGCTACCATCCACCAGCAAATGACCTCCAACGGAACTCCAAAGAAGTAGGTCATTTTAGGGTCACTGGGGTCACCAGCAGTCCACAAGGTCACAGGCAGGTCAAAGGTCACTGGGTATATCCATAAGTAATGATATTCTCTAACTCTGCTGCAGGGTAACTCCATATCGGAAATTTACAAGGAGGCATGAAAGAGGTTTCTCGCTTCAGTTTTTTTTACACTCACCCTTTTAACAAATGACAACCATGCATTATAAAATGCTGAAGTTCTCATATTTTAACAGCCTTTTCCGGCTTGATAAATCCATAGTAAATAATCGTTTGCTGCTGACTATTGAGAAAATATTTGAAACAACAAATGGACAACAATTAAACTTTCAAACATGTCATTCAATTGCATTGAATGCTCTAAAACGATGTTCAAAGCAGGTTTTTCATGCCGGAGGCAAGGTAATCTTTTTTGTTATTACTTCGCGAAAACACGGTGCATGTTTGCATGCTTAAAAGAACTGAATTAAAAAACTTAAATATATTGTGGCAAGTAAAAGATACCACAATATAATGGCACTTTGGGTAAATGAGTGACATCTTGTGGAAAGCCCCTTGTGGTTCTTCCTTTCTCCTCCGTCTCCTAAATCAGTCCTCTTGAGCAGCAAGGGCTTGTCTTTATGGGCTGCACTGCCCAATGTGCCCATGCCAACAATAGACCTATGTTCCAGTACCTGCCTGCCTTTCAATTTGACAAATAAAATCTGATTCTATGGTAAGCATTCTGACATCCTACCTTTAATCACAAGGATAACCAGACCTGAAGAATTGTTACTTTAGGGCTATATATTTTTATAAATTCTTATATGTTGTAGACAATTGGCTTCTATTTAATCCACCATTATATCCACCATTATGGCCAAAACTTCCCACAAACTGTCATCTTGAAAAACCCGAAATTGTGGACCATTCATGTAGCCAAACCAATTAAGCTTCCTGTGCCTGATTTTTAATTAGAATTTATAATGTAATTGTAATGTAATTTGTGGATCGATTTGGGAGATTGCATGATTGGTCCTGTGTGATATAACGGTGATGTAATTGTTACATGACTTGCTCATTACATCACACTAAAGGGAAGATAGCTGTTCCATGTAACCCTATGTTCACCTCATGGAAGGCAGCCAGTATGGGAATATTGCATTTTACATGGCATCTATATCCATCTGTATATTATGCTGGGACCAGATAAGTTCATATTTCTTTATTCATATTTCTCAATAATTAGGATGGGTATCAGTTGCAAATTGAGCAGTATGTATGTGTAAGCATGTATCACATTTCAATTTCATTATACAAAGATCCTGAGTAAGCATAGCTTCTATATATGTGATGGTGCACCAGATAGATACATCTAGATAGCTATAGACAGATAGACAGATAGACAGATAGATAGATAGATAGATTGATAGATTGATAGATTGATAGATTGATAGATTGACAGATTGATCGATTGATAGATAGATAGGCAGACAAATAGACAGATAGATATATAGGTAGATAGACACATAGATAGATATTCTTGTATTTCTGCACTTACAAAGTATACGGTTCTCAAATTAATAGTAGAAAATTGTCATTTTGGTATATAAACAGCTATTTGCAATCATATTACAGCCATTACTATATAAGAGTGACTACTGAACAAAAATGTTTCCATGTCCCTACACTTGTCATCAATTCACAATCCTAGAGCGATCATATAATACAAGACATTCTAAATTAAACTTTACTACAAAAAAAAGCTCATGACATAGCCAACAACAACTTCTCCAACTATGGTTGCAGAGAGTGGAACATCTTGCGTGAAAATATAAAAAAATGCCTGAGTAAAGAAAATTTTAAAAAGATGATAAAACAATATTTACGATGCCAAGCTCACTTTAAAGCAAGAGACGTATTTATCTATCAGTAAACATTAACTGCACAAAACATGTACAACGCACTTTCTCTATTTATTTTTATATAATTATTAATTTGATACTTGATTAATGGGATTTTCTGAGCGTCCCCACACCACAGGACCACATCGGAAATAAGACGTGTCTTTTATGTGTTATCCTGGCCACCTTGTGGCAAATCAAATCAAATCAAATCAAATTGCCATGCTGTACTTGATGACTCATATCCAGAAAGTGAGGTAGTATCCAGTATTTATATGTTACAATTTACAAACACAAGTCGTGAATGAGTCTTACCACTCAATAGTAACAGTGAGGACAAATTTCTTAAAATGAGAGATTAAACTATCATTCCAATTCAAAAGATAGGATCACTACAGTGATACCATTGATTGCCACAAATGTAACCCCTGGTTCTTTCTCGGGTGTAAATATCACACTAAATATTACACCGCAACCATCTACAGTCTGTATGCATATCCATATTGTTACTCAGATACTTGTAAACTTGTCAATTTGATAAGCAAAAAGAGTGGACCGTTGCACTGTGAAAATGGCACTGCGGGGGTCATCATACTGATGATTTGTCATGATCACACCAATACTTTCGATGTTAATTTGATGTTAGGAGATGAATCCCGCTTGTTGGTGACAGACAAACAAGAGGATTATGCATCTGACTTTACTCTTAAATCAGTTACGACAAATCAAATGGTGTTCTCTTAATTATGCCTCTAGAAATCAAACAGCCTCTATGTTTCCCATGTAACAGTTGAATGCAGAGAAGATGACACTTCGTCGGCTATCACGAGTTTCGAAGTGCATTTTTCACAGTGAACGGGTCCTCTCTTTTTGCATAACTAATGATTGGCTGTAATGTTAAGTACTCTGACCATGTTACAAGCACCTGTCATGTCAGTGAATATAGCTGTCAACATTGGACCCGCAGTGCAGTAACATGCTCCATAAAACTAAATAAAAGTAATCATTTCTCTTTCTGAGACTGTTCCTGAGCACCAGTGAATCAGTAATGATTTCTGAATCATGACACTCAACTCTCCTGTTGAGATACCTTGGCTAAAACTGCATGCAGCCAGAAAAGAACATAGCCACTGTGGCAAAACTGGACGAGGGTAACTGAGTTACCCTCGTCCATGAATTAGCCTTAAATATTATGTAACATTGAATTTGAAGAAATAAGCAATGCCTGCAATTTTCTGAGTATTGTACAAGCATTATAAGACACCGAAAATGAAATTACAACAACATTTAGGCACTTGTTGAGGCTGTGTGGGTCAGGAAATGGCTTAAAGCACGTCCAAGATGACGAGGGTAACTGATTCTCGTGACGAGGGTAACTGTGATCATGCACCTTGCTATGACGAGGGTAACTGCCCTATTATGACTTACAGTCATCAACCAAAATACCATGTAACTAAAGTGCACAAATGTCTCAGTTGTACCAAACTAGATAACATTGCAACTGCAGAGTGTTACATCCATTCATGGACAATTTTCTACATATTTTCGAGTTTATTGAGGGATCTTTCAACAATATATACCTAACTATGGACCATTATCCATTTTGGTACAAGCTACAACAGGTCTTTTAACATGACATACTGAAATTATGAAGCAGTCCCATATTGGAAAATCTTTTAGTTGGTAACATCCATTGCTGTGCGAACATGCATGACAGGCCTAGATAGCTATTTGCTGATTTGAACACACATTTTATGAGATATTCAATTAAGGCACATGTGTATTTGAAATAGATTAAATCTGGGGCCTTTTAAAGTTAATTGAAAGATTTGGTACATCCAAGAGTTGCACATGCCAAATTTTGCATGTCCACACCTTTATCAATTAATCAGTCATGATCCGTCAACCTATCCATATATCCATATATCCATGCATATATCAATGTATCCATATATCCATGTATCCAAATATCATATTATCTATCTTATCATCCCTCAACCTCTCTTTATCTATCTATAACTATCTGGTCATCTGGATCTACGTTTAACAGCAGTTTCAATTACCTTTGCCACATGTTGTGTTCACATACCCTAATTAGCATAGAGTAAATATCAACCAATTGTCTGAAATTTATTTATCTGAACATTTTAAAACCCATTTAATCACATGGAACTTTTAAAATTATA
This sequence comes from Platynereis dumerilii, assembly GCA_026936325.1. NCBI lineage: Eukaryota > Metazoa > Annelida > Polychaeta > Phyllodocida > Nereididae > Platynereis > Platynereis dumerilii. Next base: position 86,876,876 of record JAPTHN010000001.1, on the reverse strand, counting down.
CCTTAATTACATTGGGGTGTTTCCTGAATGGACTAGGCCTATACATGTATCTCACTGAAACGGTTTTCGATTGCTGACTTCAATTTGATTTTTTATCATTGGACTTTTTCTAAGATCAGGGTTCCCACAAAATTTTGCGACGGGAATTCCATGACTTTTCCATGACTTTCCATGACCAAATTTAGGATTTTCCATGACCAATGTTTTACTCATTGAGGTCGAGATTCACCCAAAAACGAATTCATGCGATGACCATCGTTCACTGTCCGGCCGTCAGATCATCCATCTGACTATAACATAAGCCCCAAACGTGTTAAATTTTAGCGCGAATCGTAATCAAAATGTGAATTTTCCATGACTTTTCAAAATATTTTGAATTTCCATGACTTTCCATGACCACTATTTTTTCCAAGACTTTCCCTGACTTTCCATGAATATGGGAACCCTGAAGATATGATATTGCGCTGCATCTTAGAGGTGTATACCAATAACATTTATTGTCACCTCAACAGTGCAAAAGAAGAAAGATGGATCATTAGCTATTACCTTAGGCTGAAATTAGCTCAGTACGATGATTTCAAAATGTCACTCTGATAATATAGCTTGGTTAAATTCTTGCTTAAGCTGAAATTAACACACAAAGCACATTGCATCATCATGTGAAATTGTAGGGTCTTATGGTCAGACTCAGCCCGCTGACTTGATGTCCAGCTCCTAAACAACAAATGTCACTCAACAGTATGTAGACAGTGGTGACAAGGTTCCTTGCCGCAGCAGCTATTTGTGTACAATTCGGAGCAATTCTAAATGTAAAAAAATCAAAACAATGTATGGCTAGGAAATGCCTTAAAATGTTCTATCTGAACATTTTGAAACATTCCAGTACTTTAAAGTACCAAGATCAGAAAATGTTCATTATTTTTTATCAACTAAATTCTGCGTTGAAGAGAATGGAATTTCATAACAGTGACTGACTATAAGACCACATTTCACCATCTCAGATGGCAATCTGAAAATTTTGTCAGTATTTCAGTGCTCAGTTGTTTTTAAATGTGTACAAGATACATCTAAAGAGGTAATTGCATTTATGTTGCTTCTGAGTTAGTTACCATATTTTTCTCCAAATATGCTTAAGGTGGCTCGATACTCGTGAACTTTCCAAGATAGGATTTCTTAAAAATAGTTTAAAATGATCCAAAAAATAGTTTATAGCAAGGATATATCAACGAAAGTGGTCGCTACCAGCCTTTCTTTCAATATATTTGAGGTTATGTAAAAGAAAGTCGGACCACGCAAACCTGAAAAACTCAATTTTTTTCTTAATTTTATTACTGTGAAGTTTTCCCTGCCATTCAGTGGCCATTCATCCTATGTTATTAAATGAAGCATAGAATTAAAGAGGACAGTTGTACGGAAAAGCTGATTAAAATTCTAGAGAGATATATTTAGTTTAAAGAACTTTTCTAGGGGTTCGGAACAAAAGTTTCGATTTTTAAAATTTTTATCTTTTTATGAATCATAGCACTAAAAAAAAAAGACTTGATAGAATTTTCTATTTCTTTGTCATCTGTTTCCAAATAAAGTGAGGAACAATATAATGATATTGACAAGGCTTCCTACGGGCCTGGAAATTGATATAAAAATTTATTTATACAACAGAGTCATTTTTGCGAAATTAGACATGCTTGCCGAAAATCGCTTGTAGAAATTTTCTTCTTAAAGCAGAAAGCTGAAAGTCCGGTGGTTTATAGTATTCTTCATAGCGCATCTAATGGTGAAGACCACAAGTCTGTAACCCTCTTAGAAGTCCCACAAATGCTAAACGAAGCGGCCGACTCATGGAATTCTCAGAATCAAAAAAAGATGCTGAACAGTGTCAGCAGAGCTAGCTGCAATGGTGACGTTATGATCTAGATAGGGCCTGCCTGGCTGCGCGTGAATGTGCGCTAACTACCATTTGGCGTGAGTAGCGAGCCACTTAACTGCAGAGATTGATGAGAAATGTTAAGGGAGAAAGATAAGATAAATTTAGATTGACTGATATATTAAAACTTGACTGGTAGACACGATGGATAGGTAGATAGATAGACAGATAGATCAATAGATAAATAGAAATATATGTATATATATACGTGTAGAGAGCCGAGGGAAATACAGAGTCAGTGCAATGGTGATAAATACAGTGGATAGAGACAGGGTCGAATTCAGAGAATTTGGCTGTTTCTGTTGAATTTGGTTAGCAGTTTGTTGTTTTCTATTGGCATGATTGATGTTCTGTCTGTTTGGTTATTCAAATCACTGGTTGCTTTCAATAAATGCTCAACAAATGATATTTCCTCAGTCCACACTGCCTAATAAACAAATGCTGCAAAATGAATATGATGATAACAATATTATACAAACAATGCAACTGTCAGTAATCTGTCCAATTCCATCATTGCTTGTTGAAGAATTATCATTGGTTTACTGTACCATTTTCATGCAGTTACCTTAGTCACCATTTACAGTTACCCTCGTCATTCAATTATTAGAAAAGCAGTTACCCTCGTCCTCATTTAACATGGGATCCAATGGGATGACCTAGTTTTTTCCATTTATTTTGACAAATTGAGACGAGGGTAACTCAGTTACCCTCGTCCTGTTTTGCCACAGTGATAGCTACAGCTTAATCCTTAAAGACATTGTTCTATAGTTAGACAAAAAAACAAAACAAAAAGATTTGCTTGATAGTATTATTACACAAGGTCTTAAGAAGCAAGTGCTGGGTTTCCTATAATCCATCCAGGGACGCGAATTAACTATATGACGTCACTGGAAATTCGATTGCAATAAAGCCAGTTTTGTCTGCAGTTAAATATCCCATGTGGAATTGGTGAGATGCAGTTATAGTTATCATCCAATAATAAGTGGGATGTTGCTCTGGACAGCAAAAGATGAATTATTTTACAGTCATAGTCAGGGAAGAACGAGTGATTACATTTTGCATCAATGATATCACTACGGGTCCTATCTTTCACATTGAAATGAGCGGTCAATTTGTCATTTGGAGACATGTGACCTCACTAGTGAAAGGATTGGCTCATAAAATACTATACTTTTTATCATATGGCTATAGTCTGTTTCCCCTGAGTTGAGAGCGGAAAAATGCACAAACTGCCACACAAGCCTATCAAATTCCACACCTTTAACACCAAAAACTGCACTATCTTGAGCTAATGCATCTGTTTCTCGTAAAGCATCAGATCTGGTCCTGCTTCATCAGTGTCCATGGGCATATCTGGTACCTTTTCAGGGGTTTTCAGCAGAGGTAAACCCACTTATATGTGCACCCTTTTTTGAATATCTACGCCACTGATACAACTCCCAGTGTCACCAGGACCTCTTTCGTTTCAGAGTGATAAACAGATCATGGGTTTATCAATGCTGTTGACATCTGCAGTTTAGGAACTGTTTGAAGCACCTCTCTCAACTCAGGGGAAACAGACTATAGTATATATATGACCTCACATTCTGCACTGTTAAAAATTTTGCGTAGAGGTACAGAAAATTCTGTTAGGCTACAGAAAAATCTGTTTCACTACTGTAACTTGGGTAATGCTTACAGACGCCTCTCTGTTGGCACATTGCCAACAGAACATCTCTGTAATCAACTGTGAACTGTAATAGTACTGGCTTTTAAGAATATGTACAGACATGTCTGATATTCCTCATGCATTGTCACCAAGGTGTTGTTTTATCACAATTTGATAATTTCTCTCACAGTTTTCATTCGCACCACTGAACAGAAACACTAACAGGAACATAAAATCAGTTTTGAAGGGGAGTCAGTTGTATTTGCAAACCTAAACAGCTGAGAACAGAGAAAGGTAAGATGTATTTTTCTTAATTTTAGGGGAGAAAAGGCAAAATTAATGTAGGTTTGTAGCATCATGCAAGTGCAAATTTGTAGGTGCAGGTGCTTAAAATGAAACTTTGAAAAATGATATAAAAGATTTATACAATGTATATATATGTGGCCAATGAACAAAAGGGAGACTGGGGTAAGTTGTGCTACTCATACCTATTTTTGGAACAAAATGAAAAAAAAAACAGCAAAGCAGGTAATGACACCCTGTGCCCATATTACTAAGAAACACCGCAAAAGCTAGTAAATATAATACTGCTTCATTGAAAATTAAATCTATTATTGAAAGTTTGATGCCCTTATTGACCTCGGGCCTTCCTTCAGCCCACAATTACACTTTGTTCAATTGAAACTTGATGGAATAACTTGCCAATTACTCCACTTCAGGAAAAGTTGTACACAGTGGTGGCCATATGCGACCATCTTGACTGCCATCTTGAAATTTTTCAATACCCCATTTCAGGAGAACTTTCTATCTGTTTTCTCATCCATACCTTTTTTCAAATTGCCATATTTTAATGTTTCCTGTGAGCTTAGTATTGGTTTAGAGATTTGTTTGTGGTTGTGTTTTGGGAATATTTTGAGAAATCCAAGACGGCTATCAAAATTCCACCATTATTAATTTGCCCAATGTATTTCGCTTAGAGCTCTGAAATTTGATAAAGAGAATCGCTTAATTGGGTTGTTCAATAATATTTGAGGAAATCCCAGATCTCTTCTACAAAATGGCCACCATTCTTGGTTTGATCATTCATTATGAACTCTGCCATACGTAGACTTGCTTGAGGATACAGGTCAAGAACATTTGATAGTTTCCAAAAGATAGCTTCCAAAATGGCAATCAAAAGATTCAGTTATTGCTGAACTGTCCACTGTGACCTTAGTATTTAACTTCGAAATTTTTTATGGGGATTGTTTGAGAGTGTGGATCATGAAAAATTCCAAGATGGCTGCCAAAATGGCCATCACTGAAATAAAGAAGGTTGCCAGGATAGCAGCCACAAATACATTGTGAATCCTGCCAGGCTGCAAGTACAAGTCAAACCTGAACTTGTACAGTGCAAATACTAAGATGCACACATTGATAGATTTTGCATTAGCAGACAAGGGTTGACACTGGTTGCAATGCTTTGGTTGTGAAATGGGTTTGAGCAGTAAACCATTCCACAATAAACACATGCCAACTTTAAAATTCTTATCAACAATGGAAACTATGTAAATATTGCTCAACTCAGGGTTGAATCCTCAGCTTCTTGTTATCTTCTATGAGTAATTGCAAATTTGGTATTTAGTTAAGTTTGCTCATGAATGTATAAATATGGAGAAACCTGCATTTAGACTTTGTGATTGATATATATTCTATGAAAAATAGAAGGAGTAATTGAGCAAAGAAAGAAATTTAAGTACTTGTTAATTTTTTTTCAGTACTTTGAGTCTGTATAGTTATTTATTAGTCCTGGTGAACTACTGAAATTATTGCTTTATAAGTGTGAATTCTAACACTATCAATGCAGGCCTATTTCAAGCTATTAGGTTGGTTGATTAGAAAACAAAGATTTAATGTGCAACTAATTTTATAGATCATTTAGTAGTGTAGAATATGCGTTATTCTTGGCAATTTCTCTTTTCAGAGTGAAGTCAGATTTACCATGGATGATGCATTGATGGATCATTCAAGCTTTACGTTCGGTATTTATGCACTTGGAGCAGGACACAGGAATAAGGCAAAGGATCATTGCAACTGCTGGCCAACAGAGATTTACATTACCCAGCCAGAATGAGAGTCAAACCCGGGACCCAGTGCACTACTGACGGAACCACCTCCCAAGACCCAGAATGGCATGATCTTAAAACAATAGAAACTGACAAATGATATGACAATGTTGTCCCTAGATGTTTAATTCAGAGTCTCAAAAGAAATATGATAATATGCAATTGATGATTTGTACATTGTTTGATTATTCAGAGTGAATGTGTACAGTTGTATTTCAGTTTTTTTTATCGGAGTATTTAAAAATATGGAATATGAGAATAGAAACTGTATAAATATCAGGAATTTATGGTCCATTGTAGGACCTCTCTTCCAATGAAATATTTTTGTGTGACATTTATGAAGAATATATGTAATAAAGGTATAAAGATGCGAGTCTTTCTGAACTATTATTTTATTTTATGTTAATGCTGCAGAGCATGTGAGTATCAGCAAAGGTTCCAATTCATCAAACTTGGATCTGATGAATGGCAAGGCTGATGTCAATATAACTAGAAAAAGTGGGCTTATAGCTGAACTCAAGGCTCTTCTTCAGATTTGACATATATTAGACATTTTGGCATTAGCAAAGAAACTCTCGTTTAATGAGAATTTGAAAACTTATGCCGATTAGACATATTTTTTTTCAGTTCTATCATGAATTTTTGCTTGATATATATAACAAATCACTCTATCAGAACTCAAAGTCGGTAGCTCACGTGCCAATGGCCAGATTAAATGGTTGCAAACTTGGTTGACTGAGTGGTTACAGTCCCTTCCTCAAATGAAAGTCTGTCAAGGGTTATAAATGTTGTAATCAGCAAAAATCCATTGATCACTTAAAAATGGCCTTAACAAAAATACTGGAAGAGCAGTCCCCCCACCTCTTAATTTTACCAAAGGGACCCCCTCCCTATGATTTGGGAAGCACTGAGATATGAGGCAAAAATGCGGAACAATTTAGGCTGATGATGAGATAAACATTTTCGACATTCAATGGTGTCCCAGCAAGTCATTTATAATGGTATAAATGTCACTCCCCCATCCCCCAAAATATTTTTTTGGCCTGTGGAGGAGACCGTTTTGCCCCATACAGGGGACCATTAGGAACACCCATTCTTTAAATTAGAAGGGGTCAATTTGCTCTAGTCTCCCCTACAAGACTTAGTGATTCAACCAGAAAATGAATCAAATCTCCCCCCTAACATAATCAAGATTGTTTAAAAATTGTTCAATCTTTTATTTTCCTTTAATACATTTAATTTTTTCGTTTGGATAGATTCTTATGAAGTTCTTTTGTTTCAAAAAACAAATCGCCTTGCTGATTATTTTTTTCATGCCTCAATGGATTTTCTTGAAGTCATTCACTGCTTTGCCCTGAAAGTCTAATATACAGCCTATAAAATTCATTTTACAAGTAGATTGAAACTTGCTTTCATGCTTACTGGAACAAACATGAAACAGTCAACCTCAGTTTCTATATTTGTGACACCTTTCACAAATCACTAATGTATGACTGATACCATCTGTAATCCTACACAAAAGTACTACAAACATTGCCTGTGTTATTACAGAAATTATAAGGATACATACAAATGAATTTCTGTAACCTTACTGACACCTCTGGAAAAAAAATTTCCCGAAATATCTGTAAATTGACAATTATTTTTTAACAGTGTGGATGTTCTCAAAAGGAGCGATTTGTTGCTTTTTGATAATCATTCATATGGCTGTAACTTAGTAAAGTTATAATATAGGGGAAATATTCTCATTATATTTTGGCTTAAATTTCACTTATAATGAACACAATAACTAAAAGTTACCAATATTTGTCTGAAATACTTTACTGTATGGGTGATGTGAAACTGTTCGCTGAAGGTTAGCTGCTGCACAACCTATATTCAACTATAGGTAATTACTGACCAGGTGCCTTTTAGTGACCAAATCAGGACTTGCAAGGATCCTACTGAACAAATCTTCCTATCAGATTTAGGCTCTACCCAAAGATTTAGCCATAAGGTCATCATTCTATAACGGGAACGGCACACTTTGTTGGGTAGGCCTGTATATTATCGTCGTAATAACTAGAGGTCAACATGATAGGGGCATAGGAAAAGCGTACGTAATACTAATGGGTACGGGATACACTGCAGCAATTAGGTGCAGTGCCTCTCATACAAACTGCTTGCAGTGTGTGATTCACTGCAGTTATTTTACCTGCCTTTTTGGACGGAGCCAATGAAGTACTGCTGCTTCTTGTCATTCAGCCTTGTATCAAGGGTAGCTTAAAATATACTGTCAGTTGTGTGTGTTTCAAAATTGACACACAGAGCTGTGGAAGCCTAATTGATAAATTGAACTAAGAACTTAGTCTGACTGACCAAAATAATGAATCCCCCAGGAAGTGATACAATCAATGGTTTATCAAGAAAAGTAGTGAAATGTGAAAAATTCAAGAGAGAATATATCTATAAGTTAATTCTTTGGTGTTTTGACTTGCATTCTTCAGTTGGTGTCACACTTTCTGTCTTTCAGTTTTAGCATTGCCATGTTTTGATTGTGGAGGGCCAAAACTTATTTATTTATTTCACCAAAATTGAGCAAGAAATTATTTATTTCAAAGAAACTCCAAGTCCAAGCGCCCCCCCCCCGGTTATTAAATGATCTCCCCCCTTATGTGATCAGGTAACCATTTATTTATTTTTGCAAAATATGGCTTGATACTATTAATAGTAGGATTCATGTCTTTGTTGGTTTTATGCTAGTTTTTTAAATTAAAAAAGTGTACTGAGAATGAAATGATTGAAATAAAAAAATTTAAATTTGTGTTTTATTATCTATAGTGATCTACTGAAGTATATTTATAGAATATATTTTATAATTTACTTATATAAAAGGGGTCTATGTGATATGTCATTGACTCAAAAGACAGATTTTTGAAAAAGTATAGCTAAAATAGCCAAAATTAGTAAATTCCTAGTTTGCCATTTATTGCCACAATAGATAAAAAAACTTAGTGCCAGTTAAGTCTAAAGAAGTAAAATGTAAAAGCTGAAAACGTAATGAAATAGATTGACATTGGGGATTTTTTTTCTCAGCACAGATTTTGTCCCAAACCTGTTTACAAAGTTTTCCACCAGGTGGAGTTCGGTATAAAGTCCTACTGCATGCCACCTGTGCTGATGTAAACAAAACCATGTGACAGGCTTTATGGTAATGAGCCATTTGCAGCCCTGATTGGGCAGTCCTGGAGAAGGGGCGGGCTTTATATTCATGATTGAGGTAAGAGGGGGTGTATGAAAAAGGAGGGGGCGGAATTAGGACCATGGAAGAAATGACAGTGGAGAAATATTCAGGGAAAATCACAATTATTTTACTCATTTATGGAGAAGTGAAGTTAGTGACAATGCATTTTGCAAGCCTACACATTGAAAGGGTGCATCTTGGGAAACATATTGAAAGGGGAACCTTGTAAGTGACTGTAGGGTGAAGCAGCACTGTCAAGAAATTTCCAAAGTGTGTAAGTTTTCTTTCCAAGGAAAACAATATCACTGCTTCAGCAAGCTGAACTGCAGTGATAATTAGATATCATGGAATCAAAAGTGTTTTCGTTCGAGGTGAGAGCATGATATCACAGGCTTTCTTGAAATGAAACATCAGTGATGGTCCAGCGATTAAGAGTATACGATTAGCATAATGTCTGAAAGGTTTCTGACAAACTTCAAAAAAATTGAAAAGATATCCCAAGAAATCTGAAAACAAGCTTTAATAAAATTGGCAGCCATTTGCATCCCAAATTTTATATCGTCCTTTATGATCCCACATGTTTTCTTCTCATCGGATAAGCATCCTTGCTTCCACAGGCAGTTTTGTTGAGAATGTTTAGCATTGACCCAATGACAAAACATGACCTGTTTCATTCACTTACAGGCGGCACTGTACTCATGTTAAAACCTTAAACTTTCCAACCCTTTTTTTATCTCTCTGTTGCTTCCTGAAGCAAGTAAACCTATTACTAGTACAGTTGAGGTCAGATGTATTCATACACTGAAGGGTGATATCTTAAAAAGTGTGTGGCACCATCAAATCTGTTAATAAGGATATGAAAACGCTTCAGATTATTTGCTGTGATTGTTTTTCTGCTCATGGCATTGAAAAAAGCAGAATCAAATATGATTTGTAGTTGTTAAGGGGCTCCAAATTTAAAATGTCCGAAATTTGATGGGTCAAAAGAAATCATACACTTGCATTTTTCTCCAAAATATGGCAAAAGGAGCATTGGTAGGCCAACTAAACAGCATAAATTGATGTCAGGAAGTAATCCCCCAATGCCTGATGATGTTTTGTTAATTTCTGAACAATGAACAATTAACTGACCTGATTTTTCCCAAGGGATGTGACAAGTTAGCACTCAGACATAATATTTCCATTTTTCAAAAAATATGAAAAGGAGAAAAAATGTACCAAATGCATGAAATGATGAATAATTGAGTTAAAAGGGTCTGGGAACTAATGTCATACAGTATCTGAGCAATTTCAAATGCCAATGTCTTCACACAGACTACCACCGAGAGCTCCGCAGCCTGATCGTCTTCAGAATCAATGCTTGAGTAGGAAATTAATAGGAGCTATCTGCAAAACAAGAATGCATTTTGGTCAAAAAGGTGGAGCACAACCTGAAATTAACAAAGAAAGAGTTCTGTGGAAAATTACAAGCGCAGCAGACATAGCTCTGAGCAAACATCATCAAACTAGCTTTGCACCAACACAGCCTGATGGGTTTCAAATCAATAAAAATGTCACTTCATCTTGGTTTCAAGCACTGCAGAGATTCATAACTTTTCCCGAAGTCTTTCCCCTTGTTCATGAAGTTATCAGTTGTGGAATTGAGTGTTTGGTTTTGGTGCATTGGTACTTCTTTGCATTGAAACCTCTTAGAGGCCATGTTGATGCAATGTTCATTTGTGGTTACTTGTTGACAGCTATGTCCCCTGTGTCCATAATTCTTCACAGAGACATTTCATTGTTAATTTGGGGTTGTTTTCCATCTTTCTGAATAAAATTCACTCTTGTATTGCAGACAGCCTCCATCTACTTCCTACTTGTGCAACGATTCTGTTACCCAATAGGCCAAATACTTCCTCATGGTAGTCTGTGTGGCAGACCTCGGTGTGTGAATTTGCTCAGATACTGCATGACATTAGTTCCCAGACCCTTTTAACTCAATTATTCACCATTTCATGCATTTGCTACATGTTTTCTCCTTTTCATATTTTTTGAAAAATGGAAATATTATGTCTGAGTGCTAACTTGTCACATCCCTTGGGAAAAATCAGGTCAGTTAATTGTTCATTGTTCAGAAATTAACAAAACATCATCAGGTATTGGGGGATCACTTCCTGACATCAATTTATGTTGTTTATTTAGCCTACCAATGCTCCTTTTGCCATATTTTGGAGAAAAATGCAAGTGTATGATTTCTTTTGACCCATCAAATTCCAGACATTTTAAATTTGGAGCCCCTTAACAACTACAAATCATACTTGATTCTGCTCTTTTCAATGCCATGAGTTGAAAAACAATCACAGGAAATAATTTGAAGCATTTTCATATCCTTATTGACAGATTTGATGATGCCACACACCTTTAAAGATATCACCCTTCAGTGTATGAATACATCTGACCTCAACTGTATATATGTGAGCTAATGAATAAATATCAGTAAAATAATCCTCAAATATGTACCTTTTTTTATCCCTCATGAGGACAATTTTGGACGGCCAAACTTACTTGTGATCAGACGTGCGACGTGCGTACTTTGGCACTCTGTGAAATCTGCTAAAACCAATTCAGGAAAATGTAATGATATGTAATTGCTAAAAACACACAAAATTATTTTGGAACCATTTTTAATTGTATTTGTCATCATAAAACTTGAAAAAAATGAAAAATAAAAAAAGACTGCTAATGTAACTCGATTCCGTCACAGGACACTGAGGTTACATTAGCAACTTTTACATGGGGATTTTTCTGCGTTCTTGCTACTTATGCCAATTTCAAACATGAAATTCAAAAACTTTATTGAAAAACATGTCTTATTTGCCTATATACATCACCAAAAACATAAACGACTGGTTGTGATACAGTGCCGCCTGTAAGTAAGTGAAACGCATGATATTGTGCCATTGCATCAATGTTAAACATCCTTAATCAAAATGCTTCTGGATGGACGAATTCTCATCCGATGAGAGGAAAACATTTTGGGTCATCAAGGCCAATATGTGAGGCATGCGGGATAAAAATAGCTGCCAATTTTCTTTGCTGTAGTTGGAGTTAGGTATGGGTCAAAGTCTTTGATAAGTAAGTGAAACGCAGGCCCAATGTTAAAAGATAGGGAAGGGTGGTTCACTTACTTATCAAAGACTTTGACCCATACCTAACTCCGACTACAGCGAAGAAAATGGGCTGCTATTTTTATCCCACTTGCCTCACACATCGGCCTTTATGACCCACTTTGTTTCCCTTTCATCCGATGAAAATTCATGCCTCCACAAGCAGTTAGGCTGAGGATGTTTAGCATTGATGCAATGGCACAATGTCATGCGTTTCACATACTTACAGGCGGCACTGTAGCTGTTTTTTTATTGCTAATGTAACTGCAATTTCGTATTTGTCCATTTCATAGTGTTACACCAGCAAAATTTGTCTATGTAAATAAGGTTAACGAACAAATGGTTAGATCTCAAATTTTTTCTGAACTGAAAGCCAGATCTCCCAGGAGCAGGCCAGGGTTGGTACCCTGCTGGTGATTTCAATTATATTGCAGTAGGATCCGCGTAAAAAATTCCGTCCTCCGTCAATTAACGTTGTTACATTTGCACAAGGCCGTATTTTTAGCTACTCTGATCAACCAATCCAACAAACAGTGTTTGCCCATGATTTTATTTATTGGATTGGCACAATAAAATATTCAGATTTCAGCTTTTTTTTTGTCCTGCCAGCTATCCTTAGAAAAAGCGCCCTGATAAAATCTGAGAGCTACGAATCAATTATGACTGGCCTTATCAGACTTGTGGTAATGTAACTTGCGGTAAGTCATTTTGCAGGTTTTTGTTAGATCTGCCAATGCTAAGAGGGAAAAGAACGGCCAGGCGATATCTTCGAAATTAAAAATCTTCAGTCTTTTGGTCGAAATCGTGCCTAAAACAAGCACAACTCCGTTACCAGTGCAGCTTTCTGTCTAAAATTTCCTGTGTGTCAGAAACCTATTTTGTGAATGCACAAGCATCCTATGTAAGAGTTGTCCACACATTAACCTGGTTTTTGTACTGTAATGAATTCTGTCCTTGATGCTGGAACTTCACTATGCAAACAATTCTCAAATAGCTTGATGAAGGGCATTGAAGAACTGCCCCAGAATATTAAGGATTTTCCCCCTAATATAACCTTTCAAAAACTTTAAATGCCTTGTCGATTCACTGCAAATATATTAATGGATGTAGTTTTGAGATTTTTGGGTACCTGCAGCCTTGGAGATATACCATTGATTGTCAAAATACTCCTTGTGAGGTCACATCCCTATACTTGCCATGTTATTTTGGATCACAGGCATTATCACTTGTCAGTACATTTCTGTGAACTAGCAGTATGCATGGCACAATCAATGCCTAGTTCTCATGGGACATGGCGGAGAACTTTTTTTTACCGGCGGGACAGAGGCAGACGATTGCTAGGAGAAAAATGGCTAACATGGCGACAAACAACGATTATATAATTTATTAGAGGTATATATAATGGCGGAATAAGATCTTAAATCAGCGGAATAAGATCTTAAATCGGCGGAATAAGATCGTAAATCGGCAGGGCAAGATCATATGCCTGTGGGGCAAGATCTAAATGCCTGTGGGGCAAGATCTAGCCACCTGTGAGGCTGCAAAAACCGTTGGCGAGATGTCAAAAACTGTCGACGAGGCAACAAAAACTGTCGGCGAGGCTGCAGATGTCCCGCAGGGGCAGTATAAATGTTCGACAGGGCAGGGGTTGTCCCTTTATCCCGCCGGTGATGTTTTTCACTCATTCTCACTCGAAAAATGCCCCCCGGACATCCTAAAATTGAGAAAAAATGTGGCTCTTTCCCGGTTACTTGCAAAAAAAGTTTAAGTGAGCTGAATCTTTTTTGACATCCACGGCGGAGTTCCCACCATTTCTAGGAACCCGCCGTTATGCAAAAAAGTCAACGAGATATGAAAAATCGTCAGTGGGATGTCACAAATAATCAAAAAATCATCCAAATTGCCAGGAACCTAGCCCGCCGACGCCAAAAGACCTCCGCAACGTGCCGTGTGTATTGGGCATATTGAAGGTGGGTAAGTCTGGGCAATTCCCTTGAATCCACGACCCTGCTCCCCATACATAGGCCTACAGTGGCTATAGGTTAGTGGATGAAATTATAAAATTGTTTTAAAATGTTTGCAGTGGTGTCTTCCTTTTTATATAATCTTTACACATATTAATAAATGTGCTGCAGATTGACAAGGAACTCTGGTAGCTATTTATTTCAAGCGATAACAACACTGGTGAAATACTTTTACTCGAAAAAAAAAAAGACTAATAATCTCGATACAACCGAAAATTCCTTAGTTTCGTATAAATGCGCTATCGCTGTATTCAAAAATTGAAATTAATCACAAACTGAAACTGTTGAAATTTCTCAAACATACAAGATATTTGGAGATTGTTCCAGTAGACTCTACCAGTATAGATACCAGTAGAGATAGAAGTAGTTGTCTCCAAGTCTGCAACCTCAGATGCAGCATTGCGCTTAGTCAACAAACCTTGATGAAAGACCTCAGTTAACATAAGCACCATAAATATTGCAGCAGTTGTCCGTATTAGGACTCATCAGCAAAACTGCTATCTGCACTGTCACAGGTCCCAGTTAAATACTATATTTTGCCCTTGTTAGGCTGACTCCTGGGGTATATTTACCATATCAGGTATTACATCCTCTATTTATACACCCGCAGAACCATATGTATTATCCATCGATTACAGATAGATAGATAGATAGATAGATAGATAGATAGATAGATAGATAGATAGATAGATAGATAGATAGATAGATAGATAGATAGATAGATAGATAGATCTATGAAATCCAATATAGGCCTAACTAAACCAATGAACATGATACTCAACCATTCCTCCCATTCTGCTGCACCCTGCAAACATGGTACAATTCAGTGTGTTGAACCACTGGAGGTAAAACCCAACTTGTAACTTTGGCCTAATTCCTAGCAATTTAGAACCTACTCACCACCCACAAGGCATACAAACTCCGATATAGCATTTACCTGTCCCAGTCAAGTGCACTCTTGCTTTCGTTGTCCTGGTTTCTGTGATAAGTTGGTGTGAGTCCCAACAGCTGTGAGCAGCAACTACATGGCAAATCCTGTGTTCTGTCCCCAGGCTCAGATTAATCACTGCAGTTTGCACTGGGTGCGGCTCTAACTTTATGCATTTACCACTCCTGCACATTTTGCAATTTCAGTGTGGCTATAACTTTAAAGCTCTTAAAAAGAACTGTTGTAACATATGAGAAATGCTTTTAAATCATATAATTATGAAGACTTAAAATTAAACCTGGTATGGGGCTTAACTGTAACTATTCCAAAGCACCACCATTTACTAAACTGATAGATTTGTCGCGACAAAATGGCTATTTGACACATTATAATTCTCCAGCAGTGTTAAAGCAACATTTTATCATTTCTTTAAAACTTTTGTTAAGAATTGAACAATATGTACACAATGCAGAAAGAAATGCACGAACCAGAAATTATTCAATTCAAGATAACCTTCTGTAAAAGTTGAGTAGGCCTAAACTAAGGGGATGACCATTTAATGGGAGTTTTTTGGTGAAATAAATATTTTTAGACTGACTTGCAAGAAATAATTTCTGACAGGGGTATTTCTTAATAAGGCATTGCTTGGTTTAGGAATGAATATTCGGGCACTTTGCACACTTTAAAATGATAAATACTGCCGCTGTTACTTTGAAATAATAATTTCCCCATAGGCGTACGGCGCGCGCAATTTTTGGGGGGGGGGCCTATATTAATTAATATAGTATTTCAGGGACATTGAAATATAATATCTGTCTTCGAATAGCCAACGTTTGAATAATAAAAAATGCTCCTGTGCACCAAAGTTGATATATTCTCCACTAATAAAAATCTAATTTTTGAGAAAATTTAATTTTTGTTTTGGGTGCTCCCAGGTAACCTGCAAACATTTCCACTCACATTCCTGTTGATTGGTATAATTAATGCAGTTGGCCAGTTTCACATGAAAAGTTTAGTTTATTGTCAACCTGTGGACTAAAATGTGTTGCAAATTTAGCTAGTGATGGTACATTTTTTTAAAAATTAAGAAAGAAGTCAACAGTGCGCTTTTTTTTTTTTTCAAAATTCCTGGTGGCTTGTTAACTTACCTGTTGGATACGGACAACAGTTTTATGGGAAGTTCTAGCATGTGTCTGATTGTGTCATTGTGTCATACTTCTGCAAGGGAATATTGGCCTAATTTGATATAAACTGCCCAGGCACAATAGAGGATTGAATGAGAGCTTCCTGGTAATTCCGCCAAGTGGCTGAAGCAGATATACGGTATCTACAATGAAATTCTATTGGATGCTAAGTTCCTCTCCCTTTGCTTCTGATTTGTACTTGCTGTGAAGTTGGATTGCATTTTTTCTTTAAAACTTATGCATAGATCTCCAATTTTCTATGATTTTAATATGTAGAACATGTTTATGCTTGACACTACAATGTATAGTGGATTTAAAATTAGATGCATACTTTTCCTCATTCTCCCGTCTGCTCTGTAGGTTTGAAAAGCAGGTTAAAAGCGTTGGTTTGGAAAATGTTGTTTTGGGTCCAATGATATAGTTTTTATGGTACTCAGAAAAAAAGTATAGGCCTACATTAAATTTTATGCTCGCTGCAATAGCATACTGAGTTGAGAAACCAGACATCAGTCGCGTATAATTTATGACATCCGAATATATGCATTCGCTCCAATGATCCTTGTGTTTAAATTTAATAAAGTAGATAAGCTACACAAACAGTCACCTTGAGCATAAGGCTGATTACTATACAATAAAGTGCATGCAGAATGTGCCTCAAAATAGGTCATCCAAATACCTGTAGTTTGTCACATCCCTGGAACCCTTTTTCTATTCGATAGGAATTCATGAATTGGACCAATCACTGGGGTGTGGTTGTCACGAAATTGGTGACATTCACAAAGTGACTCCTGGAGCTGACACTCTGCAGTTAGTTAGCAGACACCTCACTTTGACATCTATAGCCATAGGTGTTTTCCAGGTGACAATTACCTGAAATAGATTTGAGTTAGACATGCTATTTTGTTTTTAGAGAGGCACTGATCCTAGGTTGACCATGGTCTATTTTTAGGGGGAAAGTCCATCCAGTTGTAATATCAGTCCATCTATAATGCCCTCACGCCAACTAGGTGTGACTGTTGGAACTCTCCTGTGTCTGAGACTTGTTTATCTCCCCACGTGATCACGTGGGCTCCTTAAAGCACGTGCCATCCACGTGTCACGTTCTCTGGCCCTCAAGGTGTTGCATGATAGGACATTCATGGCTCTAGTAGGCTATGGCTTAGGGTAAGGGCTTGGCATATATGGCTTAGGTCCTAAGCCATGCTTTGCAGATTTGCACTCTTTTCGGCATGCAATATAGTGCCATGTTATGATTACGTTATGAGCCATAAATAAGAACTCTAGGCCTATTTCTGAGCACAAAGAATACTATTTTCATGGCATTTTTTCTATTTCTGGGAGAAATAATCACTTGTTTATGGAGATATTTACAAATTCAAAAAATATACATGTATTTATATCCTATGCCCATTGCCTACCACAGTTTTTCTTTTCTTTTCACTCTTTAGATTCGTCCTTTAAATATCTTCTTTCCTTCTTTCCTTAGTTCCTTCTTTCCTTCTTTCCTTCTATCCTTCGCTTCTTCTTATCCATTATTCCGCATATTATTGTATACACACAGACTTGTCTTTGTAGGTCTGTGTATACGCACCCTTCTTCATATTCCTTGCGTTCATTAACCTTTCCTTGCCTCTGTCTTGCCCAATCCGACCAACCTGCTCTTTCTGACTTTTCCGGATGCAAGTTTTGACTTCTTCCCCCAGAGGAACCAGTGTTGCCTACTAATTAAGTTGAGCCAATGAATTTAGAGGGGCAGGCTTGGGTAAGTATTAAACATTGATGAAAACATTGGTGTGCTGGAGCGCTCCTATATTAAATACATGTAGGAAGTAGTGCATGTCCCTGTGGATGACACTTAGCATACCACATGGACTCAATTACAAGCCTTGGGCTGGTGTTCACCAGATGAAATGGAAAAACAAAGAGACATGCACTTGTGTGGAATGCTTACTTGGTCAGAAAATGCCTGGTCAATATCTTAAAATAATTTATTGTAAAAAATGAATGTGGTTAACAAGGCACAAGGTATAGATTGTATAGTTACTAAAACTGCAACGTATAGATGCAAAACGTGGACCTTCAAAAGTAAGCCAATACAGTGGTACCTGTGTTGTAAGACCCCTGTTGTACCGACTTAACTTATGTGACCGCCTTCCCCAGGACTGCACTAAATAGTATTTTTAGTGCATGTTGCACCCCTACGAGAGACAGCTTCGTGACAGCAGAAGGGTCGGTCTTTTAACGCAGGGACCACTTTACTATTGACATTCTTATACAAGTGCATCTCTGTAGTATTAGAAAGGCTTCCGATTGAGATTGGAGAAACGTTATTTTCTCCATCGAAATAAATTAGGCCTATATTATAAATAACTCGGTCTTTTTCAATTCACTTAGTATTTTAATCCCTTTTCACGAAAAGGTATCCTCAATAAAAAAAGATTATAGAAAGGGGGCAATAACATAGATATTATATATTATTAAAGTACATTCCAATATTTTAGGCACAATTAATTGTTGTATTACGAGACATCCTTCTCCGTCTCTTAATTACTTAAAGCATCAAGAAAACAAAAAGGAAAAAATGATGAGCGATGGCTTTTAATCAAAGGAAATGGTAGTTGGACAGGCTTAGACATGAAGGACATCTATGGACATTGGTCTTGCCATCAACTAATCCATGAGTTATTCATCAGCCTGTGGCTGTCTCCTTGGGCCTCGCACAGTGCATCAAGCATATGGGATGAAGAAAGGGGGAGGTGAGAGATGAAAAAGAAGGAAGAAACTCAGATGGGAAGAACTAGAATAAAGAGTGATCAGAAGTTAGTGTATCACATGATATGCATTTGGTATTGTATGGTATGGTATGATATGGTATGGGTAGGCCTATGGTATTATATGGTATGGTATAATATGGTATGGTATGGTATGGTATGGTTTGGTATGGCATGGTATGGTATGGTATGGTATGGTATGGTATGGTTTGGTATGGCATGGTATGGTATGGTATGGTATGGTATGGTATGGTATGGTATGGTATGGTATGGTATGGTATGGTATGGTATGGTATGTTTGGTGTGGTATGGTGTGGTATGCCTTTTCTGTGCTGGGACATGGCTCTCAGCAAATAGTCAAGGACTTATGAATATCAAATAATGATTGGTGTTCATACCAGTATTCATCTCTAACTTCGGAGACCTTGAGCCTAGCTCTGGGATAGCGTACTTTTTTTTTACGTGGACTTAGGTTTGATTCCCAGAAACCCAAAAACATTACAGGATTATTCATCCTGTGTGGCAAGAGTGCACCTCATCTCATTACTGTAGTCCTTACCTTTCCTTCTAGATATGTATAAATAATCTATAAATGGAATTCACACATTGACATAGGTTAAAAAAATAGAATCTTACTGCAAAGTTCAAACTTACCTACCAACACCAATTTTAAAAGGGGGCAACCATTTAATTTCCATGGGGGGATTTGAATTTGCCTCGGAGGGAAATTGTTTATTACATGGTAACGACAGTTATTAGTAATTATTTCGAGCGCACATAGTCGCAAAATATTTATTCCCAAATCAAGCAAGACCTTGTTAAGAAATATCCCTGCCAGAAATTATTTATTTTAAGACTGGCCAAAAAGAATTTATTTATTTCACCGAAACTAAGCATGAAATTATATATTTCAAAAAAACTCTTAAGCCCCCCCCCCCTTGATATTAAATCACAGTCTTACACTGATTTCGTCATCAATAAAATATTCTTGTCCTTGATTCACCATTTGATAATTTCTCCATATACCTTTTACATACATGTACATCTACCCCCATCATCTAACTTGTTAATGCTTCATAAGTACAGAAATCTTATCAACATTCTGAAGGATACAATTAATGATGTTGTCATTGTGCTAAACAGCTCCAAACAGACATGACACTCGACTCAAGAATGTTCACGCACAGCAATAAATTATGTCATTCCAAAGCAATTATGTCTTCAATGAGAGCATTATGTCAATACATCTAATCCTTATTCCCTCATTATCTTGCTCATTTGTTATATCTTTCAGAAGATCATGATTTATTTCCTAGAAATACATTTGAGGGCAAATAGGAGGATAAGGAAAACCGTTTATTTAGTGAAGAGGAGGATATTTGGTCATTGCATTCGATATATAATTTGACAATATTTGTGTTAATGGTAAATGACAAGGTATTTTCCCAATAAGGGATTTATACCTGTTATATTGGCAGAGACTTGTGCCTGGTTCAATGGCAGATACTTGCTCTGATATTGTAAATGCAAAAGACTTGTGCCTGATTTAATGACAGATACACTCTAAAAACAAACGCCTGTTTTAAACACATTTAAGTGTTAAATTACATAAACACGTTTGAAAATAAACACTTTCTACCAGCATTAACAGATTTAAGTGTTTATCAAACTTAGAATATTTTCTCATGTATGGTTTCAGAAATTAATGATCAATTTAAACCAGGAAATTTTGGTTATAAGATGACAATATGTCATAAAATGTCTGTTGGTAGCATATTGTGTCTTTTATCTTTGTTTGAATGCTCCCAAGTGCAAGAAAATGTGTATTATTTCTTTTTAATGAAAATTTCAAAGTCCTTTAAACACATAGTGTTTTTGCAAGTTTGCCGGATAAACACTTCTAGTGTTAATCTTTAAGGAGGCAGACAATTTAAAACAACATCACAAGCGACTGACCATGAAATCACAGCTTTCTGTACTTAACACAGATTAGAAGGCATGCATTGTGACTTAAGTCTTCACTGAAGTAGCTTATAACTGGTAAGCAAAACTTAAAATGATATATTTGAATGCTATTTATTAAACAGCAAAGAAAGGTATTTAACTACATTTTGATTAAATGGTATTTATGTACACTATACATGCATACGTTTGCTAAGAAGAACATGTTAATGGCAGTATCTGTACACAGCACAACATGCATTTTTACATTATTAATTATCATTTTATCAGAAACATTTGGAAGTCTATCTAATTTCTAGATTTAAAACACATGGTATATATTTTCTGCACTGTGCACTGGGGAATGGACAGAGATAGGGGAGTTGGGGCCATATGTGCCCTGTGTTTTCATTGGTGATAATAACTTTTATCAAATTTATTTCACAATCATGAGACAACCTAATTTTATTTTCAGCAGATATCTGGACTCAATTCATCGAGTGTGATAAATATTTTTGGAAGAATCCAGCTACAATTTGAGGCACACCAAAATAATATAAACTTCGCATCTACACTGTATCTAGCAAGTCACTGAGGTAAATATCACATTATAGAGACTATATTAGAGAGGCAACGCTATTTTGATAACATCAATCAACCATCTTTATAAACACATGTAATTGTTAACATTTCAAACCATCAAACTGCAATCATATTATTTAATCATATTTTAAAATTTTGGGATGAACTGGATTAGGAGGGGGTGGGCATATGATTGTTCATAAGGGCATGCTGTGCATCTGGAGGAACTTCAGACTTTTTTTTTTCAGGGATTTTTGATGGAGGTCTTATGTTTTATATCCAATTTAGGCCCTAACTAGTTTTTCCGAATATCTTTAAAAGGGGGAGGGTTGGTCTAGTGGTAGCGTGCTGGACTGCCAATAACTGGGTCCAGAGTTCGAATCCAGCTCTTGGCGGGTCACCTGGGCCTATGTTGGACAGCTGTTTCAATCATCCTTCACCTCATTGCCGTGTCCTGCTCCTGTCCTAATTAGCCTACCAAGTGCATAAATACAGGATGTAAAGCCCCAAACATCCATCCATCTGAATATCTTTAAGATATTTTAGTTGTTCATTGCAGTTTTGTATTTTGTAACTTTTTCTTTCCACAGCAATTTGGACCCGAAAAGATCTGACAAAAAGACAGCTGCAACATAAAGCAAAGGAGAAAAATGAAAGAAAAAGCCACAAAGTCTTGGAGGTAAATATTTAGCATAATTAACATTTGGTTAACATGCCTGTCATAATACCTATGTTTATAATCTCCTGGTTCTGTGGCTTTGCTTTTGATACATCTAATACTTTTATTTAAGTTAATCTACCAAGACTTAGTGTCACTTGAACACTGTTTAGGTTGGCATTTAATTGTTGGTTTATTTTATTCTGATCATATGGGGTAAATTTTTAAACTATTGTCTGGTCCCCACTATCCCTGAACAGTTCTTCTGCAAAATAAGTTGAAAGCATGCCCTGATTCTCACTGATGAACTGCAAGTCATATCGTTCATACAAAATTCCCTAAGGATCTGCATAGCTGCACTTCCTATTTTTTTCACCATTCC
This sequence comes from Platynereis dumerilii, assembly GCA_026936325.1. Lineage (NCBI taxonomy): Eukaryota > Metazoa > Annelida > Polychaeta > Phyllodocida > Nereididae > Platynereis > Platynereis dumerilii. Next base: position 86,854,360 of record JAPTHN010000001.1, on the reverse strand, counting down.
AGTAAATTTCTGAAAATTATGTATGATGAGATATTATGTCAATATTAATGATATATTATGCCTAAACATTTAATAGTATACAAGGGTTCATTCATTTGCAGGTGGACAACAGTGACAAGAATGACATAACATTGAAGAAGGTTCCTCGATCTGGAAACATCTCATTCCATATTTTTGCACTCCAGTCACTTTCTCAAATGGATTTATACCGTTGCTGAGGGACAATCATTGTCGCAATCATATTTGAAGCTTTTACAGAGGCAATGCACTTCTTGTGTTAAAGACGTTGACTATCCAGTAATATTTGGACAGCTTCTTGAATGTTAAAACCATCATTTGATTGTATTCTAAAATAGTCATATCCATTTTCAAAGAAACACATTTAAAGTGTTATAAAAAGAAATTTGACTATTATGTGAGAATTTGCCACTTTTTCTGCACCCCCTAAATGGATTGCACTGAGAATCAAAACATTTTTGAATGGCAATACATCAATGATATGGATTATCACGTGGAGTAACGGGATACCATTAAAATGCAGACAAAATGATGACATGGTAAGATTTTGACTGTACACCAATGTATTAACCAAAAGGTCTTCTATTTTTCATCACATTAGGGTAAGATGGGGGGGGGGGGGTGGAATTCAAATGCAGTAATACGAAACACCTGTTCATTGGGAATATGATTCAATTGTTGAATTTCTTTGAGAATTTTGCAAGGTTTTATTTCATAATTATACAATGATTGAATATATCCTTCAGTGTCAGTGCTCAATTGAAGAATAAAATATGTTCACAAACTATCTATTTTCTTGTCATTTTTCATTGGCTTTCAAAGGGGGCTAAATTATCCCAAACTTTAAGGCGAATCCAGCCCTTGTGATGACTTTTTATCTAATGGTGGCTTGAAAGTGTCAAGTAAAAGAATTTAAGCTTCAATAGTTAATGCATTCCAACATCCCATGTATTAAAATGCACTTTCGAGGGAGGGCAGGCACAAATATATACCTTCCAGTTTTTTTTGTGTCAATACAATAAGTGGCATTAGTAATTGCTTGGTCCAGGGTTTGAATCTAGCTCTTGACGGGTCACCTGGGCCTATTTTGCATGGCTATTTCAATCAACATTTGTCGCATTGCTGTGGCCTCTTCACTTGGTAGCCTATCGAGTGCAGAAACACAGGACTTAAAGCCCCAACAACCCAGCCGTCTTTCCATCATTAATATTAGAAGTCATCTTCTGGTTATTACAAGTAGCCTTTTGAAGTTAATGAGGATAGTTAGTTTAATTACATAATATTATGAAGTATTTAAATTAAACTAAATCTATATTTTCATTTGTACTGTTTTTTTTTTTTATAAATTGTTACTTGATTTTACTATTGTAACCATGTGATTTATTCAGACAGCAGCTGAACAACTGATATTGTGATGTACATTAACAATGTGTTAATACTGCAACACCAGAGTGTTTAATTATAAACGCTTTTTGTTTAACACTTTAATATGATAAACACCTTCTCTGCAGTCATCCTGGAAAAACATCGAGTGTTTAAGATCATACACTTTAATTGTTATAAACACTTTTTAGTGTTAATAAAGTGTAACAAGCTATTAAAGCGTTTTTGTGTTTATAATCAAAGACACTTAAATGTGTTTAAAATCAAAAACACTTAAATGTGTTAAAAATCATAAACACTTTCACGCGTTTATTAAGTGTAACAAAAAAGTGTTTATTTTAGTGTTGTTTCTTAAACACTTGTTTTTAGAGTGTACTTGCACCTGATGCAGTGTTGGAGACTTTAGCTTTATTTGACAGCAGGTACTTGCACTGTATAATGACAAAGACTTCAGTCTGATACGGAAGATACTAGCACTGATATAATGGCAGAGACTTGTGCCTGATTTAATGACAGCTATGTGTGCCCTTTCACACTGACGTAATATCACGCATGCAACAGCAAACTTGTGCAGTTTTTAATCAGCAGCTCAGTACGTAAATGAAGTGGAATTGAGCCTCAAGTGACTGCTTGAAGATTGCTGGTGTCCTGGCCACGTTCTGAGTTGCGTATAGGCTCATACAATTTCGTTTAGAACTCGTTTTATATCATCCAGATCTTGTTTTATGTCGTGTCATTGCGTACATTTTGTGCACATAATGCATATATGTCGTGTGGTTATGTACGAAGTCGTGCATTTAACCCACCAGCATCCGCAATAAAAAATTTAACATGTTTAATTTTTTCCAAAATGTTGGCGTTCTGCTACTGATGACTGCTGATTGATTATGTATAATCTCGTAGGCCTCCTCGTTGGGTTGCTGACTTAAAATTGGCCCATACGAGGCTGTACGAGCCTCAGTGTGAAAGGGCTATTATAATAATTCTCACTGGGTTCGTACAACCTCGTATGGGCCAATTTTAACTCAGCCACCCTACGAGAAGGCCTGCGAGATTATACATAATCAATCAGCAGTCATAAGCAGCAGTACGGCAACATTTTCGGAAAAATTAAACATGTTTAATTTTTTATTGCGGATTCTGGCGGGTTATATACACGAGTTAGTACATAACCACACAATATCTCTGCATTATGAGAACGAAATGTACGCAATGGAAGGAGCTGGAAGGAGATCAAACGGAATCTGGACGACTTAGTACGAGTTCTAAACGAAATTGTACGAGCCTGTACGCCCTCCAGAACGTAGCCAGTGCACCAGCAATCATTTACCAGTCACCCCCAGCTCAATTTCAGTTCATTTGCGGACTGGCCCGTCTATTTAAAATGGCACAAGTCTGCTGTTAAATTTGTGCTATTACGTCAGTGTGAAAGGGCTATGAGAGTTGTGCTTGATTTAATAGCAGATACATTGTACTTGCATTTGATGCAGTGTTGGAGACTTGTGCTTGATTTGGCAGCAGGTATACTTGCACTTTTTAATGGCAAATACTGTCTGATTCAGATACTAGCACTGGTATAATGGCAGAGACTTGTGCCTGATTTAATGACAGCTACGTGTGTCTTATTTAATGACTGAGAGATATACTTGATAGAGTGGCAGAGACTTGTTCCTCATGGTATACAATAACAGTAATGCAATTGTTAAACTGCAACCCAGTTTTATGGCATAAGGTCTGGGTTGTATTATTTAAATTTTCTCATGTGTGATGTCACTGCTGTGCTCCATCGGGCATGAATTGACTACAGGAACTCCATTTATGGAATCACTCACAGAGCCTTGAGCACACTGCCACTAAGTTGAGTGTCAAAATGTGAGCAAGAGCCTTGGTGGTCCCTCACTGTTCTAATAACATTCCTTTCATGTGTGGCACTTGACATCCTGCAGCCTGCAATACTCATCTTCCAGCAGCTGCAGGTCCCTTCAGGTACTGCTGCAGGCTGTCAATGTTATGACGTCATCACGTCTCATCCTTTTGACCTTGACCTGACCCAGATATTAAATATGAAGAGAGAGATCAAAGGAAATCATTCTAATCCCTGTCAATGAATGCCAGACTGCTTGAGATGTATATATTGAAAATTCTAGGATGTTAAGTGTTTTGAACTGTGCTGTGGAAATTGAATGCGAGAACACGATCCACATTTTTGTCGAGATACAAATCAAGCAAGAAAGTGTTATATTTCTAGATATTTCTGAAACAAAAAGCAGAATTTTGAAATGTCTGCAAATCAATTTTCTCCCACATTCTTTGATTTAAAACAAACTTTCCAAATGTACATACATAAAACCTTGGCTATAGATATGTATATAAACAGTATGCAGTCAACAAGTTGGCGTTTATCAAAATTTTCGATGAATCGAAAATAATTTCTTTGTCAAAAATAGTATATTTACAAAAATAAGCCCCTTGTTTTTCTTGTATTGCACTGATTTATTTCAACATGGCACCAGATATTAAGTTGTAGAAGATGATTTCCATCATTGTCCCCAAAATATAAATGTGTCTGAAATTAGTATAAGTCACCTGAAGAAGAAGAAGAATATTATTTATTTGCAACCAAAATATAGTTGGATTTTTACATGAAATGTAAATTTGTAAATATATAAATATAAAATAGAAATATAGTATATAATAAACTGATTAAAAACAATTTAAGTTAAAATACAAATTTAAAATACAAATTAAGGGAATATAAAAAAATTTAAAAAACAACTTTAAAATCACTGACAGTTGCTTAAGGCCCATGGCACGAGAGAGTTTTGAAATCGGCTTGTCCGACACTTTGTCACAGGATAGCACTTTGAAGTTCTCAGTTCATACTGTGTACTTCTTGGTTGTGGCAATAAGTGATTGAGCTTGTGACTATCCTTTTTCATAGCATTGAAGTAATTCCTGCAAATGCTATTCCTTCTGGCACTAAGTGAAGGGATACCCACATTGCTCAAAATGGCATCATAATTTAATCCTGGGTATATCGCTCTCATCGCTCTTTTCTGAATCATCTCAATTTTGTCAGATAAATATTTAGGAATGTTAGTACTCCACACTGGACAAGCATATTCAAGAACTGGTCTTATGACGGAAAGGTAAATTTTTATCAAATCCCCTTGAGTGACACCAGCACGTTTTAATTGATACATCATATAAAGTCTCTTGCTGGCTTTGCTAATAATTTCTACAAACTGACTAAAAATTGTTCAATCGTTTAGCTTGTACAACTGCATATCGCCTGATGTTATTTTGCAGTAAATTCAGTAACAACCCATATGCACTTTACCATGAAAATAGTAATATGTATTGTTTTAGCCTTTTGAAACTTTTGAAATTGCTAAAAAAAGTCTGTCGCTTCCAGCTGTCTGTTAATTCGGTCACAAGTAATCCAATTTAAATGCAATTTATTAGTGCAATTGTATTAAATTTCCACGAAATTAGAATGGAATTGAGTTATTTTCATCATTACTTGATTAAGAATGACAGGGAACAAATTAATTGCATAACTTAAAGTGAACGTTTAGTCCTGATCGTTAAACGAATGGTTTCGCCAGACCGTTTACGGCTTCTTCAGGAATTCCTTCTGATCAGCTTTATGGTGTCCAACATGGTACTAACACAGGCTTATGTATCAAGACATATGAATGGTTTGTTTAGAATTAATGATAAAGAGCTTGGCCCGAATAGCGAAATACCATCTCCAGATCCTGATGATCAGTCCAAATATTTTCAGGGCATCTTCACGAACCAAAACCCAAATGGACGTCATTCAGATAAGACATCAAACCTCTTTCACATCTCAAGAGTAGAGAGTATTGTGTCTTTAACCTCAAGTTTCTTTTAAATTATGCAGAGAATAAACCTGATAACTGAGAACATGTGGCATTTTTTTAATTGACAGCTTTACTTACTTTTTTGCAGCTAAGGTGCTATAACAGCAAGAATAGATACACACAGGTACAACATATATATTATATATTGTACAATTATGGACTTTGGTTGAGGTTAATATCAGGTTTTACGGACCTGACCGGTGATATTCACCGAGGCCGAAGGCCGAGGCGAATATCATTAGGTCAGGTCCGTAAAACCTGATATTGACCGAAACTGAAGTCCACAATTGTTTTGTTCCATGACAATTTTTTTTTTGGAATTTTTAATTTTTTTGGAAATCTTTTATTTTTAGGAATTTTTTTGTTTTTGGATTTTTTTTGTGGTTTTTGGGGAATTTTTAGTTTTGTAGAATTTTTTTTTTTTGGAAAATTTTTTTTTGGAATATTCCTATTTTTAAAAAAAAGTTTTTCGGATTTTTTTCTTTTTTGGGGAGGAAAATATTTTTTGGAAATTTTTTGCCAGGGAGGTCGATAACACATGTGATATTCACTGATCAGTGAATACCACATGTGTTATTGACCTGCCTGTTGCACACCACTGCACACAGGTGAACAATCAGGCGGCTTGTTACATAGGGGTCATGGAACAAATATATATATCAACCTGCAGTATCAGCCTTTCATTTTGTAGGGACCATCTCAGATCTGTGTTATAAGCTCCAAATGAGGAAAGATTTGACAGTGGAGGTCCCTAACTAAAGGGGCAAAAATAATCAGTCAAGTGCTATTTGTCATCAATTTATGTGTACTGCAGTGGTGGAGCTTTTTGAGTTTCTGGAGGGGGCCACTAGGAAGTTGGCCTTGCAGATATACTTTCCCTATAGCAGGAGTACCCTCCAAATTTACCTCCAATATTAGGAGGATACTCATGCTACAGCAAAGGTAACTGTGACTACAATTTACAAATCAAGTATATATTTGCCCCTCTTTATGCTCAGTAGCTCCTTCACTGCATGACCTTGGGAGCTGTCATGGTTGAGTGATTGGGGACCATATCCAAAGCACATCAGGAGCATAATACATTGGGGACCATATCCAAAGCACACCTGGAACATAATGTTATCCCATAGAGTTTTCCTTCAAAAAATTATATAGCCTACATGTAAGTGTATAAACATTTGAGACAACATAAGACAAGTGATAAAAGAAAACACTGTATGAGAACATTAGATATTCAACTTCTCAAAAACTGGCCAGTCTAAAAGTGTAATAATCCAAATATTATGCAAGCCACAATTAGTTTGTTGTAATGGAAATAGAAATTTCATGTTCATGACAAAGAATTTAAAAGGGCTTCTCATTGCTTGGTTTGCTGTCTATGTTAATAACACCTGTAATTAGGCATGCCTAATCATGATGTAACATGTATTAGGTTTGTTATATCACACACTCATAGTGGTACATTGGAGGCATAGATGCAACTACACATACATAAAACATTATTTGAACATTTGGAAAATAAAATATGTGTTTGAAGAAACCTCAGGTCCCTACAATTCTTTTTTTAAAGAATTTCTTGTTCAGTTCATTCTTGTTTTCTCCTGACCTGGCCTTGCCTTGAATGTTCAACCCAGAACTGTACATACATGTGGCAACCAAGTTATAGGTAACTCTTACCCAGTGGGCGACGTCACTCCGCGAGTTATCTAAGCTCCCTGCTGAAATCTGTTTTGATAGGGAACATACGTACCACCAACTGAACCTTTTTTGCCTTGAAATGTTGAATGTTTGCCCTTAACGAGATGAAAGGAGTTTCGATTGACAGAAGCAGACAGAGAGAGAAGGAGAGACAAAAATGCTGTTTGAAGGCAGCGCAAGTGTTGAGCTATGACACTTTATTGTCTTCAAAGTCTAAGGATTCAGACAGACTGATATTTCAGGCTGATATATGTTGTATCTGCATGCATCTTGCTGTTAAAGCACAATTGCTGCAAAAATGTAAGAAAAGCTGTGAGTTGAAATATGCTTCAGTTTCTCAGAAGAGACTGGGTCTGTTCTTTGTGTGAGATTAAGACTAATATTATATATTATATGAATTTGAAGACAAAAATCACATTAACAATGCCTTTGGCCATTTGCCTTTTATTAGGGCTTCAGTGTCAAGTAGCTTGAAGCAGGTTTAATTCATCTTCAGGGTTGACTCTTGGCTGACAAAGGCATTATATCAGTATGTCTTGACAGCACAATAGTTAACAAGCTTGCCTTGCACATGAAGGTAGAATTTTACGGCAAAAGACTAAATTATATGCACAAAAATGACTGAGAACATCATCCTCAACCTGTATCAGGGGGAGGGTTCCAATCGCTGGCTCCAGGGTTGGAATCCAGCTCTTGCAGGGTCTCCTGGGCCTATGTTGGACAACTTGAAACCAGTTGCGGTTCTGTTTTTTCATGTTTGTCTGTTCATTCTTCAATTCCGGAAAATGAAAATTGAGAGCATGCGGCAGAGGCCAGAGCCTGATTGAGTCTTTTCTTCACTTGTCACAAGTATCTGAAGTATACTCCAGTGACAAGTAAGACTAGACCATCAGGCTTGGGCCTCTGGATGCAGTGAGCTCTCAATAACATCATGCAACTACCGGTGCTACTGGGATAGACCTTGCTACTGCTTGCTATACCCATGGTTCGTGTGCCAGCCAGATTGCATGGGCATTTCTTTTGAGTCTCATCAAGTGCACTGTGATAGGCCTTAGGTGGGGTTGACATCCCAGTCACCTTGCTATAAATGAGTAACGACCACTTGTAAGGGGATGTGGAACTCTCAGCCAGTCACGGTATCCACCCATCCATCTACTAGTGAGCTTAATTCAACTCATAAGGATGGATGGCTAATGGTAGGCCTGCTCAAAATGAACTGATTGCACACTGCAAGTTGTAGGGAGTTGTAGCTCGACCAGGTTCTCCCCAACTGGGTGCAGAAGTAGTAGAACCAGCCATACAGTTCCAATTTCTGGGCAGGATAAATTTTGTTGTATTGATTATACTCTGAGAATCAAAGTTGAATGTGTCCTTGCACCCTAAAAAAGGTGGGAGAGTGATGGACCTATAAGTCCTGTATTTTTGCTCTGATTAGGCTTATTAGGACATGCTGAGACCAATGTATGAAGGCAAGATGCACTTTTTGCTCACGATGAACCATCCATCTGACATTGGTATCCAAGGCTGGGAATTGGACCTGGATCCAAGATATTTCCAACCCAATGCTGCCGCTGAGCTTGACTTAATTATCCTGATCCACCCAAAAGTGCAGATCCATATAAAGGCAATGCCTATCATTACATCATATACTGCCATATAGTGTGTGAACCTGTACTCTCTGTCTCATCTATCACTGGCAATCGATCCGTGGCAGCAGAATATCTTGTTTCGGATTTCTAACCGCCTTCATGTTATTGGTAAATGGTGACCCATCAAATCTCAATAGTAATCCTGCCAATCAATTAGCTTGCCAGCGTTATTGATAAACAATGATACTGAATCATCACTGACAAGGGAAAAATACAACATGGTGTTTGGCAAATGATTACAGGGAACTCAAGTGGCCAGCAATCCAAGACAACAGCAAAAGCAGAGATCTGGGTTATTGACGTCAAGAAAAAAAGAATGGATAAAAAGTGGATCAAAGGGTCGCAGGACGGGCAAGCCTGGGTGCTTCCTGCTGGGACCAGGCTCTATTGCCTTCTCCTTGTGACCCAATTATGATTATCTGATGAATTCCACATGTGGTGCCCTTATTAATCAAAAGAACAGTTTATGAAGTGACAATGTTAAGAGGTATCTCATTTCTGCATGAGGAATAATTTTTAAATGGCCTACATATCTATTCACAGTGATGCTCACGTCAGGTTTTGACAAAAATATCTGCCAACTTCCTTTGAAATTGTTTGACCTACTTTCTTAAATAGGTGATTAATGTCCTAGAGATTTTGTTTTAAATAGGTTGCCTGCCTGCTGTGCTAACCTGGGAAAAAAATCCTAGCTGGAAATTGTGTGTCTCTTGATTGCTATCAGCCTTCACAGTAGAATGTGATCTACTTAGTTAAATTGCTATGAAATGATCTAATGATTGCATAATTAAGTCTCTATCATTGGCATATCGGACGGGGGCAGGGGGGCGGCCGCCCTCCAAAAAGTTTGGGCAGATAATTGAATAAACACTAAAGAAAATTAATGATTTCCAGCCAATTTTATTTGAAATGGTATTAAATCTAGATCTTGAAATTCGGGCAGATGTCACTCGCCCCCCCCCCAAATATCGCGCGTCGTATGCTTATGGTCTCTATAAAAACCTTCTCAATCCACCTGCATCCCTTGACCCACTTACTTAACTTGCTTTAACAGTTTGTCTAATATTGTCAAAAAGAAGTGTCAATAGTGACTTGCTGCTGTGAATGCTTGAATCTTCATATATGATGGCTTTACAAAAGCTTAATTCCTGTAGTTTTTTACTGATAAGACTAAATACGACAGACAGGAATCACCCCCGGGTCGTAGATGTTAGCTGCCCGTGCATCCCAGTACATTTACACTGAACTAAGCTCCAGCTTACAGGCCCTTTTGGTCTAAGACAAAATTAGATTAAATCCCTTCATTGTAAGACTCATGTTATGACATTCATAGGTCAAACTTTTGCTATGATATTGCTCAAACGAATAGCCTACAATCCTTAATCTCAAACCCCAATGGAAATGACTGAACGGACATACTGCTCCATGGAGTAATACAGTTAACTACATTAGGAAGGAACTTTATGGCAATTACACAGTTAAGTACAAATTCTTCAGTCAATATAGCAAGTTCAAATTTTAAAAAATGTAAAATTCTCAATTTTCCGCCATTTGATTTTCTAAATTCATTCCATGCTCCTGGATGTGTACCAAAATGATCAATTCGAGTGCAACATGTGATTTCCATGCATATATTTGTTACATTACCAGATATTTCAAAATATGAAGGTATCAAAAGCCAAAAATAAATACAAATCTGTATATTATCAAATAACCACATTTCAGTACATTTATCAAATATTCCTGCTACATGTCTCAATTATATCTTTTTGTACCATTGAATATGTTCAAATTTATTAAGACAATTATACACCATATTCTAAATTATGAATTGAGAAGTTGAGAGGCCATTCAATTGAACTCATAAGGGTGGTTGGTTGTAATGAATTAATTACACACTGTAAGTTGTAGTACGAGGAAGTTGGGCTCTATCAGGTTCTCCCCAACTGGGTGCAGAAGTAACAGAACCAGCCTTGCAGTTCATAGGCGTATGGGGCGCGCAATTTGGGGGGGGGGGCGAGCGACATTTGCCCGAATTTCAAGATCTAGCTTTAATACTATTTCAAATGAAATTGCCTAGCCTTTTTGCCCGAATCTTACTGTTTCCCAATTCTTTTCAGTGATTACATTGAGAATCAAAGTTGAATGTGTCCTTGCACCCTAAAAAAGGTGGGAGAGTGATGGACCTATAGGTCCTGTATTTTTGCTCTGATTAGGCTTATCAGGACATGCTGAGACCAATGTATGAAGGCAAGATTCACTTTTTGCTCACGATGAACCATCCATCTGACATTGGTATCCGAGGCAGGGAATTGGACCTGGATCCAAGATATTTCCAACCCAGCGCTGCCGCTGAGCTTGACTTAATTATCCTGATCCACCCAAAAGTGCAGATCCATATAAAGGCAATGCCTATCATTACATCATATACTGCCATATAGTGTGTGAACCTGTACTCTCTGTCTCATCTATCACTGGCAATCGATCCGTGGCAGCAGAATATCTTGTTTCGGATTTCTAACCGCCTTCATGTTATTGGTAAATGGTGACCCATCAAATCTCAATAGTAATCCTGCCAATCAATTAGCTTGCCAGCGTTATTGATAAACAATGATACTGAATCATCACTGACAAGGGAAAAATACAACATGGTGTTTGGCAAATGATTACAGGGAACTGAAGTGGCCAGCAATCCAGGAGAACAGCAAAAGCAGAGATCTGGGTTATTGACGTCAAGAAAAAAGTAAATCATAAAAAGTGGATCAAAGGGTCGCAGGACGGGCGAGCCTGAGTGCTTCCTGCTGGGACCAGGCTCTATTGCCTTCACCTTGTGACCTAATTATGGTTATCTGATGAATTCCACATGTGGTCCCCTTATTAACCATAGGAACAATATATAGGCCTATGAAGTGACAACGTCGTGAGCTGTTGTGAGATATCTAATTTCTTGAGAATAACTTTGAATAGCCTAAATATTATTTTTTAGTGATACTCATTGCCCGAGTTTTGACAAAAATATATGCTCATTTCCTTTGAATTTGTTTGACCCACTTCTTTTAGAATATGTGAATAATGTCCTAGGGATTTTGTTTTAAATAGACTGCCTGCCTGCTGCGCTAACCTGGAAGAAAAATCCCAGCTGTAATCCTGCATCTCTTGATCGCTTTCAGCATTCACCGTAGAAAGCAATCTACTTAGTTATATTGCTAAGGAATGATCAAATGATTGCATGTTTGTGTAAGTCCCTATAAAAACCTTCTCAATCCACCTGCATCTCTTGACCAACTTACTGCGACTTGCATTAACGCTTTTTCTGACATTGCCAAAAAATTGTCGATAATGGCTTGTTTCTGACAACGCTGGAATCTTGCTCTAACAAGGGTTGATGAGTGGTGGGGTTAATACGTCCTGCATTTTTGCACTGGTAAAGCCTAGCTCAACAGGACATGCAGGCAAGATCTATTCACTATTTGCACAGTGATGGGGTGACCATTAGATAATCAGGTGAGTGGTCACTTGGAGTTTTCCTCAACGAAAAATTATGTATTTCTCAGTAACAGTGACAGTAATTATTAATATTGGGCGTGTGATGTTGTACAATATTACTTCTTAAACAAACAATACCAAGTCAAGAATAACCCACACCAGAATATATTTATTTAAAGACGTGGCCCAGAAAATATTTATTTATTACATTAAAATTGGGCAGGAAATTTTGTAAAATAAAAATACTCCAAGCCCATACCCTCCTGGAGATCTAGTGGTTGTACCAATGAATTATCCATCTATTTATATTTATATATATAGCATGAGATGCTGAGGCTGGAAATCAGACTCAGTCCAAGAGAATGCAAATCAAATTGCTTTTACCTGCCGTGGTCCACAGGCGGAATGATCACAATGGCTTAGCAGTTCTAGAGATAGAGAGGAAGGTGTATGGCTCAAGTGCCGCCTGGTGGAGTGCAAATATAGAAAATTGATTAAAATTGCTCAAGGAGCAGCCTTTCACAAAATTATTGTTGGTTCTGTGAGATAATAGTCTCTCAGCTACACTTAGAGATGATGTTCACCCACTACACTGCATTTAGACTCGCATTAAACCTTGTTTGGCCAATCTTACCTATGTGTGCACCCATATCAGCATACATCACAAGGGAATTCCCTTTGACAGCCAATCAGAATTTAGGAGACCACAGAGCCATCTCTTGATTAAATTGGAACCTCAGTCTGCCCTTTGGTTAGCATACTGTAGCCTGTTTCCCAGCCACCACAAAACAGGCCTGGTGGCCATGGGATATCCCAAGAATACTATTTATGGCAACTTCCGCAAATATGACCGCACACGACGACTGTCATTTTCCCATAGGGGGAGCTTGAGCAATACACCTTGGTATAATATAACAGAATAAGGGCAAAGCATGTGAACACTGCCTGTGCATGGTCCGATCCATTATGTGACATCCATATCTACTTTTTATAATATTGTTTGAAATAATAGCTTGTGACTGCCACAATCCTGAATCTCTCGTCTCCATTTCTTGCCCACTTACATAATCAAAGTTTTGATTTCGGGGCCCCATTTTCATATCAATTGCTAGGAAATAGCATGACTCATTATGAGATCTACGAGTTGTTGAGCACACACATTGAGGGAAACGGCAATTCTCATTTGCGACATTTCTTTTTTTTTTACAGTGGAAAGTAAAGGTATCAATAGTATTGGTGTTTCTAGGATTTTTTTAAAGAATTGTTATATATATATAAATAATGACATTTCTAGATACGCCCCAGCTTTCATAGGCGTACGACTCGTGCGATTTTTGGGGGGACGATCGACATTTGCCCGAATTTCGAGATCTAGATTTAATACCATTTCAAATGAAATTGCCTGGAAATAATTAATTTTCAATAGTGATTATTTAATCATCTGCCTGAATATTTCAGCCTTTTTGCCCGGATCTTACTGTTTCCCAAACTTTTGGGGGGGGGGCGATCACCCCCCTGCCTCCCCTCCGATACCATAGGCGGATCCAGGGGGGGGCACAAGGGGCGCGCGCCCCCCCTTTTGTCAGATAAATCCTTCATATTGCTATTTGGAAAAAAAACTTTTTTTAGAGACTCCAATGTTATAAGTATTGCCGCGCCCCCCCTTTCGAAAAATCCTGGATCCGCCCCTGGATACGCCTATGCCTGCTTTAACCTAACCAACTAACTTGACCTGGACAGAAAGTAGGTCACTGGAGGATTTGGCCAATCAGAGATGTTCTTACAAATTTTACCTCTAACTTAATTCTCTGAATGGCTGAGTTAAAAAAAGTGATCTAATTTCTGTCCAGACGAAGTTAGCAGGCTCAGAGTGTGGTTCCTTTGAAGACAAGGAAACAATTGTGTATTTAGGATTTGGCCTGTGCCGCCAAGTAAACTGACTTCTGAAAAATTGCATTTTCATTTTCTCAAGTTATCCGCTTTAATATTTCGAAAATTTGAGACAGGGTGTCACAACAATAGTATTTTTTATCATTATACATGTAGCTAAGTGCAATGTATTTACCAAAGTATCTTAATTTCTCCAAGTATTTAAGGGCTTAATGGTTGTCAAAGAATTGATATACTTTTCATATCCATTCTATTGAGCTGAATTTTGTACAAACTTGATGATAGTTACTCAATTTGACTTGAGACTTTGTAAATATATTATTTTTAGGTTTCCCTTCGGATATAGGTCTCTACTGAGTAGCTACAAAGTCTATTCCAAGACAGTGGATTAAATCTGATCGATTGTCAATTTTAGCATGTAACTTTTTCTGATGCAATCAAGCAATAAAAGAGGCTTAGTTCTGTTTGAAGCTTACAAATTATTAACAACAGTAAAGTGTTAAACAGGATAAACAAAACTTAGGGATTATAATTGATCTATTTCTCGTGCAGTTGGAAACGACTTTGAGTTCTGAAGGCATATTCTGTTGGCGATGTGATGTGACACTGGAATTTAACATGTAAAATACAGTTGAAGTTATGAAATTTGGTTGACTGTCACAGTAGTAAGGTATGCCATTTTAATTCACTCAGGTTCTTGAAAAATAATTAGTGATGGAAAAGCTTTAAATAGACTGCCCAGAGGTTAAATATTAATTTCTACATCCATAATATGATACGAATTTTGAAAATGTATATACACTTTTCGAGAAAATTATGATTACTGAATTTAAAAGAAAGGTGGTTGGCCCTAGGACTAGGTATGAATATAGACCATCTATTGTGAATTAAGTGTCTATCTAACAACTTGTTATACAGATTAATTTTGACAAATTATAATCCTGGCATTTAAGGTCAATGTGTCCATTTTAACATTCTTTTTTTTTTTTTTATTTTAGTGAGTCTCATTGTTTTCATGTAATGAACTGTAGTTCCCATTTGTGTATACTGAGGAGTTCCAATATTCATAATGTAGGCCTATGTCATAAACTGGTTCCATATAATTTTACAGAAGGTGTCGCTTTATCTGTCATTGAGTTCATGTGAATAGATTTATTCACTTATCAGAAATAAATGGAGTTTCAGAACCATTCCTCATTCAGTGTATGTGCCATATCGAAGAAGGAACTGAGGACAATGCATTATAAATTTATCAATCACCTAAGGATGCGTTTCTGGGTTTATGCTTGACACTGATCAATGATAACAAGTTAGCAAGGTATAATAGCATTTCTATTTGTGCATCAGTAGTTATGTTTATTTGTATATAAAAGTTCTTAAAACCTTATGTGTTATTTTGAATTGAAACCAGCTCATCTATCGAGTTACACTGAAAGGGATTTCAAGGTATTTATCTGGTAGTTTGTTTGGATAATTCGGCATTAACAATTTGAAATTTGGAAAGTTTACCTGCCCACAATTTTGGGCCATGTTTGCATGCACAGACAACATTGGATTTGTTTTTATGTGAATTTTCAGAGATATTTTCATATATAGTTATAGAAATAGTTCTCGGAATTCATAATCTGTGTTAAGTTTTTTCCCCTTTTGAATATTTTGAGTATTTGTTTATGATAACTCCCATAAGAGTATCTGAGTTCAAGTGCTGGTTTTTACTCTCATGCCTAGTTCTTCAACTTAGCATGTAAATGTTTTGAACAGTTTGATAAGCTGTGTCATTAATTCTTTTCTTTCCTAAGCTAACAATGCCAAATATTTTTCTTGTTGTGAAAGCTCAGAAAATGGAATTCCGGGTCTTCCCTCGAGTACATCTATTGTCTGCTAGTAAGTGGTCATTGCATGGCCAGTTAATCAAGGATCACTTCAATTTTGAAAATTGCATATTTATGATTTATTTATTTATACACTTAAGGTATATTAACTCAAGGTTAATGTTGTTGATGTTTCATTATTTTCAGAGAAGTAGAATCATGATTCAAACAATTTCCTATTATTTTGTGGCGGTGACTGACAAACAAAACGATTATGTATCGTACTGTATAAAAGTTGGGACTAATGATACATGTACATCATAATGATTATGCTTAAAGCATGATAGGGATTGGAGACACTTTATCGTTTATCATGACTCACAAAGTGCAAATTTCACTTTGAGACAGTCCTCTCCTTCCCTGCAGATAATGAAACTGCTGTAAAACAAGGAATGCGGGGTTATTTCAAAAGCTGTAGTGGCACACAGAGCATTTAATGATGGCCTTCGATTACTGGCCATTGTACTGTATCAATGATGGCCAGAAATTGTTGTGATATAATTAAGATTATCTGTTTTATGAGATAGCCCAGCTGCAGCCAAAACAAAATGCAGATAAAATGCAGCTGAAGTTGCTGGTAGCTACATAAAAAATATTATCAGAGATATTTGCATATAGTAGCCAATTTTGCAATGATAAAGAGATTTTTATTATGATATTGATTACATGATTACAATGACAAGAAAGCTCGGTCACAGATTGACATGCTTTTGGTGATTATTTCTTACAGCGAAGATTTTTTAAATTGTAAGAAGCTCAGATTTCCCAGTGATTTCATCATAAAATTGTTTTTCAGATTATCGAAAGAGTAGTTGACAAAATCTATGACTCCATATCGACAAGTAAGAGAGCAGAGAGACTGATCTCTCTTCATGGTCACACAACCCTGGCTACAAGTGGACTGCTCTTGCATTGCCACAGATCAAAACATATGCTGTCTTGTGTTGCCACCTAGTGACTAGTGTGCTATTCCGCAAGCTCCTGCGAGCGTCCACCAACTTTCAACCAGAGGAACACACACAATTTTGTCTGGAAGACACCGGGGCTGTTTCTGAGTGTGTTGATGGCCTTGTCTACTTCCTTAGAGAATGTGATTGCCAAGTCTGACTCTGGTATACATCAATGTTGAATAGAAATTTTGTGAATGTGCAATGAAATTGGAACTATTTCTTGGGACTGCAATTCTGTAGCATAGAAAATCAACTTTTGTGCCAGGTGGCAGCAGCATGCAGTTCTCAGTTTCACCAGACTGCACACAACCTATTGCTTTGGCAATCACATTTCAAGTGTGAACTCTGTTGACCTGAGGTGCGAAACAGGTGATTATAACAAACAGTCAATGCCAAACAATGCTAAACAAGATAATCCTGCCTGCTATTTTGCAACAGGGCCCCTTAAAACACTGTCAGAAAATAAAAATATGTGTCAGAGACATGAACTTTTTGCCAAAGAAAATCTTAATTGGACATTTTAACGTCCATTTATTGACATGGGACTACCTACTTACTAAACCTTCATTGCAAGGGATATACCTGGAGAGGGCAAATTAAACATATTGCCCCGTAGATGATAAAATGCAAGGTAAGAGATTGAAATTCTCCCGAAACCATGTCAACACAGAAAACTTTGCCA
Source organism: Platynereis dumerilii (assembly GCA_026936325.1). Taxonomy (NCBI): domain Eukaryota; kingdom Metazoa; phylum Annelida; class Polychaeta; order Phyllodocida; family Nereididae; genus Platynereis; species Platynereis dumerilii. Next base: position 86,836,846 of record JAPTHN010000001.1, on the reverse strand, counting down.
ATTCACCTGGCAATTTTGAAACCCTTTAATTCAGTAACAAAGAAATCTGAAAGTGTACTTTTGCAGTGATATAGCCAAAAATGACTACATAGACAGTTCTGCATGGTGTAATGTTGCTGACAACAATTAGATTTATAGTAATGTGGCTTTTTTTGAGACATGTGCTTTTCTCAAGACATTGTTATGATCAAACAGGAAGTGCAACAACAGTGCCACCTTACCTACACATGTCTCTTCTCTGACCCAGCTTAGTAGGGGAGTGGCCATTTAATTCCAAGGGGGGAGTCAGGAGTTGTTTTGTTTTTTTAAATAATTTCTGCCAGCCTTTCTTAATACGGCGTTGCTTTATTTAGGAATGAGTATTCGAGGACTTTGCGCACTTGAAATAGATACTGCCATTGTCAACGTGAAATAAATAATTTCCCTTTGAGGAAAACTCCAAGCCCCCCCCACTGGGAAATTAAATGGTTGCCCTTTATTGGGTAGAATTAGCCACATTGTCGGATTCATTGTTAATTGGGCCATAACATTGCATAGGTTCTAATTTTCACTGCATCACCACAGTTGCATTACAGGTACAGGGAAATGGAGCAACATTTCACTAAGAAATCTGCACTTTGTTAGTCGTTATAGCTAACACAGTATCATCATACTAATGACATACTTGAACCATTGGTATCATGCTTATGGAAGATGTTTGATGAGACCTTGTGAATTGTCATGATCATGATTGCTTTTAGGGCCAATATCAACTGCACACACTGCCACACACACAATCTTTTTGTTGTTGGTCATCTGTAGAAGCAAGAGTAGTTCCTTTAAATTAAGTTGTCATTGAAAGAATGCTGTTGACCTGACACATAAACCTGATGACAAAAAAACACTAAACATCCCCCACACCATGCGATGGTGGGATCTAGTTTCAGTCTCCATTTCATGGTGTCCATCAAATATCTCAAACACCACATCATGCAAAATGCTCATCCTTTCCCAACATTCAAAGACCCCCCTAAACTTGTCAAATGTTACCTTAAATCAATAAATATCATAACCAGTTCCACATCCCAAATACATTTGTCAGTTGGGTTGCTGTGCTTTTGGCCTGCAGTCATGTTTATTTTTTGAAAGCAAAGTCAACCCGCAGGTGTCGCCATATGCATGTATGCATGATTGTGACCCTGGTGGAAATATTTGACGTAAGTAAAATAGGGATTTTGGTGGGTATAGGCTGATGTGTAGGGCGTGAGGGATATGGAGGCAGTACCTGCTCTTGTTACTTGTCCCTTTCTCCATTACTATTGAAATCGCTGTAATTGGGTCAGTCACTGGCTGAGAGTTATTTGATACACAGCTCCCTAACTGCTGAGTAACCTGGTATTGCTTGGTGATGCTGGGCGAAGCAAACAACACATTTCCAAATATTGACACACACTTTTGATAAGGCTGAGGGTCTGCTGGTTCTTGTTTCACTTAATGGCCTATCTTGATAAGATTTGTATTCAAACTGTGTGTTACAGTTTTGATTATCGCTTTGTGATTGTCCACTATTGGCCTCTGGTCAGTGCAGTGGACGTGTAATTTTGTGGCCAATGGGTTATTGTTTGGCCAGTGTCCATTGGAGAGCTCTTGGGTGATAAACAAAGCAAATCAAATACGGTGGCCATTTGATCTGATAGTATGCACTGATCATTGGTGATCTGAATCTTGATCCTGTTGTTGTTTTTTTCTTCCTCTGGTTTTATTTTAGGCATAAAATTATACTGTTGCCAAAAACTGTTGTTGCTGTTTTTTTTAACATTACATTTCCTTGGGTAGAGTTATTGCCAAAAACTGTTGTTGCTGTTTTTTTTAACATTACATTTCCTTGGGTAGAGTTATTTAAAGGGTAGATTTCACTCTGTTTCTGGGCCCAGTCAATATTTTCTAACTGTTACTAATTTCTTTTGTTCAATTTTCGTTGCGTGGGGGGGGGGTGGTTTGGTCTGGTGGTAGCGTGCTAGGCTGCCAATCACTGGGTCCGGGGTTCGAATCCAGCTCTTGATGGATCACCTGGGCCTATATTGCATGGCTGTTTCAATCATCCTTTGCCTCATTGCCGTGTCCTCCTCCTATCCCAATTTGCCTACCAAGTGCATAAATACAGGTCGTAAACCCCAAACATCCATCCATCATTTTTTGTTGACCTGTTGTTAACAGCTATGATTTATGTCTGAAATTCTTGTAGTAGCGACTTATACTGGATTATTATTTTTTCGCCATCCTTATTCTCCTGTTGGTATTCTGATTTTAGCGCTATATGCCAACTGTTTTCTTTCTGATTTTAGCTATGATTGTCAACTTGACAAATTCATATATTTCGTTTTAGATTTTTGTTATCTGTCACTTTCTGGTACTTCCTGACTTCAGTTATCACATTCTGTTTTGGCTACAGTTATTATGACCCCACCTTGTTGGCAAGCTAATAGGGATTTTGTCACATTTTGATTTTTGCGTAAATATGTGATTTTTCAAATTGTGCAGCATTACTTGGTAAATTGGGCGTTGTAATGCATACATAGACTATACAGTATGTCATTTTCTCAAAGCTTAGTTTTGTAGCACCAACACAATAAGCCAAAGAGACTGGTGAAGAAGGAAGGATGGATGGATAGATAGATTAGATAGATATATAGATAGATAGATAGATAGATAGATAGATAGATAGATAGATAGATAGATAGATAGATAGATAGATAGATAGATAGATAGATAGATAGATAGATAGATAGATAAGATAGATAGATAGATAGATAAGATAGATAGATCTACTTGAGGTCGCGTTACTGACATCCAGTGTCTTAACTGTTATACCTGGTTTGAAATTAATGCTTAAATCATTGAGAATGTTTCAGTTATGTTGATTCCTTTTTTTAAAACGATTGATCCCACTCATGCAGCACAGTCCAGGCCAACAGACCAGCTGTGCTGCTAAGAATTGGTTACCGAGTAGGTATCCCTTTTTTTCTCAATTGGTGTAGAATTTGAAATCGTTTTTTTTTATTGGGTAAAATTTGGATTATAATAAGATTTTGTTTTTAAATGGTCTTTCTAAAGCTAGCTTAAACATGGATCTATAACTTACACCTTATAACTATATGCCTTAAATATGAATCCTGTCTTTATTGCTATTGGTGTTGGTAATAATGATAACAGCTCAGTGGTTGTGTTGACTTGATGCCTTGGCATTTGCATAATAATAACATTTGGCCTTAGTGACATCCAATACAGCCTGGTTCCCTCATTACATTCATAATCTGTGTGGGATTTCACATACACTCACACTCAATGAGTCTCATTAAGTTGGAAGGTCGTTGCAAGCATCCCTGAACCTCCCTCTGGTATGTGTTGTTGTTCTGCTTCATTGTTGTTCTGCTTCATTGTTGTTCTGCTTCATTGTTGTTGTTCTGCTTCATTGTTGTTGTGCTTGCTTCATTGTTGTTGCTCTGCTTCATTGTTGTTGTTGCTCTGCTTCATTGTTGTTGTTGCTCTGCTTCATTGTTGTTGTTGCTCTGCTTCATTGTTGTTGTTGACTGCTGTCATTGAAGGACAACAACAACAGATATGAAATTCACAAAGTGTGATCTAAAACATATTAGATGCTAATATCTGATTCAGGATTAGGGGGACAATAATATATGGCAGTCATGTGGCAAGAGATATGGATGTGGAGGCTTATCTGCCTCATAAATACACAATAGACAAGAGGCAATTAGACCAGTGATTCACTGCCACTCTTGTACTGTTTTCACTCTGCTGTGTGGACTCGTTGGAGTAACATTGAGTTCCAAATTTCTGTGGTGGGTTGTTTTATTGTTATGAAAACTTTTGCTGTGTGTGTGAAAATGTGTCTTACCATTTCTGTTGCAAGCAGTGTTTTACCATGACAAATTGTGTTTTGTCATACTTTGTTGCAGAACTTGTAGTTTTCTTTTCACTGCCTTGCTGTGGCAGTCTATACTTTGCTGTGCTTTTCATTGGCAATTTGTTTTTTTTTTTACCGTGCTTTGTTGCATAACTTGTGGTTTTCTTTTTCACTGCCTTGCTGTGGCAGTCTATACTTTGCTGTGTTTTGCATTGGCAATTTGTTTTCCTGTGCTTTGTTGCATAACTTGCGGTTTTCTTTTTCACTGCCTTGCTGTGGCAGTCTATACTTTACTGTGTTTTGCATTGGCAATTTGTTTTTACTGTGCTTTGTTGCATAACTTGTGGTTTTCTTTTTCACTGCCTTGCTGTGGCAGTCTATACTTTACTGTGTTTTGCATTGGCAATTTGCTTTACTGTGCTTTGTTGCATAACTTGCAGTTTTCTTTTCACTGCCTTGCTGTGGCAGTCTATACTTTACTGTGTTTTGCATTGGCAATTTGTTTTTACTGTGCTTTGTTGCATAACTTGTGTTTTTTTTTTTTTTCACTGCCTTGCTGTGGCAGTCTATACTTTGCTGTGTTTTGCATGGGCAAAGCATGTTTTTACTGTGCTTTGTTGCATAACTTGTGGTTTTCTTTTTCAATGCCCTGCAATCTAAATATGTTGCTATACTTTACTTCATTTTGCTGTGGCAATTTGTTTTTGCTGTGCTTTGCTATCTTGTGGTTGTTGTTTTTTCAATGTCTAGCTGTTGCAATCTATACTTCGCTGCATGTATTTATATTGTTTTTCATAGCTCTTCTGTGCAGAGCTGTGCGGTGTGCTAGAGTGGCTTTTGCAGGTGTGGCTTTTGCTATGCACATATTTTGTGTTTCTTCATCTTATTTTTGGTTGTTTTGTCTCAATGTACTGTATTGTCACTCATTTCATATAGCGCTCCATTGCGCTGTGTTTCGCTCAATGCTTTGTCATGTGTTGTGTTTCGCTGTGGCTGTGCAGAGTTGCAGGACTATCTCTTAGTTTCCCCGAGCATTGGTTCAAGTGCACCAGCAGCCTGTTCTCTGATAAAAATCCTTGTCAAGTGATTTTTTGTTCTTTACAGGGGCTGTCGGAGTTGCTCAGATAAGCGGTGGAGTGGCTGCTGCCGGGTGATTGGGCTGTAACTGCAACAAAAGCAGTCATAAAGGATCCGAAGAACAAGAATACAGGACTAGAGGAGAAGGACTATTGTTGTAAGGACTAGCAAACCTAGAGAATACAGGACTCTTAAGGAATAACACTAGTGGGTGTAGAGAGCGAGAGCCATCTGAAGAATATAAATTGTGCCCTGCTGTGTTAAGGACATTCTACCCTAAAGAATTTTAGGAGTTAATGAAATTGATTAATTTTAACAATACATATCATTGCTATATATATTTAGAAACTAGAGTCCATGAGAGAATTCTGGTGTATACCAATTCAGCTTTCTGATATAATAGACCACAGACCCAGAATCCTGAAGAACTGAGGACAAGTTGGAAGTAGGCAGCTTGGGACAGTTGAAGCGAGAAGCATTATTGGCTGGCTGCTGTGCCTACCTGCAGTGGACCAGTGCTTGGGTGTCAGCAGGCTCACAAGTGCAGTAAGCCTCCACTGGATAGGAGCTATTGGACTGGCTATCTCATCAGGCTACTGGAGCTGGCTGTTTGGACCACAACTTGGAATATAAAACCTGGACTATCTATAGCTTCTGGTACTTGTTAGTAAGACGAATTACTGGGACTAGCTGTTGGGACTAGAGTCAGGGATTTATACCTGGACTAGCATTTGGACTGCACAAATTGGACTACCCTATTTCCAGTCAGGACCTAAAATTTAGTTGGGACTTCCTTAAACCACACGTGATACTAAAGTCTTTTGGATTAACTGGTGGAACTTATAACCGGGACTAATAACTGAAACGATAGCATTTAGACTTTCCAACTTGGAGTACCCAGAACCAGCTACTTGGACTAGTTGCTGCAGGACAACGACTACTATTTCATTGTAAAAAGCACATGGATATCTAGCAGACTAATAGCACAACTTCATCATGAGTGAGATTTTGGGTAAAATCTTTGGGAAGGAGAAACAATCGAGCAAAAAGGATGATAAGCACCACCACGATAAGGACAAGGGGGGCTCAGTGCCCCACACCAGCAAGTGGAACGATTTCTGTGAGTACTCTTTTACTATTTGATTTTTAAAATTCGGTGATTTACTTTTCAGAGGTGTTGTTTTCCAGTGTTATAAAAGGTTTTAAAAAAGTTGTTCATTGCAAACACTTACTCTGAAGTTTACTCAGAACCCATTAATGGGTCATTATTGAGTTGTTTGCCTCCTGGTTAGTTAATTTATTTTCTGCCATATTACGTCAATGTCGTTTAACCAAAGAGATATTGCTGAAATGTTAACTTTTTCAAAGATTTAGTTTTTTTTGAAAGTTAGCTACTTTTGACTTTTTATTTAGAAATCGAACTTTCCACTTAACATAGCGAATTCTAATTTCTTTCGTTTCTAGTTTTGAAAACTCTTAGCGGTTTGCAAGTGAACACCTTACGTATATTGAAAGCATGGAAAGTTCAGTTCATGTCTGAAGATTGTCCAATGTTGTTCGGACAAAAACGGTTGATTATTTTTTATCTAAAGAACTTGAGAAATCAGACGTTCACCATTTTTGCGGTAGATGCAACTAAAAATGGCAACGGTCACACTGACATTTCTCATAGACTTTACAGTGGATCATATTTCAGTCTCAGTACATGCATGAAACATTTCACAACTGGTAGAATTGTTCTAATCAGTTCAATTGATAGAAACAACTGTTTAAGTAGTGACCTTTTTGCCAGCATTAATAGGGAGCATGCAGTTGCTGTTCTTAATGTTCTGTTATCCCATAACTAAATGCCATACTTTTTTGGGAGCTGGTCCTGTTCTTTTTCTCTTCTTGAAAATGTTCTAGGAAGCTTGTTGAAGCTGAGATTTGTTGCTGTTCCTGTTCTGCAGGCAGACACCTGTTACCTTCAGACTTCTTGTTTTACAGATAAGGAAAAAAAATCCCTTTTTTGCAAGTTCAGGGCCCCTTGTCCTTTCTGAGGTTGATAACACCTGTCATCGAAAGGATGTTTTTAATGTTGAAAAGGCACTTGACTTTTATTTCCTCTGATCCAACCATTCTACTTCTTGATTATATCCAGTACTTTTCACTTTCTTGATTGCATCCAACACAGTTTATACTTTTACTTCCTTGATTATGATGCAATGCTTAACTTTCTTGATTAGAGCAATATCAGGATTTTCACTAACATGTCCAATATTTTTTTCTGTTGTTTTTTACAAATGTTTTATTTGAATTAGTGAAGTGTAAGGGATACATTTGACAACAAATTGTTCGATATGATATTAAGTTAGAAAATTGCTAAATTTGGCTTATATTACACGGTATGATCAAAGTTCATTCAATTGTGAATAAGGGCTGTTGCTTTGTGCTGGTGTAAAGAAACAAAATATGTTGCAATAAATTTCAATTCATTTCTATTAGCTCTATGGTCAATTGATTTGGGAGGTGAAAGTGTCAGAAAAATATATGTGATATATATCTCAATAAAGTGTATAATACTTATGTACCTTGACATTATTTGTGCAGGTACAGTTCTCTTTTGAATTGAGTTTATATATCTCGTGTTTACTTTGTGTGCATGAGAACAGCCTATACAAGTATACATATATATCTGAGCACTGTATGGATGTCATTATAATGCATACACCCAGTTTGTTGGCAGGGGATTGCGTGTCAATGATAGAGAATTGTTTAATCGCTGGTTTCGTGCAAATTGTACATTATGAGGCTTCGTACACGCCCATGATTGCACACATGTGGCATTGCCTTGCATATAGATGTGACATGTGTATATTTTGGTGTGGGATATGACTGATATCATGGTAATTGTGTATTTGGATGTTTTAAGGCAAACATCACAAGTATTGCCTAAGTGGTGTCACTCACTGCAAACAATTATATGTAAACCACTGATTGCTGGACCCTGGTGTTTTCCTTTCCTGACAACAGCTGACAATATACTAGTGGACTCCCATATTCTTGATAGGTACAATGTAATTATGAACCTCAATCAAAGCACGAACTCCTCACTATGCTAAAACCTACATGCTGACTCTGGCTCCTGCAGCTCTTGAATTAAAAGTTATTCACTAAGTGCCCCTTGTGAGGTCACATTCCTACAATTGCCAGCTAACACTGATACCTGATGACTCATATCCAGTAAGTGAAGTCATATACTCACAGAGATATATAGAGGCGCCCCTAGCGGCAAACTGGCGGCAACAAACGGCCGCCATATTGCTCTTTGGATTGTGACACAACCAGCAGTGGCTGCATGAATTTGTTGATTATGAAGGACCCAGGCTTCAAATTACTTGTTAAGGGTATGTATATGACAAAATAAACATCGTAGCACTTGCAGAAAGTTTGTTTGTGACAGTTGTCAGTGTATTAAGTCTGTAAAACGAGGATCCCACACATATTTTGGTCCAAAACAGTTTGTTAAGCATGTGTTTTGACAGTGACAGCTGCATTTTTGCACTCTGATTGATGGACTTGTCACGCCTGTAGCTCCTGAAATACTTCACTGACACTTAATATATTTTGTGCACTATATTATTTAGGCCCCTCTTGGCCATTTTGCCTAGTTACAAGCTTGTATCTGCTATATTTGAAGTGCACTGACCTTCTGAAAACAGCCTTGCAGAATAAGAAAACAAGAGTTTTTCTTTTGGCCTAAGAGTGTGTTTACCAACAAAATTGACTTAGAAAATTATTTGTTCACATCCATATTTTGATATAACCATTTGCCATCCCTAGGTGCACGTGCAAACTGTCACGTGGATGCCCAGGGCTGCACAACTGGGGGGGGGGGTGTGACAAAGCAGTAGTAAAAATTTAACAATTTTCCCGGGCCATGGGCAATTCCCAGGGGTGTATTATCCAGGGTATACCAGCACAACATACGGGAGCCACCATTGAATCTCAAGTGGGGGAAGGAGGGGGGGGGGGGGGTAGCCCTGAATGACTCTTTGAGTGAAAAGGATCATACCTAGGGCTAGCATAGCCCTGGGACCCATGCGGGTGGGGGGGGGGCACTCGGAGTTTTATTTTAAATAAATCATTTCTTGCTCAGTTTTTTATGAAATAGATAAATTCTTTTTGGGCAGTCTTGAAATAATTTGTTTGGCTTAGTTATATTCTTAAAAAGGTGTTGCTTGTTTTAAAAAGAAATATTTGGGAGCGTGGCGCACCTGAAGTAAATAATTAAGTACTGTCGCTGTTATCCTGAAATAAATGATTTCCCCCAAAGGAAAACTCCAGGCCCCCCTGATTATTATATGGTCGCCCCACAAAGTCAGGTCCAAGAGGCCAAACCCCCGGACGATTGAGGTACTTTAATATTTTTTTAATGTGTTCCACAGGTGATGAGATGCCAAAATTTAAAGGAAGATGCAAGCAGCTAAGATGGAAAAGACTCAGCGAGCGAGAAAAAGAAAGCTCTCAACAGAATCATCCAGGCCCAGCTGAGTGTTATTCAGCATGCTGCAACACATTTTGAAGTCCTGATTAGGAAAAAGCTGCATAGCAACAAGATATAGAGGAGGAACCAGGGTCAGACTGGGCCATATTGGGCCTGGTGGCAAAGTAAGTCAATAGGCCCCCACTCAAAGGTGTTGTGAAATTATTTAACTGTACATGGCGTAAAAAATAGATCTGTCCGCCCCTTCTTAACAGGTAGCCTAATTTACTGGTCTTATTTATTGGTCTAGTGGTAATGTGCTGGGCTGTCAATCGCTGGGTCCAGGGTTCGAATCCAGCTCGTGCCGGGTCATCTCAGCCATTGTTGGACGGCCGTTTCAACCATACTTCAACTCATTGCCGTGTCCTCCTCCTGTCCTAATTAGCCTACAAACTGCATAAATACAGGACGTAAAGCCCCAAATCATCCATCCATCCACCCCTTCTTTACAAAAAGTAAACAAATGACTGTTTTATTTTTGATGCCATCAAAAGACCATGATTTCTCTACTGATCACTATGAATATCTGTTGGTTTCGTTTGGGTCGTTGCAATACATGAAGCTGTTTAATGCGTCAAAAATAAGGCTCTCTTATTGGTCAGATTACCGGAAGTTGGGTGTTTCACTGTCTTGGCTATATTATATTCTTACATTAAAAATGTGCAATAAGATTAGAAAAATTTCTAATCATGAAATTCTTTGGCACCTTATTGTCATCTGTGTAGAGCAACGATTGGAGGACTCTCCTGGAGTAATGAAATTAGTTGGTGTCACTTTTAACTACATTGTTTTGAATAGATATTAGAATATTACTGAGAAGCAGCAACGGACTTAGTAGCTTTAAAAATGTGTTAATATATGTATATATAGTCAAAACTGCTGACTAGATTCATCAAATTGTCATTGTATCCTTTGCAGGTGCAGGCGGAATATGACCACAATTCACAAATTTGGCCTTCTCATGTGGACCTGGGAAACGAGCTTAACTCATCGAAATACTCGCAAATGGAAGGCTACCTTTGACTATTTTTTCATCAATGAATCATCAGACACCATTCTGAGAGACCAAGCCACCAGGGTCTCCCTAGAGAGAAACATTGCTTAACATTAAATGACTCAATAGGCGCACACGTCCTTCTAATGTGTTATATAAGTGTGATTGTGTGACAGTGAGCCAAAATATTTTTAATTAGATAATTGAAGAATTGGCAATGTCGTAATTATTTAACTAGCCTATCTAAAATACTTATTAATATTGCAAGGTGGTTTGGTACTGGTATTATTCTTCAGAATTTGAGATGATCCTGCTGTCATTGTGTTAATATATATTATTTTTAGGATAATCTTTGGCAGGGCATATTGAATCACTTAACTCATAGCCCAAGCCTAAATACATAATTGTTTTCCTCTATTTATTTAATCAAAGGTACCATACTCTAACTGAGCCTGCTGACTTCGTCTGGACAGAAAATAGCTCCATTTTTTTTTCAGCCAATCAGGAAAGTTTTTACAAAGGTAAGATTTGTAAGAGAATCTCTGATTGGCTGAATCCTCTAGTGACCCACTTTGTCCATAAGAAGTCAGCAGTTTCAGTCAGAGGATGCTACCTTTGAACAAACTTGTGACAAATAAATATATATATTTATGTTCAAATTTTTACTGGAAGGAAGAAAGCGAATTTATAATTAATTTTTTTGTTTGACACGCACTTCACAATCTCCTGCAAATCAAATGTCCATTGTTTTTCTTTTTCCGGATATTGAAGATTATATGCCTATCTGTCTATGGTTCTGGTTAAATAATCGCGCAAGCTTGGTAGTCTGTAGCGAAAACTCACAGGTGAAAATTTAAACTTGCCGGTGATGCCAAATGGTAAAGGCACAAGCTATCAGATGAGTTTTTCTTTTTCTGTACGAAGGTCTTATGCTTCATTGAAACCCATGAGGTTGCTGATTTATAAATCCCAGGTTGACTTTGTCGAGACTTAATGGAAAGTTTGGTTTAGTTTTCAAATTTTTATTTCTCTCAGCGGTGTATAGTCAATTGACTGTCTACTCCCGATGTAAACCTTGGAGCTTGATGCGGACCGGACCGCTTTATACCGGTAAGGTCCATGTACCACCACCTGTTCAGTACCGGACCACCCTCAGTTCCAAAAAACGGTCCAGTGGTTGCCCGTACCGGTACGTTCCGGTACGTTCCGGTAGGCCTACAGTGAAAATTGTTTAAAACGCGTAAAAAGGAAGAAACAATAAGTTTATTTTTCACACGTTAGTTTTCTGACCTTTTCAGATGATTTTTGGCAAAAATTGGTCGTAAATTGGAAACCGGTACGTACTGGTATACCGGACCACCTCCCCCCTGGACCGGGCGGTTCTGGACAATGTTCAAGCTTTGAGTCAGAAATTTCGATCATATGACTGAAAAAATCTTGAAGGCTCATTGTACATTCTTTGAACAAGTTTTTGAACTTATCTTGAGGCGAAAATTTTCTAGTTTTCAATGAAGGCATCAGAAACGGCGACAATATCTTGTCCTTTTGTCATGTTTTTGGGGCAAAATATGGCCGAAAATAGGCTCCTACTTTCCCACAATTAGTGATCCTACTTTTTCTCGGCCAAACTCCTACTTTTTTCAGGAGGGCTGCTAGGAGGCCTGTATGCGACCAATATTGATTAAACTTTATGGACATTTCCAGACACAAAGAAGCTGTGAATAAGTTAAGGGACCGTTCAGAATTTATGACTGGGGGGGGTGGTAGTTTTGTCAGAACTTTCCGTCAAAAATTTATACCCCCCCTTGAGATTCATGCAGATTTTTAGTACCCTACCCTTAGGTTTCATGCATATTTTTAGTAACCCTCCACCCCGACATACAAAGCAATACACACATATAATGTCAAAATGTGCCCCTTGGACGGTCACGCGCACAGATTCGCGGACTTTAGAGCGTAAAAAAGTGTGAATAAACTGAATGTATGCGTGTTTTATTACATATTTCTTTTTGTTAAATTTTCTTACCCCCCCCCGGACATCTTGTCAAAAATTAGTACCCCCCCTTGAAACACGTGTGAAAAGTTAGAACCCCCTCGGCCAAATTCGTCATAAATTCTTAATGGTCCCTTATTGTGTTTTTTTATTTATTTAGTTATGTGCAAACATACAGATTGTCGCGATGCAGTTGACTTGTTGAGAATCCTCTCTCATAATCACCTGTCAATCATTCATAAACTCCACCTTAGAACAGAATTGATTTCGAACACATTTGATCCAGGGACGTCAGTTTCATTTTAAAGTGGTGGGGCAAATAGTGGTCACACCTTCATGGAAGATGTTAGGGGAAAAAATACATTTTTTAATTCAGAAACATGTATACTTTGGCAAAAAAGTGGTGGGGCATGTGCCCCACCAGCCCCATAGGAACTGACGCCACTGATTTGATCACCTCAGAATGTATTCTGTGAAAGTTAAATCAATCTCGATCGATACCTATCAGTCAAAAAAATAATTTTAAAAATCATTACTCATTATCATGCAGCAGTAGGCTTATAGTCAGTTTAGTTACCAAAGGGTCATTTTGTACTTTGTAAATTTGTAGGCTATTCTGAATTAGCATGTTTTTAAAAAATTGCAGTCTGGACTTGTCAAATGTGGTCCATTGATTCAATAACTTCCTAAAAAAATATATATACGTGTATATTTTTCTAGGAAGTGATATATGTTGGCATCACCCAGAGTGATTGGATTGACACACCGAATGACTAGTGGTCCTAGGCTGTTTGACAGTTTATGTTTGGTTTTTTTTGTACCTTTCATAATCAGCCTTCTCTCTCAATTTAAAAACCAATCTTTTTTCATGCTTGAGCAGACCTCTCCTAGCCATACGTCGGTTCCATACATCACAATTCTATTTTATTATTTAGGCCTACATTTTTCGTTATTGTTCATCTATAACCCATTTCTGAGCACTTAAACTTTGCAGGATCATTCTATAGTTAAATACCATGAAATTGCAAATTATTTCTGCTGATTTAATTGATTAGTTTGTTAACAATAATCAAAATAAAATTTGACCAGTAGGCCTATTCAAACTCTACAAATCAACTTCAACATGAATTCCTGTAAAGTCTGCTATAAAGTTTGAGAAAAAAATTTCAAACCAAATCCATCATGAAGGACGTCGACCGTCCTTGCAGATTCTAGAAACATAAAAAAATAAATTTTTTGAGAGTCTAGGGGTTGCTGATTTAAGGTTAGATGTGTTTCAGAGTCAAATTCAGAGTGCATGTATTACCGCAAAAATAAAACCACAGACATGAGAATGCCAGCCTTTGAAAGAATAATTTCTTTTGGGAACCTGATACAACAAATCAATATATACAGGCCTATCTTTTCCCCACATTTTGTCTTTGTTTTGTAAAAAGTTGGTGCTGTCCTCATGCTTTTGCATTTTAAATATTAGGCCTACAACACTGTATTTATTGTGGGGTATTGACACAACACTGTCAACAAGATCTTTTTTTTTCACCAAAAAGAAAAAAAAAAGATTATAAATATAGCTGAAACTTTTCCTGAACATGCAGAACATCATTAGAGACTACACTGGGAAATAAAAACTGGGATGACAGTCATGAAATATCCATAAATCATCATTTTTGGAGCCAATTCCTTGCTAAAAATTATACAAATTCAATAAACAGCCCTCACAGAAAAAAAAGCAATTGGAGTTGGGAAGCTGAAAATGTGCTGGTGAAAAGGCCGTGTTTCTGCTGAACACAATGGTGAAAACCAGAAGTCAGTAACTTTATTAGAAGCCTCTAAAATGGCAAAAAACTGCAGAAATGCATGCCAATGCAGCATTATTCTTTGCTCCAAAGTCCAATATGGCGTCGTGACGTTACCATGCCAGCCTAGCGCTAGCAGTGGGTAGGGCGCCTCTATGGAACTCTGTGCATATACTGTGCTAAGTCTGCTTGCCATGTTACCGGCACAACTCAGTGAGCCATACTGCAAACCAGTGAGATCACATGTCAAATGTAAAAGATAGGACTTCACCCAAACAAGCCTTGGATCCTTGACTCTAACTGCAACTCTGACACGTCACCCAGAAGTACGACTCAAGCTCCAACTCCATTTCTATTTCTGAAGTTAAAATTTTGAAGGAACGCGACTCGCGAACTCCTGACCCTGACTCCGATTCTTCGAACTGCACTACCAGCACAATTCGTGACTCCGATGGGTCAAGCGGTCTGTTCTTGGTACAATGTTATTAAGGCGTGTCTTTGGCAATAATTGTGACTCACTGACCATGAAGGCCAATGCAGTGACCACAATCAGGCTATTCCGGTCAATGGGCAGTTCAATACTCTGGGATTACTTCAGTCCAGCAGCTAAAAATAAAGTTGTCTGGTGGAACCTGACATTTACTATAGGGCAAGGCATGGATTTGCTTAAGTTACTTTTGATCTTGCAAAAAATCGACATTCAGTAGAATTTCTGATATATGTCATTGATGCTGGAATAATAAATTGATGGAATAAACTACAGAACTATATAAGCACCCCAGACATGAAAGTATGTGCTCAGTAAATCAGATATCCTGAATGCAATTACTTTTGTATGAAGTTCTACAGACATGACAGATGTATGTTCAGTTCAGAATATACATTGGGGGTGTTTCACATGACTTGAAATTATGCATTTATGTTATAAGTTAGAAGTCATATTTATTGGCATGTTTTCCAGCAATAAAAATTCAATAATGGACATTAATAGTGTTATATTTTCCTGCATCAGATGTTATTGTAGAAATTGCAAA
The DNA here is from genome assembly GCA_026936325.1 of Platynereis dumerilii. Taxonomy (NCBI): domain Eukaryota; kingdom Metazoa; phylum Annelida; class Polychaeta; order Phyllodocida; family Nereididae; genus Platynereis; species Platynereis dumerilii. The sequence goes on along the minus strand of JAPTHN010000001.1, from coordinate 86,821,526 downwards.
GTTCTATTGACAACATAATCCACTTATATATCATGTGAGTATTATGAACCATGAAATGTTATTATAAAATGTATTTATTTTAGATATTTACATACATACACAATATATATATATCTATTTTTTTACACTTCTTATGTATATATATATCTGAATAAGATTAGCAATATAAAATTGTGTGTTCACAGGGGGAGAGTCCAGAAGAGGTTAGACCAGTTTGTTACATTCTAGGCTTCAAATTGCTGGGTTCGGCGGGTTCGAATCCTGCTCCGACTGGATCAGCTGAATATGTGTTGGGACAGTTGTGCCAATGCTTAAGTTTAGTGGTTCCTGGTTGGTGGCAGGGTGTTTCTCTCTCCCACTATTGAATGACTCTTTGGTGCAATGGATAATGTTCCTACCTCCATCGCAGGGAACCAGGTTTCGACTCCCGCTCCTGGAGTCGTTACAATGGCGCCTGATATGTAGTGACTGGTGGACTCCTGTCCCATCTGGTAAGGCTAGTTAGAGCATTCCAGGGTGATAATGGCAAAAGCTTGCAGTCATGCTTCATTCTAAGGAGGGAAGAGTGTTGTGGTTCCTGGTTGGTGGCAGGGTGTTTCCCTCGCACCAACGAGTGACTCTTTGGTGTAATGGATCACAATCCTGCCTCCGGCACAAGGGAGCAGCGTTCCTGCTCCTGGAGTTGCTTCATAAGTACAGGACATAAAGCCCCAATCTTCCATCCATCCATGGTGTGTTCGATATGACAATGACATCTGTGCAATGCTGTTCATAATCCAAAATATGCACTTCAATATCCCAAGCTATTACTGCAGGATAGCTGTTGGTATTACTGAACAGGCTGCAGCGTGTGATGTAAAGCACTATTGACAGTTATGTATAGTGTATCAGAGCAGAGATGCTATCACACTGTGTGTATATAAGTCTAATTTGGCCTCACTTGATCTGATCTCTTACAGCTATGTGAGTGAGGCACTTCATCTAATAACTGATCGCCTATTGGATATGCTGCTACCACGACCTTGGTCTGCTCCCATTTATCGACTCTATCAAAAACCCATGAAGCGAAATATCAGACTGGTGGCAACAAACAAGTTGCGTACTCTCTGTACTGGGAGCTTTACATAGAGGACGTAGTACTTGGAACAGTCCTAGTGGTTTTGGTGTCGTGGCCGAGCTTTAATATATGTCGTTAATTTTCACTTGTCTTGAATTCAAAACCCAGAATAAGACAACCACGAAATTTTGTCCTCCACCAGTCAAATTTACAGCTCAGAGCAGATCCTCCATAAACAAAGGAGTACATGGCGAAAGGCAGTAATGCTGTTGTAGAATGTTTCCAAGTTATATAGTCCCTACATGCCAACCACTCCTGGCAACAAACAAGTTGCATTCTCTCTGTACTGGAAGCTTTCCATTGAGGATATGAGTTGGAACACAAGTATTGAGCACATAATCACTCCTTGAATGAATAGGTACATCGCAATAGCCAAAGAAGTAATTGCGGAACGGATTATATCACAACTTAGATACTTCTCGTATACAAACCCCAGAGTTGTAAAAGATGATAGTCTCACGGCAACAAACAAGTTACATACTGTGTGTACTGGAAACTTTATGGAAGACATGTTTATGGAGTGAGGAGTAGCAATGGAGTGAGGGACATTGCGTAGTGGATAAGGTGTCCACTCGCTTGTCAACGGTTTGAACTGTCAGTCCGCAGTCATGGCAAGTTTGTACTGGACACTCATCAAGCGAAGCATGATAATTGAAATGTGCGAAAACATGGGACATACATCCTACTCGCCAAGAATACAAAGACTTACGCTTGTTGGTTTGTTAGAGCAAGTAGAGCCCCGAAGTCTTCCTCTGTACCTAATCACACAGCGCCTTAGCATACAACTGATCGGATCAGAGAGGCTTACATGTGGATAGATAGAGTTAGGGCATTTGTGGCTGGGCAATTCAGCCCTAGCAGGGGTTGTGACCTGCCCTCACAACCTGCATGGGCACAATGCCCCCCATTCCAGCCCTTTTATGCCCCACAATCAAGCAGAATCAGGCGAATTATGCGGACCGAGCAAAACTGCTTCTCATGTTATACGCTGATCACTCACTGCCTTCAGTTTGGAGGCTTGAGCCTTTTCACAGCAGTGAACACTTCCTTTGACACATTCTTGTTGGAGTTCCAAGAAGAAACCTTGAACTGAAGAAGAAGGAATATTGTGGCAAAAAGTTGGAAGTGCTAAAATCAATGTGACAGTGCAGCCAAGAAGTTATTGAAGTTTGCTTCATCAGTGTCTTTGATCCCTGACAATGACTTTACTAGTATCTAGTGCCTTGTGACATGGTACCAACATTTATTTGGAGGGCTTGCCAAGTTGCCATGAATCTGTTTAAATCAAATTATTGTATTGAGTGCTCATCACTTAATGATGTACACAATTTTTAACACCTTGGGCATGTGGAGGTCATTTTTGCAAAGCTAAATCAGAATGTTGAAATAAATTTACTCACTTTTTGTGGTCACTACATGATTGTGGCTTGGTCTTTTCACAACATTGCTTGCATGCACAAGCACAATATTTGCTTCAAGTTTCTTGCTAGCATGCCTAACAAATTTGGGAGACATAGTTTCTTTTGCTAAAGAGACAGCTCTGTTAAAAGCCTTGAAATTGCTTGCTGAGAGGAGGCAAAGACGAATTTAATAACAGAGCACAATGACAACTGTCTTCAGAATAGAGAAAAGCAAAGAGTTCCATAGGGACACAGGGTGACACCCCGATGACACAAGATGTCACTTGCTCCAGACAATGTCGCTTGACAAAAAAGGATCCGAAGAATTTCTTGATGTTGTATTCCGGTCAAAGCAGATTTCTTTGAATACATATTTGGTGTGTTTTCTATAGTAATTCTGGTTTCAATGCGAGTATAGCAATTGAGGTATCTTTGTGGGATTTTTAGAATTAGTTTATTCAAACGGCCATATATCTCTGTCTGTGAATGAATATTATCTCTGGAATTGAAATGATTCCACGATGTTCGAAGCCAGCGTAGTGTTGCTGAGCCTTCGACTGAACAAGGCTCAAATGGAGCCTGGTAGGAATGAATCCTACTTTATCTTGAACTAAATATTTAAAGAGTTGTTGGAAGATACTACAGCGAATAATGCCCATCCTCAGCTGGTTGAAGTCTGAAACTAACCTAGGACCCAACAATCCATGTCTTGGTGTGCATTGTCTTTGCACCCAATTGAATTCTTTCTGTCTTGGTTGTTTTGTTCTATTAAATTTTTGTCTTACTTGAGATGTCCTATTTCAATTACTAGGAGGTTGTATCCAGCAAGATTGCCTCTAAATAGCCCGTACCGGTGCTGATGGGGCGTAAAACACAAACCCACTCACTCACTGCATCCAGCAAGAAATCTCCCATCCAGAGTCAATCCCAATAGAGATAGGCCTGTATGTATCACAGCTGATATTTAACCCAATATCAACACATCTCGACATTTAGAATCCAGCTCACTTCCGCTGGTTTAAGCCTCCACCGGATCCTTCCAAAGAGATGCCATCCAGAGAGATGTAATCCAAAGAGTTTCAATGAAGCCATCCCTTGTGACAAATGGACCGTGCAAGCTCAGGTGCAAGTGGTCATGCGGCCCAGTGAACCTGCAGCGGTCAGTGGTCACCGGCCGGTCATCCTTTCGCCGGATATTGCTGACATAAAGAAGAAGTCGTATTTACTCGAATAGATGCCTTGCGAAAATAGAGGCCTCCTCAAGCAGTGGTAGTAGTAGCATTTGCACTAGTTGCATTAATTAGTGCAGCAGTCTGTGTACATGGATTGGTGCGTTTTAAGGGTTCTGTCTCTCTAGCTCTCTCTAGAGGTCACATTTCAATAAAAAATGTTTGACACTTACCGCTGAAGGAACGCCATCGCTCATGAATGAAAACAAGATGACAGTGATTACATAAAGGTTGGCTCGCTTCTTTGCTTCGACTGCACAATATGTTTTTCATAATAGGTCAGAACAAGTCAAAGGCATACGCATGGAATGGAAGTCCCTTATTATAACGGTGCTTACTTTTGAAATAATCAGAATAAGTTCATTGACAGAAATATAGGCATGTGGCAGAAAAGCTGGAAAGATATATGATCATACAAATTTCTATAAAACTAGAATGTAATACTATTATGTTGTCCACCAAACGCTCTATTGGAGGACCTTATTGAAGCCTAAATGCAAGTACTACAACAGCATTGTAGGGGTTGCAATCAAGTCAGTACAGTGCTTGCTGTATGTAGCTCTGGGTCAGTTGAGGAATTGCTTTGGTCATTTGGCCAGTTCACAGTGTCCTCCACTAACCCCTATAACCCCCAATGTAGTGAATGTACATTATTGTAGCCGAAGGGTAATTTATGTCCATTTCTTAGTCAAGGACCAACAGCTATTGCAAGAGGAGGTCACCAAGGGAAATAGAAGAAATATAACGGTAAATTGACAGATGTGGTGAAGATGGCCTGTTCTGTTCTTAGCCATTCAGGGAAATGAGGAAATGAGACTGTGGCAGAAATGGAAAAAATATATATCTATTACATTGATAAAACTAGATACTGACCCCTCTCCCCACAAAAAAAAAATCCTTTTTTACCAACCAGAATATTATCTCCTTCTCTGGGATTATCACTGATCAGATGTAGACCAGTAATGCATTGGTCAGTTCCACAGATGCATCTTTTAGCTATAGCTGCAGTCTCTTCAACATATTCAGTAAGGTCTTTATTGATAAGATGCTTGGAGAAGTTTAAATTGGATGGAGAATGATAGCATTCTTGATATATGAAGGAAACTAGAGTAAGAAATTCTGGCAATTCTTCAATGACACTGCTGCTAGACAAGCCAGATTAGAGCTGGTCCATCATTCAAACTTTTGATTTACAACAGTCCATTACAGCAGTCTATAAAGTATATTTATCTATTTATGGTTTATGGCTGGGTCGTTTCTGGCTCCAGTAGTTTTACAGTGTCAGTACAGTGTCCAATGTCTATATACAAGCCTCTACCCACACAAAACTATGAAAAGATAGCGAATGGTAATGCTTTTTCAAGAAGACGCGTTAAGAGTGTATTACTAACACGGAACACGTTTATTTGTAAAATTCTGAAAACCAAATTCCAACTTGTTTAACCTGCTGAATCATAACTGCCTGAGATTGAGCCACTGATCTCTGATTTTGTAAAGCTAATCAAAATTAAAATTCACTAAACAGTAAACAGTGTTTGTTTAAATTTGATCATCAACCTGTTTTGATACTACATATTGAAATTTAATTTTGACGCATTCACTTCAAAATTTTAGCGCTGATTTTAAGCGGATGCGTTATTGCAAGAACTTCTATGGTTGCGAAATAATAACCTATCATTACCTATACTATGTCCAATCATAACTTGCTTTAAAGTGATTTAAATTTAAGGAATCATTTGGTGCTGCTTTTGTGATTTTTGTTTGTGTTAGTAAAGTGTGAATGTTAGGGTTCAGTAATTTCAGATTCTCAAGTTAGTTCCTTAAGTTCAAATAGGCTTATTTCGTTCCATTGACTAAATTAAAGGAAGTGTCCCTGTATAGTTTGTTGTGTATGAAACCCTACTACCCTTTTCAGTTACAGGTGACTTGGTTAAATGTGCCCCAGGGATGTCAACCTATAAGATATACATCAGGAATATTTAGTTATTTGTGAAGGTCACTATTATGCACAAGAAATCACTTAAGTGGAAAAACAGCAACAATTTTCACCATTATGAGATACAAAGGCCCTGAAGCGGTTTTTCTTTGTAATAATGCAATGGTTAGATAACTTTTATATATATAGGTATATTTAAACTGTCATGAAGTTATTTGAGTCTGGGCCTTGCCAATTTTCAGGTTGATGTTAAACAACTCTGTGGAGACATTGTGATATCTCTATAAAAATCTATGAACATCAATCCAATGTATAGTTCAGGAATTTTTTGTTTATACTTCTAAAAAAAAGATAAGACGGCCCATGGGTCGCAGGTTCGACTCCTGTTCCCGCCGGGACAACTGGACTTATGTTGGACAGAAGTTTGAATCATCCTTCGCCTCATTGCCATGTCGTCGTACTGTTGTAATTACCCGAACAAGTGCATAAATACAGGACGTAAAGCCCCAATACAAACATCCATTCATCCGTAATACCGAGACGTGATCTTTTTAAAAAGCAGACACCAAATAAGACACAGTACACCACCAATCTCAGTGAGGATTTTTCAGCACTGTACTTCATATACATGTTCAACATTGTTCTTGCACATCCAAAAATACCCACAGGCAATGCTATGGACAATTAGGTCTAAGTGATACTGGCGAATCTAATTTGTGTAAATGCATGTGATTTACATAATGCTGTTACATGCTGTTTAGGGCTTCACAGCCTCTCAAAGAGAAACTTTCGCAGGCAGTTTATCACATTAACAGTGTCATTGTGGTGCTGCAATTTCATCCGTCTGCAAATTTATTTAAAGCTGGATCTGGCGTCTATTATAGATTTCTTTTCAAAGCTCTCATGGAGAATGAAATGAAAGCATCTATGCATATTATACAACTGAGGGAAAATTAGGAAATTATTAATATTGTTGTGATTTTGTAATAATCAGTTTATTTATCAGCTTCATAGATTGATTTCCAGTTTCCATAGAGCAAGCGAATTTATCCAAATTGTATTTACAAGTAAAAACAAATCTATTTTACAGTTGGAAAAGATATAATTACAAAAAGTTCTATTATCTAAGCTTTACCCTTTCAATTAGATGCTTATACTCTCCCTAAACACTGTCTCTATCTCTCTCCCTGAGGTTTTATTTAATATCAGTAGCTTTGGAGCCTCGTTCATTGATCATTTTAGCTGGAAGCACGTTTCTGAAATCCATTAAGCTCAACTTTTTTCCTGAGTTCTTTTTCTCCCTCTGATATCGATGTCATTGCCAGACAGTATCACACAAAGCCATAAAAGCATCGATACATCGATTCCAAGCTGCATGTGAAGGGAGGGTGTCCATAGAAAGATTCTGAAAAGAATTTTGAAAAGAATCTCCACTCAAGAACTTAAAGAAGGGTTCTGACTGCCACAGGAATATTATGTTACTTGAATTCCTTTGTCATTGTCCTTATATGCTTTTAGCTTGGACAGCTCCTTATCTTCAGACATATAGCCATACCATACACCCTTTTTTCAGGAACATAGCTCCTAAAATATAAACGAAGTAATAGAATAAGATATCATATTTAGAAGAATAGAAAATATGTTATTTAGTTGATATATGTATCAACGAATTTAGTTACCAACCTTCTTCTGTGGCTGTCTTAGGTATTGAGGATTAGAGTGTGCTGCTTTCAAATACCGTGTAAATTCCATTTCTTTGCGTTATTGCTCATCGGGTGTGCACTTTCTGGAGGTAATGCATGCTTTACAGTTGAGAATTACAAGTACTTGCAGAAATGCACTGAAATGTTCCTCGTGATGTCATTTCCCTATTCTTACCATGTTATTCTGAATGACTCATAAGTAGTTAGTGAGGTCATATCCTATAGTTACAATGCTATGTGGACAAGTCACTGGATGAGCCACACCATTCATCATTAGGTCACAAGTTACCCAAATGACAAATTGACAGTTCATTTCAGTGTTATGGATGGGGCATGTTGTTATGTCATTGATATCCACAAACAGCTTAATGTACACTCTAAGTAATTCTTCGACTGTAAGTTCTGAGTTGAAAATACTGTGAAAGGTTACTTTGTACAAAGTGAATTGGATGCATGTATTGGCTGAATATCTTGATTTCATTTATTAATATATCCCTTTATCAGTGTTTATCGTTTATAGATGCATCAGCGTTTTGTCGCTGATCAGACATATTTTATCCGGGACTACATTTGATCATATTTGTAAGTCAGGCATCAGTACTGCAGATCCATACAAGTGATAGACCATTGAATCGATATCTTGTTTGATCTATTTATAAGGTGTGTTGTTCCCTGTCTACTTTGCCATTTAGGGAATAGGGTATTCACTGCAAAACTATGTGATGGGAAAGTTACTAAGGCTACATTGTCGACTGGACTAAGCATTTTGGGAATACTATTTGAAAGGATGACTCAACTTTTGCATCGACTTTTGCATGCCCGTAAAAGACTAAATTTGTTGCGGCTTTGTCGCAGAATGGTCAAGTTGATCTTTGTTCAGGAATGATTTTTCATTTACAGCAGAGTTGTTGCACTATGTTTATAGCATAGGCCTATGTATGCTTTGATTCAATATGCAGGGTTATTCAAACTCTTTCCTCTTCATGAAATATAAGTTGAGATGGGGAGAGATACAACAGCAAGAGAGGCTACCCGGACGTCGACGGTGCTCGACACTGCTCCGAACAGATCACGCTCATCGTTCGGAACATTGACTTCAATGTAACTATTTAGTAATAATTTTATAATCCATAACTCTTTTACACACTTTTGTGCAAGTTACAGCTATGTTTTACAGTAAGTGTGGCACTGACTACTGAGTGTAGCAGGGTTAGAATGGCTGATGGTGGAGCTTGCTAGCTGCTGGGCATAGAGCACAATGTGATTGGTGCCTCAGATACCATAGGTAGTCTGTGATGTCCCCATACTACTTCATCTCATTTCACAGTTGCATAGAGGCCGAGCATCCTATGAAATATTCAAAGACCATTTTGCTGCTGTAATTGCTCCCCCCAAGACCTGAGCAAAGACATGCCATCAAGTTTGCCAAGCCCCTATTAGATATATCTATACCATTCTCAAATGTAACCTGCTAAACAGTCTTTAACCTCATGACCTTATTGTCTCTCACTCAAACAGACCCAAGAAGAAATGTAAATGATAATTTGTCATCATAATCACTTGAAAATTTGTGATGAACTTTTAAGATGTATCATTAATGTGAATAGTACATGCAACAAAAATTAAGTTCCAAACCATCTTTAATTGCGACATTTTGTAAAAGTTGACCACCTTTTTGTAATCTTGGACTGTCATTGTAACCTTTCATGGAAGCAATGACTTGAATGCAATAATTCACAACTATGGCATATCTCCTTTATTATCAAATTGTCAGACAGCCATGAATGGGTCTCCCCGTTTTGATATTGAAATGGTCATGTATGATAGTGAAATAGCATGCTGGTTCAAGGTTAGAGCAGATTCCTGTGTGATAAATATGTGTCCTGTTTGTATTATGCATGTTAGTTGTGTATGTGAAGTATATACAGATGAATAAAAAGTATAATAATAAAATGTTGGATAAAAACTATTAGGACATGAACTCAAATCATGCCACATTATTTTCAGTTAGCATGACATATTCTTTTCAATCGGGACAATGTCAAATTATAGTGTAAGCATGCTTCAGGTTTGTTCTATTGGAAAATGTAGAGATACATATCATATATGACACACCTTTGTTGTCGGAGTTCTGTTGCAATTTACGTTCTTGTCAGTCCTGTTCAAGCTTGAATTTTTCTCATCACCCTGGGGAACATGTACCAGCAAGCAAATTGACCATGCATTCTACGACTGCAACACAATTCCTATCTTCTTGCTATATTAGTATGTTTGAATCTGATTTTCGTATTTTTTGTCATCCAATAATAGAGAATATTTGCTGATGAGGTGCATCTCAGGGCTCCTTTACCTCTCATGTACCTCTCATGGAGCTGTTAATAGACCAAGGGTGACCTCATTTTGGGACACAGCCTTCCTCAAAGTTCCTTGTCTTTATTAGGGAGTCCATGTCCCAAGGCACTAATCCCATCTCCATCAGCATATTCCTGGAGACTTTGATGCTTCTGGTATACATGGGACGCAGCACTAATCACCTGTCTTACTTGAGATTGGATGAATATCCCAGCACCTGTCTTGGCTTCCTAAAAGCTCTCAAGATATATTTGGCCATTGGCTGCCATTGGCTGCCATGCTGGCTTATTTTGCTGATAGGCTATGATGCTTCATGATGTATTTGTGGCCTATGGGGCTGGCCATTGTACTTCACCATGTTCACTGGTCAACCTGATTTGCAATAGGGTGTGGAGTGAATCAGACTGCCTTGTTGTCAAACTCCCTTGTTTTCTCTGCCTCAAATGCGGTTTTAGCAATTTTAAAATCTTTTATATACTTTTTGTGCACTTTATGCAAATATGAGAAATAAGGAGATATATCTGTTTTTGTACATGATTATCTGAAATAAGAAATGAATATGTTTTCCTGAGCATCCTTGTGTTTCAATGACTGCTCATTGTGTGTGTGACAGAGCAGAGCAGTTTTAATCTACCTGTATACCTTGTTTTGCACTTTATGTAAAAATGTGAAATTATAAAATATATGTAGGGCCATTGTAGGTCTAGATATGTTTTCCTGAACATCTTTATGTTTCATTGTATATGTGACAGAGCAGAGCAGTTTGGCAAACATTGTACTTATATTAAGCTGGTTATTGCTTGTAGTGTCCTTGAATGGCCTTTCTTGCTAATATCCTTACATGCTGATGAGCCTAAAGTGATGATAGAAAACCAAGGTGAAAAACTAATGTAGTTACACTTTGATAAGACCTGTCAAAATCACTCCCTGGTGTTTTCCCTTCGTTCAGCTTTACCATGGCTCAAAATCTGAAACATATTTTTCGAGACTGAAGAGCCAACATTAGTACACATCTAAAGTTTTTGTTACCTGCTCACAGTGTCGGTACAGGCGTCAACAGTAAAAATGGTTGATACAGGTTTCTTGTAAGGATTACAGGAGAGAAACGCGACACTCATACAGTCTGTCACATTGCATGACGTCGCCCTTCCAAGATGTCGCTAAGAATTATGAAAGTTTAAAGCATCTCCATAGTTACAAGAAGAGAATTGAAGTATTGGATATCTGTCAAATGAGAAATGGCTTAAATCCATCATTCATGATTAGAAATGTGCCTGTCTTCTCGCCCCATATCTCATTCTTAATGGCTTTTGAAGAGATACATGCAATGGTCGATTGTTCCGATGGAAAAGTTATCGAAGTCATGTGAACAATGAGAAATTCGATATAACTTCACTAACTCCAGACGCGATACCAACTGACATCACTGTTGTAAGGAGTAAATCTGGATTATCGGAGCACGGGCATCCCTACGGGGAGAAGGGGCAGGCATGTACCCCCCTCGCCCCCCCCCCATCCCCCATTATTTTGCCTATGTGTCTCCCAGATTCCCCCAAAGCCCCATGGTGGCCCCTTAAGAAGTTTTTGACATAGGCTAAAAATAGTTAGTATAACGCGTGCCCCTACAGAAAATTGTGTGCCCCCCTGCTCGAAACCCCCTAGCTACTCCACTGCAGTGATGGAAATGGGGGGCGGGAGCTTAGGGGAGCTGAGCTCCCTTGACCAAAAAACAAGGGGAGCTGTGCCCTGCTACAGCCCCCCCCCCCCCCCCCCAATGATCAGTGGTGAAATTACTATTATCATGTTACTTTTTCAGTCTTCATGGTATTTTTAGCCAAAATTATGCTCTGGTACACTGTAAGAAATGACCGTGTTTTTCTGGCTAAAAGAACCGTAAATTTATTGTTATTTTACCAGTATTTTTTTAATACAGACTTTTTCCGGGAATTTACAGTTCTTTGTCAGTTACAAAATGGCTCAAGATAAATTTACTGCGACATGTCATTCAACATTCAGTTCATGTTAATGAACAATTACTTCAACCGTTAATTTACTGGAAACTTGTAACATGCAGACAAAACATTTGAATTGGCCAAACAATCAATACACCTGGTCAGATTAGACGAGAGATTGCATGGACTTCAACCACAGAACATTGTGGTGCCGTCTATAACATATGCTTTACACAGCTGTTAATCAAACTTAATTTATAACTTATCAGAAGGTAAGGGAACATCCTCATTCATATGATTTTAAAGATGCTGTCATTACGCAAAAGTTGTAATGTCTATATGTGACATTGACATTTGTGTGAGTCTTAAGAATGATCTAAAGAATGACACTATTAAAACCAAAATAACCCAAGCACAGTCTGCATCAATAGAACATACTTCAATAAACTTGACACCTGGTTCTCTTGGAAAATATCCATCCATTTTATGGTTGGTGAGCAAACTAACTGATGGACTTACTTCCCTGCTGTCAAGCAAGAGATGAGCAAAGCCGAGCCTGGAGTCACTGGCTCTCTCACTCTCTCAGCTGATTCCAGCTTCGATATATCCCTACAGCTATGCGACAGTTAAATCAAATACTATCCATATTTTTACAGTGGATTCTACAGCCCTTGCATTCTTTACATTCTATGTTTGACAGATGATATAACTGTAAAATATACTTTAAATAAACTGTTTTATTTATGTACATTTTACCGTAATATCACTTTGTTGAATCCGCAAAATTACAGTTCAATGTACCAATCTGCATTTTACGGTTCATTGTCCTGTTCAGGTTTATTAGTACTTTTACAGTTCTTAGACCTGGAACAAAGTTGCCAGTTAATTTAACTGCAAAAGTTAACGGGAATTTTTTGCAGTGTAGAAGAATTCTTTCGCTTTTAAAAATTTGGTATGGCTAGCCACTGTCGCACGAGCCGAAGGCTCCCTCGACAAAAATTTCCCATTTCCATCACTGCTCCACTGTATTGAAGGAATACATGTGGATGTACACACTGCCCACTGTGATCAGTGCATCCATATTGGCAAATTAGACACACAAAAGCTCCTCATTATCTCCATGTCTGATATAGAATAAACATAAGCTGACATAGGAATTATCTGAGGGCAGGTCCACTCTGTTTTGACAATGACTAAAGAGAATCCTGTGTGTTGGAGAGACCATAAAATAACACTGAAGCATACAGCAAACCTTTGAATCATTGTTTAGCTGTTGTATATAACATGTACACAGAGATTGCAATGTTGACATCTTTGATGATCTTATAAATAGATCCTTTTGTGTTGTAAATCATGTCCTTTTATAGTTGATAAAGATTTTATAGGCTAAAAAATGTGGACAACAGAGAGGTCTTTTAGTGTTCCAGTTTTGGCATTCGGATTAAGTTCGATTCCAGCTCTGACAAGGTCACCTGTAAGACATCTGTTTCAACTATCCTTTTACTCACTGATGTGTCCTCCTCTTGTCCTAATTAGCCTATCAGTGTACACAGAATTAATACAATCAATCATCCATTCATCCATATATCCTTCATCCATCCTTCATCCCTCGTACAGTAGCTCTTGAAGAAAACAGCCTTCAGAGGCCTACATCTGGAAGTATTGATATTGAAGAAGCAAGGCACATATTGCCAAGCACTGCAAGGAGCTTACAAGTTCCAGCACCATACTGCTACGACATTCAAATACACATGTTGAACCCTTTTTATCCCTGTCTCAAACTATTTCATTTGCTTGAAGTCGTTGAAGATCATCAGCCAATCAGGAATGTGTCAGAATCTGACAAAGTCTTCTCGGCCTACTCTGGAAGTGACATAAAATAAGGCTCCAATATCCTGTTTGGTGTTGTGCATGTGGTGTGAGTGGCGGGCAAAATATTGCTGAAGGTGTGGTATACAGGAAAGTTGCGAATCAAAAGAAAAGCGCTTTTCGCTGTATTTCAGTTACTATTTGCCAGATACGTGAAAGGATGTCTTTTTCACATTTGATAATCATTTTAAACTAATCATGGATTAGATTGAGATCATTAAATTTTGGCCATCCAAATCAATGCTTCTCCCCAGTAACTCCCTTTTTGCCTGTGTCAGCACTGGGCTTTTTAAGATTATGACTCTAAATGAAATGTCCTTAATTAAATCCAATACACGTATCCAGTGGAATCACAAGATAACTCATCGTAGAAAGAGATTTCTAATTGAATCTCCATGATGAATTTCAATCTTCAGCTGTATGGGGCTTTCCTGTGCCTACTTGTTTGACTAATAGGCTCTGTCATCAGCCAAAGATGACTTCTGGTCCCCTGTAATCTCCGAGGAAGTACAATCTTTGAACTTACAAAGCTTATGTGATGCTTGGCTATATTGGAGGAAACAGTCTTTTGATTAGTTCGACCTCTTTTAGTCCTTTACTCCCACGCATTGCGTGTTTTTCTGTTCCTCATTTGAATGCTATACTTACTGCACGGAACTTACAATTCTTACATACACGAATACAAAAATGCAAATTAACGTATTGCTGTTCGTATTGCTGTTTGTTGGAGACATCTGTTGTTCAAACTTATCGACCAAAGATGTTTATTTAAGCTAATCCCTTGAAGGAGAGGTTGGAGGTGACAGACTTTGCTGTGTCAGGCTTAAGAAATATGAAAAAAACTGGAATACTCGGTTGATTATATTTCCATAGCCACTGGCTTTAATACGCCAAGATTGAAGTGGCTTGTCCGAAGACCAGGGAAAAGACTCACTTTTAGTAGTGCTGTTTGTAAAGCATCAATTCTTGGCAATATCTCATTACCATAATATTATATTCTCCATTAGGCGTGCACTACACCCGGCTGTGGTGCGCGATTATTTCATAAACACATCTAGATGAGGCGTATTAGCCAAGGGCAAATGTTAGCCTACTGTCTGATGGTTTAGTCTGCCGGCATGATAATAGTTCAATGCGAAAGGATAATTTTTGCTCGAAAAAGTTGGTTAAAGTTGTAATTAGGTGGACTTATGAATTTCACTTCTAGAAAGGGTGTGTGTGGTGTGCACGATTATTGAGGTATATTTTTATCCAAATATGACATATCCACGCATGCTCTAGAGCGCACATACACGCTTTTGGGACTCGTGGATGTGCAAGATTTGACACTAACACGCGCGTGGATGTGCCACAACGTGCACGTGTGAAGGTTTTGGATTCGTGTATGTGCTTTCCAGCCCATGATTAGCTATGAGTGGACATACTTTCCAGGGCAGTGGACTTCCTTTCCAGCACACCAGTGGACATGCTTTCCAGCGCATATGGGTAGTTTACAGGGGCGGATCCAGGATTTTTTTAAAGGGGGGCAGCAAATGTAAAAAATATTTTTTTCAGAGAAACTTGCAAGGGCCTCCCCAGCTCCCCCCCCTTGCAATAGAATAGATACGCCACTGCCCTGAGAATTCCCTACAATGCATATTTGCATATATGCAATAATGCGCTGGATTGCATGTCCAAGCTTGCGCTGGATTGCATGTCCAAGAGTGACATGTCCAAGAGTGAGCTGGATGGCATACCCACGATCGCACATACACGCGTGCGCGTCAATGCAGGTCCACGCATGCGCTGGATGACATGTCCACAGGTGATCGTGAACACATATACACGCGTGAGTATGGGCGCAATTACATGTACACGCGCGTGTATGTGCGCTCACTACCATGCGTGAATCTGCCATATTTGGATAAAAATATATATGGATTATTTGGCCATGTATGCCTGATTGGGATTATACGATTCATTTCGTGTATGAAAATTTCAAAATGACCTAACAAGAAGGCATCGGGCCTCTACATTACTACTTGCCAAATCCAAGTCATTTAGTCAAGATCCATTGGCTAAATTTCCCATTTTCATTTATTATTTTAATGTTATCTCATCATTTCTGGTTGATGATGAGAAAAAGGCCTTCAGGCTGGCGTTCTAGAGTGCCTTACTATGTTTGCAGAACTTAATATAACAAAACTGCTTGCATCCTCTCCCTCATTTTTCCTCCAGGTAATTGGAAAGTTTCAGCAGCATAGCCTGACTGCATCATTGGTTTTGCTAGTGCCTTAGTTAGCCTGGAGGTATCCAAGAACTAGATACCAACTTTCCTCAGGCCTTCATCTGTGCATGCCTTGATGCCAGTTTCTGCTCTTTAGTCTGTTACTTTCTTTTCCTTGACCTGAGGTCAGTTTTTGCCCACACCTGTCACAGCAATTCCTTTAGCGGCACCCTCCAGCGAGCCTCTTGTGGCTACAATAAGCTGATTGATGCTAGCTTTTCCCTGTCTTCTGTGGACCTATCAACAGTGCATTATGTGAACACCAGGTGGTATCCCATCCAATCTTGGTGCGTTTAAGTGCAACTGCATTAAAACACAATTAACGTGGGAAAATGATATGAATATGGCAAGCAATTTAACTTTGTATCTTTAATGTAAAAAGTAGATTATATGCTGCAGCTGAGCTTCACGATCAAAAATAGAATGTTGTTCAAATGCGAGTACTCTTTGTCATCTGCTGGCCACACGATACTATTGGCTGATATTATTACTCTGAATTTGTTGAAAAAATAATCTGTCAGTGAGCATGTGAGACGCGAGGTTTCTGATGAACTCAACGAGATGTTTGAAGGGATTACACAAGATGTTGCCTTTTTCTTGGACTCCCATAATTGTGCACGAATACCGTTTCATGAATTATGGAAAGATTTGCTTTGCACTTTGCAGGAGCTACTCCGACCCCATTCCTATGATCACATGGCTGAACCATTTCAGCTTGTCACCATTGTCAGCTAACCTGCATGATCTTGCATGAACCTGTTCTCCAAGCAATCATCGTAAGCCATTTGTGGCGGATGTGGTGCTTTGGTACCCCCCCCCTATGGGACCTTGGATCTGCCCAACCCTTCACACAAGGAATTCACTACATGAAGCTGGCATCATTTGGACATCGCTTGCGTCACTGCGTTGATGGATTACTTCGCTGTCACACTTCCATGTCGGAGACCGTGTGTTACACCAGATGTCCAGCTGTCTTTATCTCAATAACTGCTCTTCCTTCGAATCTCCCTCCTATTGTAATCATGCGAAGCTTTACTTCTACTCTCCAATGATTATTCAGTTATTCATAAGCTGCCTCTCCCATTTCATGCTTTTGCCACCAAGTAAGATATTACAAATTTATATTCATCTGATATCACCCTACTTCGTATCTTCAAGTGAAGTTTGTTTCCTCTTGGGTTTTCTGGGTCATCAGAAGTACCAAGGGTCGGTGAGTTATTTAGGTGCTGTAACATGGATGTGACAAGGTGGTCTGAGAACTTCGTAATTTCATGGCCTTAAGAAAGATATTGATTGTTACAAAAAGTCATATTCTTATTCACTATAATATTCAGGCATACTGATATGGAGGTGGTCACTAATTTGACTGAACTGCACGGAGGACTCCTTTGAACCTACTTCTCCGCTAAAAAATGTCTTTACTCGGCAGTATTGCCGGAAACCGTCTTTTGATTGCCTTGACCTTTGTAGACGTGCTCTCCTACGCTTTCATTTCTTTGCATGCATTATTTATTTTTCTGTTTTCTTGTTCAAATGTTGATGACTAAGGACTATATAGCAGATGTTTTCCTCAATTGAATCACATAAATATAAGAAACGTCTTGTCCAAATTGTCAATCTTTAGAACATCATGACTTTGCACCAACTGTCAAATGATTCCCTAGTAAATTCATAACGTTATATTTGATATACATATGAAAATATATGGAGAATATGGAGCCTATTGGAGTATTGGTCTTCCAATGCATAGGAATCTTGGGATCAAGCTTCCAGTAGAGTGTTCCTGTTGCCTGTCATCACCAAGTTGTGCTTCTTATTCTTCAGCTTCTTTCCTTTCCTTGAGCTCTTGACCTCTCATCAGTTTGACTGACACCTGTAACAGTTCCTTCAGCAGGAGTGATTTGGCCAGCCTCTTGCTGCTGCACTAAGCTGATTAAGTCAGTGTTTTATGTCACAACAAAAGAAGTGATTGGCAGGTCTAACCAAAACATTTGTGATGTCATAAGGGTGATGTTGCTTGTTTACCAAATAAGTTTATAAAATTGACAAACTGACAGGTATAAATTTTTCTCAGCAGCTTAGTGATTAATAACTTTATATAAACCTGCAACAAGCATTCTCTCCCCAAATTCCAGACATTCAATCATTTCCTACATAACTTCCAAATTGTCTCACTGGCAAATGGTCAAACACTTAACTATATAGTCTATTGCCTCTGATGAGACATGGGTTTATGAAAGACATGGTGATACCCACACTTCATTAATTATGTAACAATCATTGTGGCATTTTGGTTGTGGTTAGCTGACCTCATTCCAGTTATCACATGGCTTTGCATTTTCGCATTGTCAGCATGATTGCATGGTCTCGCATTAACCCATTTTCTTGGCGTTTATTGTAAGCCATTGGTCAACTGATGTGGTTTAGCCTGGTGCAACTCCCCATCTCCTGGGAATTGCGCCAACCCTTTTATGCAACCTAGTCTGCCAAACCCTTCATGTAAAGAATTCACTACATGACGCTGGCATCACTTGGACGTCACAGGCGTCATTGCAATGATGGATGACTGGCATCACACTTCCAAATCAGTAACCGTGTGTAGCGCCAGATGCCCTGCCTTCCACAGTTCTCAGTTTGCCCTTTGGATTTCCATCGCATCATAATTTGGATTTCCATCGCATCATAATTTGAGTTTATCGCCAGTTTCTGATCATATTCATAACCTGTCTCTTCGATCTAGTGTTCTGCTCCCCAAGCAAAAGATTACAAATTTATATTCATCTGTTTTGTTGGAATAACTTGAAATCGAGTAGCTTCTCACTTTCTCCCAGATATTTGGGGTCATCTCAGCGCTTGGGGTCAGCGAGTTATTTACAAGTTGTCACTGCGACGTGACCAAGCATTCGGACAAAACCAATACTTGATATCTAGATTTCAGAATGATACTTTACTTCCGGATATAAAAAAGCCCCTTTCAATTAAGTTCCAACAGAATGATAGTTGATTCAGTTTTCATTGGAGTTGCGAATATTTGCAATTGCATAGAGAATGTTAGAGATTGCGAATTGCTAAAGCCAAGGAATAAAAGAGTATTGCTCATTGCACCCACGCCATCTTATCTTGCAGCCATGCGTGGGATGGTGAAGGGACATCATCATCCTTGATCAAAGTCACAACTTCAAAGAGATTTGATGAGGTCTGATGTTGAATCAACATTGTATGTCTTTTAAGGTGCACAAGCTGATTATAGACAAATTATTCTTTGCATCAGAGTAAAAAAAAGTTGTAATGTCAATTTACAGTTAATAATTTAAGCATAAAAGGCAAATGTCTTTTGTATGATTGCCAAAGTGACATTTCTAAATGTATTTTATGTCTTTTGAATTGCTTGCTCAATACTGATATTGTAAAGCAACTGCAAAGTTATGATATGGAAGGTTGACATCTGCTGTATTGTATGCAGGCTGTTAGGGTGTCGACAACAACAATAGCACATTGATTTCCCATAACACGACAAAAACCTTGAAATGGGATCTATTGGTCAAGGCCTGTCACTGTCAGCCAACAGTGATTTATGTGAAGGTGCATTACTTGTTATGAATGCATTGTATTATGTCTATATTGTATTATTGTTGTCATTCAAATGCTTGGTATAACATGTATAAGCAATTTTGTGCAGACAGGATTTTCTGTGCAGTGTTGGCCGAAACGGTGTTTCCGATGACGTTGACCGTATTTTTGGTCCTCTCCCAAGTATTGCATGATCTCCTTTGCAGACACTTCTTTAAGTTCTTGGAACATTTCAATGCCATGTGGAAGACATCATGCTGATGACAGCAAGCATCCAGTCTCTTGTTCTTGGGCAGTAAGAAAAATGTCTAAAAGTGACATTGTCATGGGTGGTTCAGACATCTGTCATTAGGTTATCATTGATAAGTTATCAATATGTTTGACATCCTTGCTTCTGAGGCTTATGACAGTGAATATTAAAATATAAGAGTTTTGGTCTAGGTTATGGCTAATAGATCACTGCATCTAACTCATCTTCAATAGTCATTTATAAATTTATGTAATGCAGGAGACAGTTATATGTGAATGTTAGTCCACATTGTCAATTGAAAGTAATTGATAGGTTGTTGTTTATCATAACTCTTCAGTAACTTCAGAACAAGAAGTCCATCTAGAGATTCCAGACATATGCCAGAAGGCAATTGCACTGCACCTGATACAAACTTTTTTACCCGTTATACAGTGCCGATCAGGCACCAAGTAACTTTTCCTTGGCCTTCTTCTCATGCCTTGATGCCTGTTTCTTCTGTTTTTTATTAGTCTGCTGGATTCTTTGCCTTGACCTGAGGTCAGTTTGGCCAACACCTGTCACAGCAATTCCTTTAGCAGCACCCTCCAGTGAGCCTCTTGTGGCTGCAATAAGCTGATTGGAGCTGGTATTTCATTGCCAAAAATACTGTCAATACAGGAGGTAGACCAATTGTTCCATTGCCCTCACTTTAAATGGTATAATGTCCACAACAAGCACAACACTGACAAATAGTAGTTTTAATTTTGTAGGGGAGAATACAAGTAGCACTTGTTACACACCTCCGTGAATTATTGATATGAAGCAATGTCTTTCAAGATGAATCTCAGAAGAGAATATTTATGATGTATCTTTTACTAAGCCACATTCCAGCTCTTTTGTAAGTGGATGATTGTAGACACAACGTTAAATGCAAAGGAATATGTGTCTTGTCATCTGCAAGTCGTTCTTTTGATGTTATACAGCCTCATTGGTATGGTATGGTTAAAAGATAGCTTTTCTTTATCTTGGCAGAATAGACCTATATATTTTGGAGCTTTTGAGCATATGAATGTCGTTTACTTTACTCCATAGACTGGAGAATATTGTTGACTGGAGGGTGGAGAATATTGTGAAGTATTGCAACAAAATGGTTTCTGACAAATAGAAGGCTACACCATTGCAGTTTCTAAGCTACAATTGAATGATTAATGGGATTATTGTATTGTACCTTCAGTTGCTGACGGCTGGGTGACCCCATTTCAATGATCACATGGCTTAGCCATTTCAGCTTGTCACATTGTCAGCTAGCCTGCATGGTCTCGCATGAACCTATTCTCCAAGCAATCATTGTAAGCCATTGGTGGCGGATGTGGTTAGGCCTGGTGCTGCGACCTAACCCCCCCCCCTCACCAGCCTTTGAGAAGCTGTCCAACCCTTCATGTAAGGAATTCACCACATGACGCTGGCATCACTTGGACATTACTTGCGTCACTGCGCTGATAGATGACTATCGGCATCACACTTCCAAATCAGCAATTGTGTGTAACGGCAGATGTTCACATTTCTTTCTCTCTGTATTTGCATGTCATTTCCTTAAGTGTCTTATGTTCAGTAGGTCTTGGGTTTCATACTTCTGGTTGGAATGACTTTGCTGTCAGCTTAAAAAGTTCATTGCTTTCATAGAAAATGAGGATTGGCTCAATTCACCAAATACAATATATAAATCTGT
The DNA here is from genome assembly GCA_026936325.1 of Platynereis dumerilii. Taxonomy (NCBI): domain Eukaryota; kingdom Metazoa; phylum Annelida; class Polychaeta; order Phyllodocida; family Nereididae; genus Platynereis; species Platynereis dumerilii. The sequence continues at coordinate 86,800,174 of JAPTHN010000001.1, read as the reverse complement.
CATTCACCTTCATTTATTTACATAAAAAATTACTTTGGATTGTCAGACATTCTTTCACAATTTAACTGCTTAGGAAGCACCATTTTTAAGCATTTCAATTTTTATTAGGATATTTTTGTTTTATTTTAAACAAGTTGAGTTTTTGGTGAAATATTGATGAAGTCAAGACAACAATAGAGAATGAATGTTGTGCCTCTTGTCTGCGTGTTGTGCAGAGAAAAATGCTATCTAGTATAGCACCTGCTAAGGATGTATTATGGGGGCTGCCTTGATCATGATACATCAAAGTCAGAACTTCAAAGAGATTTGATGAGGACTGATGTTGTCTCAACATTGTACGTCTTCTAAGGTGCACAAGCTGATGGTAAACGAAATTTATTCTCATCCAACAGACCAGCTATGTAACAATGACCATTTACAGTTCATATAAGGTAAACATCTTATGTAAAACTCCCCTTGGGGTATGGGGTGAATATGGATTTTACATAAGAATACCAGGACCTTGAATCTGGATTTTATGGTCAACATGTCAAGGTCTTTGTTCAATGCCGCTTGAATGTTAATTATGGTCTTAATCTATTCAGGCTCCATGCTCATATTTGTAGTGGGACTCTAAGGGATAGATTTATTAGAATGGGTTTTGAGAGGCAGAACTAAGTACATTATGGATAATGTGTAATAATATATATATAGACCTCAGTGTCAACAGCCAACCAGGTTCTTTGATGTGTAATCTCAGGTGTGCTTTTGTTAAATAGAAAATATGGGCTTTTACATAAACTTCAGAACATCAACTGACTTTTATAGAATTATTGACGGATTTACTGTGATTGAAAGTTTATATATATCATCAATGGGCTCTCGACAGATGTTATTATTTACAATCGTGACAAGTGCTAAATCAACATACACCAGATACCTGAGGACAATCCAGTGCTTTTTGAAGTGATCATTTGAGGATGGTATATCATATCTTGTAGTCCTTATGATAAGGAGTAGGCACTGGAAATTGTTTTTGCCTTGATAAAAAAAAATTCAAAAGTTACAGAGAAAGTTCTGGTTCATTATTTTATTGATTGTTTAGCTCATTTAAAAAAAAAAGTTTACTGCTTTTCCTCCTATCCCTCTTTTATGCATGTAGATCTATAGAAGGCATTTGCAGAAGTACAGTAACTGCGAAGGCATTTTACAGATGAAGATGTGATGATTGTACGTCAAACAACGCTCAAACAGAATAATCCTTGCAAGGTGTAGAAACATTCAAGACAGGCCTGTTAACACTGTTATATTTTTTTGGTAATAAACTGAAATTTGCCATTACAATTTTTTTATGCTATTAATACCTCATGGTAATTATTAAAACTTAATCCAAAAACTGTTGCATGTTAGTTCCCATAACTTAGCTGCTGCATGTTCTGTTGCCATTGACGCTTTATAATTTTTAACATGGAAGGGATTTGAAAAGGCAGGAAATAGAAGCATAACCATAAGGGCTATATTAATGCTGGTTTCATGAAGAGAGCTCATTAAGGTTTACATTGTAAGTCAATTAAGACTGAATGGCTCTGCTCTTTTTGCTTTCTATTGACATGAAGTTAAGTTGGGATGAAACATGGGGTTTAAAGCAACATGATGCATTTGGAGGCTAGTATTTTGATGTTCAGTGAAAGAGCATTGACTTTGATCAAATATAGCTTGATTTTTCTTCTTTCCATATTGCAGAAATTTTAATATATATCATATGATAGATACTCAAATAGCTATGAGAAAGGAAAAAGGTAGTACTCTCTGCAATTTCCTGTGAGGAAAAAGTGATAGATGGCAGAAATTTTCCCTAAAACAATATATAGCAAGTCGCATTCATATTTTGTTACCTTCAGATACTGGCATATTTACCTTATTTGTAATGTTTCATTGTTGGATGGTTTTAAACTCAAGCGTTTCAAATTCACTTTTGAATGTTCAAAACAGGCCAGACCCAAAGAATCTGCACACAATGGGCAGAAAGGCTTTCCTCCATGTTATTGATTAGAGAGGAAGTGGCACAAAGAGATCAATGGACAAACCATCGACCCTGTTTCTATTGTGACATCACCTTCCGGTTGATGATTATCAACTGAATAATTTCATGTCTGGTTCCTTTCTAACTACTCTTTTAACTCACTCTGGTTGTGTCATGTTTTGGTAAATGAAACTGGATGCGCAGATGCTGTTAAAGAGTGTCTTCCAGACTAGTTCGAGGGCAGTCACTGTTGATAGATTAAGATTAAATTGTCATAATTTCTGCTTTTGGAAAAAGACAATGTAATTTAATATAATGCAATGCCCTATAACCATGAGAAAGTTGCTTAAAATGATAGGTTTCCATCTTTGTGAAGTTTTAGTTATTGATGAATACATGGCCAAGGTGTTGACAATAAACTTTCATTTTATCTTTCCTTTTGACAAGTGATTTAGACTTTTGCGAGCTGAGTGAACCTTCAGCCATTCTGTTCCTCATTTGGAATGCAACAGTGTAACAACAATATGCTGCAAATACTCCACTACCACAGGGGGGGGGGATTTGTCTGGTGGTAGCGTGCTAGGCTGCCAATCGCTGAGTCCAGGGTTCGAATCCAGCTCTTGCCAGGTCACCTGGGCCTATATTGGATGGCTGTTTCAATCATCCTTCACCTCATTGCCATGTCCTCCTCCTGTTAGCCTACCAAATGCTTAAATATTTGACGTAAAGCCCCAATCAACCATCCATCTGTGAGGCATTATGTTCCTCAGTTTGAGGCAAATACAATAGTGTAACAACACTATACTGGAAATACTCCACTACTCTGTGCAAACAAGAAGTTTGCCTTCTCCTGCTACCCTCAGGTAGTCCTGGTGTGGAGTGTGTTGGCAGATCCAAGGTTGTGATCTCTTGAACCAGAAAGTGCAGTGACCATTGAGTGAATGAATTTCCACAAGTCAAACAAAGTAATACCAGAGTCAACTTGTAGCTGGATCAGCTTATTTGCTCAGCCAACAAGAAATAAATAAAAGAGGATGGAGAGGAAGATCCTGCATGGTTGTCGGGCATGGTTTCAGGGGGTTATTCTGGAAGCAGGAATATGCTTTTAACATTTGGGTGGTTAGATGTGTACTCTCCAGACTGTAGAAAAATGGACTGATGCTGGCAGTGGTCTGTCACTCAGTCTGTTGCTGCAGTTTGTTATTGATATTGTATGTTATGTTGATGGGCAAGTGATAGACGGGTTGGTGTATAGATTTGATGTTGGTAGTTAACTGGTCCGTCAGTCTGTTATGCGAGGTAAAATTGTACTAATTTTGGCCCTTACAACATAAGTCAGTGCTTTTAGCATGCCATGTACGGTTATACATGTTTGTCTCATAACGATTTATCAATTTTATTCAATAGATTTCATGATTTCAAGAGAGCAATTGACCACTTTACTTTGATATCAATCTGCTGAAGTGCACATGTAGTACTAAGAACAGCCTTTTTTATTGATTGGCCTTCAGTCAATATGAGTTATCATTTGTAGTTGTATTGATCACAAACCATTCACCTGTACTGATTTATGTTGGCAGCAAAGGAAGTCGCTATACCTAAGTCTGATATTAACTCGATGTGTGGCCTTGTAATTATAATGAATTATGGGTGTAATGATGATTTATGTTGTGAAATATGTCTTAGAAAGTCTTTTTTATGACACGTTAATGATTTTTTGGTGTTGAACAGTCACAGAACCAATTGTGAAAAATGTACCAAGATATTAAGCCTACTTTTTGTGATCAATGAAACAGAAAAAAACTGTTTTTGTGGTCAATATTTTTTGTAAATTGATTGCAGTCCCATAATAAATCATTAGTTTCATATCAGCAGTGATTCAGCACTATAATCCTGATGCAAAATATTAGGTATATGTCTCATGAGGTTTGTCACTTATGTGGCCAATTTCTTAAAATCCAGACTCTATGGAGCAGCAAAAAGATGTGCCAGCATGACAAAGAAGCATTTGGCAATATGTCGCAGTATGAGTGCGGTACTTTACTCTCTTTAAAGTTATTTCTCTGGAGACAAAAACCAAACGGCAAAATAAAAACCATGCTGGCTATAAACCCTTTTGTCAAAATTCGTGTATATAAAGCTGCTGTATATAATATTGGGAAATTCTGGTCAAAACTACAAAAATAGCTTTGGATTTGGACCATTTGGTCTGTGTTCTGGTTCCAAGGACTTGGTGTTAATAAGTGGATAGCAAAAGCAGTAAGCTTCTGTGTTTAGTTTGATACTGACTTCTGCAGATGTTGTGGCATAGCCTGTCAGAAGTATGACGGATGGCAGATTAGCCTAAATGCACTTATTAAAATCTTCCACTAGGCTGGCTTACATGAAGCTACGTGCATCCTGATAACATTGGACACACTTGGAGTCTTTCATGAGTAGGCTATGGTCTATATATTGCTTGAACGTCATCAAGTCTCAATATTTTGAGTTTTCCTGTTTTGGTTGAAGGGCAAGACTGACAGATCTTTGATAAATGTTTTCATTTTAAGTCTTGCATTTGAGGGCTCCATTAAAACAAAAAACATTGCTATTAGTAGTAGTACACTTTCATCATGCGCAATATATTTGGTTTATGCATCTTGATACACAAATCAGGATGGGTTTAAGATGTTCTGAAACTGAAGCATTGATACCAACATTTTGGGAGTTAATATCAATCTACTTCTGTCATTCAATGCGTCAAGATGAAACAGTTTTCTGAATATTTCAGCTATTGTGAAAGTGACACACTCTGACCACTGGGCACTGCTGTGATCTATTGGAAAGGAGTGACAAATTCTGGACTTATCCGTTGCTGCCTCATCCACCCATTTGAGTCGTTGGTGGCACTTTCCAAGTTTCCATAACTGTTTATCTATCTGATTGCATTGCCAAGACATCTTTGGTAGTCAATGTTTATTTAATACCAGGAAAACCTCATTTTAAATTGAGCTTTATTTTCCTGTTCCTAGTAACAGGTTCAACAAAAAGATCTTTCGGAAATTGCATTGGCTAATGCCAAGTTAAACAGAGATTGATGGATCTGAAACAACTTTCTTCTAATCATCGTTCCTCAAATTTGTACATGAGTGTATTTTGAGATCTTGCTGATGTGACAAAAGCCATCATGAATCTTGATGAGTAACGATGTTGTTTCTGAACCCTTTAAACAGTATCAACATTAATCCTATAGGTTTGCAGAGTTTTACAGGGCTTCATGTTCTATTATACCTTAAAATCTCGTTGATAATGCCAAAACATCGAAGCTGATAACCTTGAAATTGGTTGTAACACAAATAATATTTGTATGCTAGTGAAACAACATTCTTTTTTTTTCATATTCTCTGAAAGAGAGCTTCATAAAAACAGCCTCAGCTTCAGAAAACAACACGCAAGTTTTACATTAAGGTAATATCATGCCATTTATCCTTCGATATCTGTGGCTTCAACTGCGGAACCTGACAAAAAGTACGAAAACAACTTTGAAAACATTTTTTTAGGAAATACATTTTAAAATCACTTTGGCTCCTCAGGCAATTGAATTTCATATTTTCACAACTGGAAGTTTATATTCATCCCTATGATTGTATGACTTTTTGATTGAAAGATATTTCTTTTTCTTCATTCAAGTAGAGTAGGTTTAGATTTTGTTAATAGTATTTCTTAAGAAAATGTAAATGTCAAAAGAGCACACTCAGTTTCACTCCTGTGACTGATGCTCGTATTTGTTCTCCATTTAACTGTTGACATTTAGATTCTGAAAGGGTCAGTTTCTGTAAATACCATTTTGACATCACATTAATTCTTTAGAGAATTCCCCTGGATTGACAATTTCGAATCAGTTATGTGTTGCACTCATGTTTTTCAAGATGACTGTCTCAAATAAAAATAATTGCCACTTTCAGCTCCGTGTCATCCACCTTTCCTTTAAAATATGTACTGCTTGTGCTGAAAACAAATGTATTATAATACAAAGATACCAAAAGGGATTGCCTGTGGTACTGGTTTCTAAGTATTACCAGTTGGCAATGACTTCTTTGTCTTTGATGATAAAATGATAAACAATTTGACTTGACATTACTGCCAGGATTCATAAAATTGAAATGTCTACACACAGATAACATCATATTTGAAGTTCTGTATATTCCAATATTCCAATGTGTACAATTGCTCTGAGATGCATGGAAATCCTTGTTTTTCCCTATTTAAAAGACTAGTTCTTCATTACATGACAGAGACAATCTATCTCTAATCCATGTCTTAAGTTCCTGAATCAGTTTGCTTTCCAAGATGACAATGTGAATATTGCATGCAGTGAAATATCAGTCAAGCTGTTTTGCATGGAAGTGCCACTGCCGCTATGAAGAACGGGGGATCTTTTAACAGCTGAGAGACGCTGAGTCCTTGCAGTTTTGTCTTTTTAACCAGACCGGATTAAGACGCAGCCGAGGAGCAGAGGCAATGCCATTTACCTCCGGAGCTTTTTGCTCTGATTGATGAGCTCTGCACACTGTGAATTTTTAAAGTCTTGCTTTGTGTTTAGATTGCAAAGACCATTCTTAAAGCTTTATTTTAGATTTGCTGCTTGTTTGGTTGAGTATTTTGTCTCCATGCTAATAGTGAAGTTTGAGACAGAGCTGGTTCAGCGAAGTACTGAAAATGTTTGATAATTTGCATAATGTTGACCAGGTTTACATATTGCATTAGTGACGGTGAATAAACAACCAACAGGAGCACAATCCGGTGCAAGTTTAAAGAAACTACCATTTGATAATATAATTCATATTATGTTAGCCATAAGATACCAAGACACTTGTCAGAATGTCCTGGAAATATTTTTGAATGGAAAGAAATGGAAAACTATTTAATTACTCCTTCAGAAGGACCTCTAGGCTCTTCAGGGGGAAAAATTCTGATTAAAACTTTTTGGATTTTCTTTTAACTTTTAAACACAAATGCCCCTGTTATCTATATGATAAATTGTGAAGGGCTGTCAGTGAAAAATAGCAATGCAACAGTGAAGGCCTTTGAAGGATACAAAGATTGTTAGGTCCAATCTTGCTGGAATTTGACTGTTTTCAAGGTTGAGAAACTTCTGAGATTGGCTTGTCAATTTTGAATGTCTTTAATCATAAATTCATTAAAGTTTGCCACCGTTGATGAATTTTTTTGTTATGTTATTAGTAATGTCATTTGGTTATGAGAGCATGAATATTTTGCATGTTAATTTTCATATTCCTATGACTTAGCTGCTGCATGTTCCACTTCCATTGGTACTTCATAAATCGAATTTGAAAAAGCCTGGAAATAGAAGCATAACCATATGGGCTATATTAAGACCGGTTTCATGAAGAGAGCTCATTAAGCTTTACATTGTAAGTCAATTTAGACTGAATGGCTATGCTCTTTTTGCTTTCGATTGACATGAAGTTGAATAGACCTGTATGAAACATGGGTTTTAAATCTACATCAAATATATGTGACAAGTAAAATAAATGTGGTTAGTCGACAGTTTCAAGTTGAGTAAAAATTCCCTAACTTGTGAGATTGCCATAATCATAGCATTGACCTTTTTAACCATTATGACATATATATTGCAACTCAAGGTAATGTACTGTGCAAGAGAAGAGAATGATGACTGATTTTTGACATAAAAAGTGATCCTTGGTTAAATTTTGAGCAATAAATTAATTTATCTCATAAATTTATAGGTTTCATGAATTCGATGAGTTTGTGATTGGAGCTGCAGAATTGATAAATATAAGTTTTCTATCGATGGTAAGAGCATGGGTTTCATTCTTGTCCGCAGGCTGTCAACATTCATCTGTACTACTCACCGCCCCTTTCTAACACGATGGATAATAAACTTTGTAGGTCAGAGTTTATTGTCTCTCCTGTCTCTCCTCTCCCCATGTCTTTTAATGGCAGCATCTGATGTTTTGAATTGAGCCAGAGAAAAACTGAACACAATGGCCAGAAAGGTTTTCCTCCATGTTATTGATTAGAGAGGAAGTGGCACAAAGAGATCAATGGACAAACCATCGACCCGGTTTCTATTGTGACATCACCTTCTGGTTGGTGATCATCAATTGAGTAATTTCATGTCTGGTTCTTTTCAAAGTATTCATTTTACTTGGCCTGATCCCATTGTTGATGGTGCCATGTTTCAGAAGAGTGCTTTGGTTTAAGTTGAGTTACACTTCTAACCACCTTGTTTTCATTCTTGAATTGTGGCATGTGTCATCCCCGTGGCAATTTGTAGTAGAGGTATTGGAAGTTAAGTGAGTTTCAATATTCCTTCAGACATTCTGACTTGTGGAAGCTCTGTTGGTCTTCAGCAATTCTGTTTTTCAATAGTCAGCAAGAATAGAATGACACTGTTAAACAAATTTAACAATGTACCCGAAGAAGACCTCAACCACCTGCAAATAAGAAGTTTGCTTCCTTTCTATCTCCTTCAGGTCGTTCTGGTGTGCAGTGTGTTGGCAGATCCAAGGTTGTGATCTCTTGAACCAGAAAGTGCAGTGACCATTGAGTGAATGAATTTCCAAAGGTCAAACAAAGTAATACCAGAGTCAACTTGTAGCTGGATCAGCTTATTTGCTCAGCCAACAAGAAATAAATAAAAGAGGATGGAGAGGAAGATCCTGCATGGTTGTCGGGCATGGTTTCAGGGGGTTATTCTGGAAGCAGGAATATGCTTTCAGCATTTTACATGGTAAGATTTATACCGATTGCAGAAAAATGAGCTATAGGATAAGCTGGGGGAAATCTATCTCCCTTTTATTCTCGGGGCAATTCTGATCCCTTGATGATTTAAGTAATGGTGCTTACTGTGAGGAACATAACTTGAGGATTAAAGTATAACTGCACAAAAACAAAGCTAGATTGCTTGTTTGTTTGTTGAAACAATCTAACACTGTGACCCTAATCATCTGTTTGTTTTGTTCGAAACTTTTTTTAATCTGCTTGCCGCAGTTTTTAATCTTTTGGAGTCTGATTTGCCCCGGGGTCAGATTTCCCCACCTTACCCCACATGCAGACGTATGAATTATCTTATACTCATTTCATGAGTTGATCAAACCATTCCACATTTATTTTTACTTTGAACAGTTCTGTAGTCATAATAAAAATCTGAACCAATTACTTCATATCATGTGAAACAAAAATCTACTGAATCAGTGCTGATATACTTCTCTTCATGTGAATTCAGGAAAGCTATACTTTTGCCAAAAGCAAAGTGATAAATGCTGCTAAATTTGGATGCAATGTGCGTGTAATGCAAGTCTGAAAGAGCATAATGTGCATATTAACATACTTTATAAGTGCAAACTTGGAGCTTGCCCAAGATTGACACAGGCTGTTTATGAATATAACCAAGGCTCATATTTAGTTTTTGTAGGGTAAGGTGGGGGAAATCCGGCCCCCTTTTATTCTATGTGCAATTCCGGCCCCTTAATGATTTAAGTAATTGTACTGACTGTGGTGGACATAACTTGAGGATTAAACTATATCTGCACAAAAGAAAAACAAGGTCAAATTGTTTGATTGTTTTTTAAACAATCTAACACCGTGACCCAAATCATCTGTTTGTTTGTTTGCTACTGTTTTTAATCTGCTTGTTCCTGAATTTAATCTTTGGGGCCGGAATTGCCCCGGGGCCGGATTTCCCCCGCCTTACCCTATTGCTTTCAAAGACATTTTTGCTTGAAATATGTTGTGATCCTGTGTAACAAGGGATGATGGTCTTATGTTTAACCCCAAACTGTGGTTTAACTTAGTCCCTTGGAAAAGAACAGCTGATATGATTGGTGCCAATTGCAAATAAAGCTCCTGAACTGGGAGTAAATTTGTAACATGCTAGGAACTCCATATCCACCGTCATGATTAACAAGGAAGTGCATTCAATGGTCTGCATTATCCACCCATATGATATATATGTATCAACAAAAGTATGTTTTTGTTTTGAAGATTAATTATTCAGTCTGAACAACACAAAAATATACAATGTACATACATTTTGTCCATACAGCTCGAACTCCATTTATTTACTAAACCATATCTGACTGCTAACGATTTCTCGATTTCCTTCTATTGATTTAGTGACTTCAAGAGGGCAATTGACCACTTTACTTTGATAAATCAATGGCTACTATCGAACTTGAGTGCAGTACCAGGAACAGTCCTTTTGATTGATATGTCTTCTGCAATATGAGTTATAATGTACTGCAGTTATTATTGATTACAAACCATTCATCTGCAGTGATTTATATGGGTAACAAAGCAGTCACGGTATTGGTTAGTTATTAACCTGATCTATGGTCTTGTAAATGGCGAATGAAGGGTCTAATAGTGATTTATATTGTCAGATATGTCTTTGAGGCTTTTTTGTTACTCTCTTTATTATTTTTTAGTATCAAATGATTACAGGCACGACTATGAAAAAGACAATCTGAGATACTCAGCCTGGTTTTTGTAATGGTATTACTTTCTCTCTTTTTTTGTGGGCAAAGTTTTCAGGTAATTAGTTACAGTCACCATAATAAATCATCAGAGTCAGGTCTGCATATTGACCCTGATGTGAAATGTATGACACAGACAAGATGACTTGATTCCATTTTCATCATGTGTACAATGCATATTGTAGGACGAGGAATCTCAAAGGGAGTTTTCTTATTTCTTACCGTAATATTATTTTACCATTACCGTCACAAATGCTATTCTAAAGACAACATGCAAACTTTCATAATAACATATGAATAAAGAAAATCTCCAAAGGCAAATGTCTAAAAAATAAAAACAGTGTTTCCTTGCATGATGAGCCAGAGGTAACATTTGGCATGCACCTCAGATGTACTCAATCGTCTTTCCTTTTCTCATGGTGGATGACAATTCTTCTGAACAAAATAAGGACAGCATGCATATATATACATATTATGTATATAAAGGAAAGCATGCATATATGTTTATTATGTGTATATAGGCCTACAAATAAAATTTACTTTAATAATGATACATATTGAACTGTAGTGCGTAATACCAGGAAAGTCAGACTTGACATATTAAGTATAGCTTTGATCTGTTCTGTGTTCCATCTCTCCGTGGGATAAACCGAGGACTTGGCGTTAATGTATATAAAGCTGCTGTATATAATATTGGGAAATTCTGGTCAAAACATACAAAAATAGCTTTGGATTTGGACCATTTGGTCTGTGTTCTGGTTCCCTAGGGGATTAGCCAAGGACTTGGTGTTAATAAGTGGATAGAAAAAGCAATAAGCTTCTGCATTTAGTTTGATACAGACTTCTGCAGATGTTGTAGCCTAGCCTGTCAGAGTTGTGATGGATGGCAGATTAGCCCAAAATGCACTTATTAAAATCTTCCACTAGGCTGGCTTACATGAAGCTACATGCATCCTGATAACATTGGACGCACTTGGACTCTTTAATGGGTGCAGTCGGTGCAGCTTATTACACTTCAGCAACCACATTTTTGAAAAGAACCATCAAAATTTCAAAACTTTGCAGATTTATCACCATTTTGGCTCTGCGGTTTTATTAAACATGTGCCCAGTGCTTTCACTGAGGGAAAAAGGATTCTCAGAGTGCTTTCTGGTTGATGCTTTTATGGTGTAATACTAGGTTTACGTCTAGGTTTAAAATTTCTGTTGTTGGTACAGCCTTAATTAATGCTGTTTTGGTAACTTCTTCATCTGCCATATTTTTTAGTTATGAGCCATGAAAGGTGAGGCATTGGTGCCAAACCATTCTACAAGCAAAAGCATGATTGTGCTAAAATACGTTTTGGAAGATGAATTCGGTTATCTGATTGTGTCATTTAACAATACTGAGATGAAATACTGAGACACCCAGCATAAGTAATGACTATATGTTAGGCAGATTGAATAAATTCTGTATCCATCCATCCATCTGTATTCTCGTCATGTCTTTTAGCCGTGGGCAAAGAAGGCCGTACTTTCCATAACTGTTTTGTCTATCTGTCTCCTTTTCAGATTTGAGCCCAGCAATGGGCCTGCATGTTTCTTTAATTCCAAGATGAAACAAAGCTTTATTTAACAATCTGTGACGACACTACTCCAAAATTGACCACGTAATAGGCCTACCCAGTTGAATAGAGATTGATGGATCTTAAAGTGCTTGATTTCTTCTAATCGCCCACACCGGTGCTGATGGGGCGTAAAACACAAACTAACTCACTCACTCTTCTAATCACATTTCCTCAACTTCGTCCATGGCTGTATTTTGGCATCTGGCTGATTTAACCTTTTCTTATTCCCTGAGATTTAACTAAATCCACCTTGCTTGATGCTCGATGATGTTGCAGCTTTAATTCTTATACACTGAATGGCCAGGAGGATATAACATCAGAAAATAAATTATTCACCTCAGAATGCTTCCCACTAAGACTTGAGGAGCTGACCAGATGATGATTGAAATGGATCTTACCATCAGCACAAACTTTTTTTCAAGTGCGAAGTGACGATAAACTATTTTTTCGCATGTGAACGCGCGACAAACTTTTTATCATAATTTTAACAATACAGTACCCTAGCTACAGCAGAATTCGAACTTTTTTACTGCACCCTAGCTTCAGCAGAATTCGAACTTTAAAAAAAACACTTCATCTGCTGGACAAATTTCTTTTTTTCACCAAAAATCTACAGTGCCCCCTCCCCAACGAGGTCATCTGATCGGCCCCTGAGAATAACTCGCATTACAGTTCGGTGTCATAGTAATCATCCTTCTAAGTCCTCACAGCATGGTCAAAGTATATAAGCGTTAAGACCTTCATAATCTTTACTAGCTTAGCTTAAAATGTCAGTGACATTTCTGTAACAACAAATCTGTCAACCTTGCAGTGTTTCAATTTGAATAAATCTGGTTTATCTCCATAGAAATAGCATGAGATTCTCTAAAAATGAAAAATAACCTCAGATTCAGAACATAACATGCAATGTTTACATTAAGGTAATAGCATGCAATTTATCCTTAAATATCTGTGGGTTCTTGTGTGGAAGCAGACAAATGTAAAAAAAAGGGGGCATAAAATATAAAAAGTACAATAACTATTATTTTGCGTAATATTTCTATAGAATAAGGCCTTCTCAGGCAACTGGTTTGATTTCTGAGCTGCTGAGAAAGCGTTTTTGTCACAAGTACATTCACATTTAGAAAATGTGTTTAATACTATTTTTTTCCATATGGTTTGTCTACCTTGCTAATAAAAAGTGAACAGGTTTCCAAGAAACTAGAGTGCCAATTGTTAATAACAGCTAACAGCAAACTCTAACAATCAAGTTCCACTGACACAAGCAGGACTTCTTTTAATGGTAAATACATATAGTGCGCATTACTGCCGAATCTAAGCATCTGACTGCAGACATTACATCGATTATCCCAAATACTTAGTGCTTACAAATGTACAATTGCTCTCAAATATGCTTGGAAATAGTCCTTCTCCTGATAAAGAGTGGACCAGTGGTGCATTACATGACAGAGACAATCTATCTCTAATCCATGTCTTAAGTTCCTGAATCAGTTTGCTTTCCAAGATGACAATGTGAATATTGCATGCAATGAAATATCAGTCAAGTCGTTTTGCATAGAAGTGCCACCATGAAGAACGAAGGATCTTTTAACAGCTGAGAGATGCTGAGTCCTTGCAGTTTTGTCTTTTTAACCAGACCGGATTAAGACGCAGCCGAGGAGCAGAGGCAATGCCATTTACCTCCGGAGCTTTTTGCTCTGATTGATGAGCTCTGCACACTGTGAATTTTTAAACTCTTGCTTTGTGTTGACTCTGCAAAACTGCAAAAGGCAAGAATTTTTGTTTAACTAAACTAGGTGGTTATTCTAGTATTTTAGAAGGGATTATATGCACTTATGATTTGTGATAATGATAAATATCACTAAATTGATGAGCAAGAACTTGATTTAAACAACAATAATTGAAGGCCGGCATGTGAAGTTTTGGCTTCAGCTGAAGTGTTTATTTTTAGTAAATTTGCTTTGTAAATTTACGTTTGGATTCAAGCCTGTATTCTTTCAGTATTGCCACACAATCTGAAAACTATTATATTGTGTCTTTGGTGAGCTCAAACAGATATTAATGGTAGTGTAAATGGATATTTTGTCAAATGTGTAATGCTGTTGTTGCAGCCAACTTTGATGAGATTTTAACCCCTGGAAGATTGCCCTGATCATATTCACCATTTCGCAAAAATAAATTGTTGTGAAATTGTAGCGTTGCAGCTGAAACCTGGAATAACGTTTCCCAAATTACGCAAGATAATATTCAGTTGAATGGAGATTGATGGCTCTTAAATGGATGGATCCAGCAAATCATTGTCTCATGTCTTTGCCGCTTTGGAAATTATTTCTGATATTTCCAGATCTTGTTGACAAGACAAAATCCATGTCGCTTTTGGACAAAAGAGTAAAACTCTGATTAATTTGACTTATATTTTGTACTACCTCGTGGAAGAAAATCATTTTTGTTAAGTCACTGCCAAGCTGGTGGCCTCTCGTAATCGTATCTTCAGATGCCGTTAAGTTTTGCAGATCTCAAGCCTTGCGTGAGAAATCTGGCAAAAACGGGCAACTTGAAAATGCCATTTTGAAAGCACCAAAAAACCTTGTGTAGGACTTCATAAAAGAGGAGTTGTCTACAAACTTCATTGGCTTTCTGGTTAATTTGTAAACATTATCTTGGAACTTTTGCAAGAATATTTTCAAAGGGAAGTTATTCCTTTCTGATTTATCAATATTCATAGGAATTTCAAAGATTCATGAAGCTGTCTCAATTTTTCCTTTATGAAAGATGGTTATCTGAAAAACAAGCAGTGACATTGAGGGAAAATTGAAAAAAGCAAATTTGCTAATTTTGCACATAATGTCAATGATAATTCAGCAATTCAAATTTGATCTCAGGAATAAATCTTATACATGGAATGTGGAGACAGTAACGTTATTGTTTTTGCTATTATTTTGCAGGTTGTCATTAGAGTTTTATGAATGCTACATTTAGGGATGTACCGACACCGAAACTGGTATCGGCACCAAAAAAGCAGTATCGGTATCGAATCGCAGGCACTGCTCCATATTTAACCAATGGTATCTGCATCGGAATGGTGTCGGATATCGGTTGTATTGGCAACAAAACACAGTATCTGTATCAGATCGGAAGTAAATAAGTGGTGCATCCCTAGCTACATTGAAATACTGACTTCACAACAATCTCCAACTGATACTATTGCATTTCGCTATTCTCAGGAGTAAATGATTTGGTTTTCTCTTCGAAATTAATCCTGAAGCTCATTCGCTGTCTGGCCATTACATTTGACCCAAATTTTGGCGAAGTGAAATTACAGCTGCAGCTTTGGCCTCGCTGCCATAAATAGTTTTCCGCATGGTCTTGTTATTGGTCAGAAGCATGCAAGTCCATTTGCCTGCGACACGCCACTGCAGCATCCTGAATTGAAAACTCTGCCTTCTCTTCATGTTTCAAAAACTGAAAAAAGACTTGCCATTGCTTGTGTTATTATTTCCAAATGTTAGCTTTTGACAATCTCTTCCTTGTCATTTAACGTAATAAAGGAAGTGTCATTTTGCATGACATTACTGTGAGGAAAAGTTCACTTAGTTCAAATGTCTGCAGAAACAGTGCTCACCAAAATTAATGGGAGAGAATCTACATGTAGTTTGTCAGGGACATAATTCAGACGTTCGGCAGAATAGGCAGTAATAGAAGGTGGAAGTATTGAAAATATAATTAGCTTTGTGATTTTTGTGAAAATTTTAATTTTAGCATCTATGATTTTGATCAGACCTGTCTTCCATCTTGCAGAATGAGGCATTTGAAAAAAAGACCAACCTTTGTTGTTGCTCTCAACGTGCTAGAATCAGTGTGTATTTGTTATTCATATCAAATGTTGTTCTGAATTGTGATTTTAAATATTTCGGTTATTTTTGGAAGGCAAATGTAGATAACTGCAAATTGTTTCCTGGAAATATATGTTTTAATTACATTCAGTAATACATGTGCTGCCATTCATAAAATAGCTATAATCATAAAAATGAGTCTGCTTGACATAATGAGCTAGTAACCATATGTGCTCTTGGGAGGTGCTTATGCTGTGCTTGCAAATGTGTAAAATTGTGCCTTTCCCTTATCCATATCCTAGAGTTCTGGAATCAGTTTGCTTTCCAAGATGACAATGTGAATATTGCATGCAATGAAATATCAGTCAAGCTGTTTTGCATAGAAGTGCCACCATGAAGAACGAAGGATCTTTTAACAGCTGAGAGACGCTGAGTCCTTGCAGTTTTGTCTTTTTAACCAGACCGGATTAAGACGCAGCCGAGGAGCAGAGGCAATGCCATTTACCTCCGGAGCTTTTTGCTCTGATTGATTAGCATCGCACACAAAGAATTTAAAGTCTTGCTTTGCGAGAGTTTGGCTTCAAAGTTCACTATGGAGATCAGCCTTTGGTTTTGTTTGATTATCGTAAACATTTATA
Source organism: Platynereis dumerilii (assembly GCA_026936325.1). Classification (NCBI taxonomy): domain Eukaryota; kingdom Metazoa; phylum Annelida; class Polychaeta; order Phyllodocida; family Nereididae; genus Platynereis; species Platynereis dumerilii. The sequence continues at coordinate 86,783,594 of JAPTHN010000001.1, read as the reverse complement.
CAGTATACCTTGCTGAATTATAGGTACATATAATATAATATAACATTATATAATGACATAGTAAAATATCAAAGCATTTTGTGTCATAATTGATATTTTGGCTTTCAGTGTCAAATCAGCAATCTATGCATTTATAACAAATTAATACTTGAAAGCTGCCTTGTTGCTCTAGAAATGTGGAAAAAGTGAGGGGGGGGGGTTATATTCATATTACCATCTTGATGGCACTCTCTCCTTGTATAGTCGCAGTTGGGTCTTTTAAGATATAAGATATTATTTCCTCCTAAACATGGGAGTACATGTAACACAGAGAATAGAATTAAAGAATTATAGTCCAACTACAATACAGAACTCAGCAATTGGCACTTCAGCAATTCTCTGGGTGGTATTTGGCATCAGGTAATTTTGACCCACATGAGTGACTTTTGCAGCCTGTGTGGGCAGGGGTTGTCTTGGCAGGGTGCTTACAAACTGCCTGCATGGTTCTCAATTCAGCTTACAATTCAATTGAAGTATACACAAATTAACAAACCAATAAATATTAGTATAAATTTATTTAGAGAAAGAGTTTTAATTTATATCAATTGATTTCATTCCCTTAACCATGCAGACAGAATTACATGTCAATGGCTTTTGAAGATACATACATTATGGCCGTATGGCTAATCAAAGGTACATTGTAAAGTGCAATCAGCTTTGACACCTGCCAGATTCACCCTATGCACTAATCCTCAATGGCATAAGGCTGATCCTCATGTTGCAACAGAACTCAGAACTCAGAACTTGTTTATTTACACATGATCAAATGAATAATAACAAAACAAAGAATAATTACATAACAAAACAAAAAATGTAAGAAAGCAGTATAAAGGGAAACACAAAAAAAAAAAAATAAGTACCTTGGGAAAAAAACAAAACAAAAAAAACTAGAAGAATAGGAAAAAAAAATTAATTTTTCTTTTTTAATGAGGCAACACAGGGCCATAACTATTTTCAATCTCCAACCTCATGTTTGAAAACAAGCAGGTGCCACAGAGTAGTAAATAATTTACAATGAAGACCATTACACAAAAACGTTTTAAAGTTCCGGCTTCATGAGTTTCAGCACTTGAATCACACTGTCAACATGGTCAAGCGTCTAAATTCCATGGTAGTGGAGCCAAGCTGGTCAGGTCTTGGTGACTGACTTGAATCAAACCTGACTAACTTATTTAACTTAGCCAAGTTTTGTGACTTCAAGTTAGCTGACCATTTTCGACAAAATTGTTTGACCTAGGTCAACTTATTAAAGACACCGCAACTAAATATGATGTAAGAGTAGAAATACCAATTAAGAAACAGGGGAATATTTTGTGGAAAAAATCAAAGGGGTGGCCTATCTAGATCTATCAATCAATCAATCTATCTATTTATCCATCTGTCCGGCACACCAATGCTCAAGACATGCAATACATCTTGTTAGATGTGTGTAGCATTGGGACATTAAACTTTTAAATAAAATGTAGGCCTATGCATATCTTGTCAAGCTACATTTCTTAAAGGAAATTAACTTTTAAAAAGAAAGTGCCAACAGCACTGAAAATGCTGTTGTGAGACAACAGGTATATAACTTTAATTGATTGAAAGATGAGGGTAGTTGAACAATGGAGTAGGATAATTGCACTTCAAGCTTCAAGATCAGTTGACACTTCAAAACCAATTAGGCCCCAATTAATGAATCACTGACACCTCAATGCTACAATTCTGGTTCACAGCAATTAGACACTGAGTGATTGACAGATAGTAGAGATCTGCGCAGGCACCTTTTTCCTGCCCGCGACCGCCCCGCGCCCGCACTATCCTGCCCACACCCGCCCCGCGCCCGCAGTCTCTGCCCGCGCCCGCAGTATGCTGCCCGCGCCCGCAGGATAATCTGCCCGCACCCGCCCCGCGCCCGCATGCGGGCAAAAGCGGGTACCCGCGCCCGCAGGTAACTGCCCGCATTACAACCCTGGATAATCTTAATTCATAAAAATATCTTAAAAACAATGATCCAGATTTATTGACTTAATCTCCATAAATGCATATATGTCAGTAAAAGACACATTACACATATTGAGATATTGCTATATCATTATTTATGATGAAATAGCATACCAGACCAGTTTATACAATCAAAATTCACTAATGACTCCATAATCAATCGGTTCAAAAAACATAATTATGTCACAACTGTTCATTCAATTTCTGTCCATGGACACCCAATTATTAAGTTTTTTCATGAATAGGAAATAGTTTAAAAACTGATTTGTATCTCAATGGCTATGTAGAAACTATAATTACAAGAGATAAAGATTTTAAAATGGGTGCAAATAGCCCTTTGTTTTATGACCTCCTGGGCTGAGCTGGGAGATACCAGTATATGGTACAATACCAGTATCATTCTGTTACATAATTCCACATTTTGGCTAATTAAGGAATGCATTTAATGATGTGTAGTGCTATCTTTCTGCATTAATCTTCTGTATATAATTAGTTCATTTTGTCAAAATAGGTTTTTTTACTGAGTGCCTTACTTGAAGTTATTTGAATAATGGAAACAGGCTTAAATTGATAACAATAGATTGCCTAACAGGATCATACTGTTTCATACATATTATTAAATATAAAAAATATGGCAGACTTGATACACACATATGCAACTGTTACTGAGTGAAAGTTAATGAGTAGTATACAATACATTATGGTCTAAAACTGGCCAAACAATGCGGGCAGACAGTGAAAGTGCCCGCGCATTACTGCCCGCACCCGCAAACCACCCGCAAGGGCCTGCCCGCACCCGCCCCGCGCCCGCAATCTTCTACCCGCGCCCGCCCCGCGCCCGCACTGACTGCCCGCGGGTACCCACGGGCACCTTGCGGGTGCGGGTACCCGCTGCCCGCGCGGGCATACCCGCCCCGCGCAGTTCTCTAACAGATAGGCCTACAACATTTTAGGATTTGCTTGCTACCGCCACGGTTGCCCCTGGTGGATGAGCAGTGAAACAAAGCTAATCGCCCTGGTGGATGAGCAGTGAAACAAAGCTAATGAAGCTACTGCGCATGCGTGACTTACGCAGAATCGGGCCGATCGCCCCTTTCGTTACAAATACAATGTAGGATGCTGAATTACTGGCTAAAAGTTGCCAGCGGAAAAGAGCAAAAATTAAGCCATTGTCTATATTCACTCAAAAGAAGGCTATACAATGAAAACCATGAAGATATGCCCTGGCTAAATAAGGTCAAAACTTGTCTGGACAGGCTGGGCCTGACAAATCTGTGGGACACCGACCCTTGCACCATAAATAAAGAATGGTTCAAGAGGAAGGTCCATCGAACCCTGCTCGACATCGAAAATCAAAATATTATGAGTCAAGTAAATAACTCTCAACAATGCACAATTTACAAAATTTTCAAAACAACCCCAACCATAGACTTTCCTATAACCTTTCTTCAGTCAAGACATGTAAAGACCCTGATTTGATTCAGATGTGTAAATCATAAATTGCCCATTGTGCAAGGCAGATATGACAACATACCAAGAGAAGATAGAGTATGCCAGTCCTGTCTTGGTCTAGAAAATAACTTGAAAGTAGTCGGTGATGAATACCACTACGTAATGCAGTGCCCCCAATTTCAAAGTGACAGAGATAAATATATTGGTGCCAAATACTCACGAAACCCAAACACTGCTAAATTTAAAAAGTTATTCCAGTCCAAATCCCAAAGTACCCTGGTCAGTCTCAGCAAATTCTGCAAGGTGATCATGACTCATTTTTCAAGTGAGAAGTAGACTTGTAAACCCTTTGTGTATTATTTTTGTATGAAAACAGCCTTAAAGATCTTGCATTACTGTATACAATGCAAATGTTACTTATCTACCAGTAGTCATAAATATATATGCTGGCAAAACCTTTTTGTATTATTATGCTGGTGCTAGCTATGTCTTGCCATTAAAAACTAGTCGGTCAAATATTGTATTCAGAAAACATTCATCTACTGGCCTATACTTGATATAAAGTGTACAGTTATTTGCCTTATTATACTTGATACTCAGTCAAATGAAAGGTGCTATATATATTGTTTTTTGAAAGGTGCTAAATTTTGTCTCATATTACCATGTAAATTAGCTTTTTATACTACATTGTACTTAAATTTAGTCTTGGTAGAAGCACTACTGCAGTGTACTCCATTTATAAACTACCAGGTGGCAGCACATGTAACCAAGTATTTTTAGTCTCTGGTGTAGTTTGCCAAAAATCAGCCGTCCTATATAATGTTTTCTTTTTATATTTTTGTACTGTGCATATAATTACATATCTGTAAATGTATTATTCCGATACTATGTATGTAGTTTAAGGAATTAAATAAAGTTCAAGTTCAAGTTCAAGTTCAAAGTGCATGAATGATCGTCCTCTATTTCCGTTTCCCTCCAGCAGCGCGAAATATAAACAATTTAGTGGATCTCCCGTTTGGGTCTTTGGAAAAACAAGAAGATTTCCAAGCATGAATTCTCAAGTTAGCAAGCACGGACGACATCGTGAGTACCCACATGGGATGCCTAATAACATAAATGGCCAATGCCGACATATTTCAATGATCAAATGGGCCCAGAAAACCCAAAAACTTACCCAAAGTTTTGATGTAAAAAAACGAGCATTTTGACAACTTGTACGATTACAAGGTGGAGGTGGCCACCTCCACAATAATTAGACAAACATTGTCAAACTTCACAACCCAACTCCTGGAACTTCATACTTGAAGAAAGTGCTCCTTTAATGGATGATTCTAGCAAATCATTGTCTCGCAGCATTGCCTCCTGGGACCTTATTTCAACTCATGCTGACACGACAAAAGCCACATTGCTTTAGGCCGGATATAATTTATCTTTAGCTTCTTGGATCTTCTTGAGGCACTTTTTCTGGGGTTGGTGGGTTGAATGAAAAAAACCTTAATCTCAATTTTTTATTATGTCAATTTTTTTCTGTAAGCAGAAAATTTGTAGGGTCAGTCGATCCAAGAAGCTAAAAATCTAAATTTAATTAGTCTGGCCTTAAGATGTTGGTTGGTGTAAACTGGTAAAAGATTCTTCAAGAACTTCAAAATTGCTGAAAGATGTTTAGGCCCAGCTGTTTACCCTGGAGTATTGTCCAAATTTAATTCAAGGTGTTGTAGCTGTGAAAGAACAAATGTTTGATGCTCACACTGAATTGTATAACCTCACCCTGAAGTTTTAATTTAAAATTTGACAATAAATTGATTTTGGTTTGGTTGAGGTAAACACTGTTGCAGGTTTCAAATGCTTTCCTATTCCCTTATGTCAATAATGTTACGAAGATGTTATAGGTAACAGTTCTTGCAAAATATTTGAGGATTTATAAAACAAACTTTCATTTGCCACATTGTAATTGTTGAACTGCTTGTTGAAATTTGGGGGGGGGGGAGCAAAAGACAACTCAATTTTATAGTAAGATATGCAATATCTACATGATGCCAAATTTAGTATGACATGTGATCTGCATAATATTGCAGCAGAATCCAGGCCTCTGATTGGTCAAAAAAAGTAAACTGTGATAAAGGCGGGTTTTTTCACTGAAAGTGAAATAACTCACTCAGCCTACATCAACTATATAGAATATATCATATAATAATGTTTTGTATTGATGCTATAAAAAGCTTAACATGACCTATGTGTCATATTTAATACCAGTATTATTATTTTGGATGCAATTGTTGTGTGGTACATTTAGGATTTTAATTCCTGTAAAGACTAATTCGGTCGTGTACTGCACATTTACTGAATTTAGAAAATATATATATAATAATTGGAAAAGTAATTACTTTCTTGGTATCAGTTGAATTCTTTGTATATTCATTTCTTGGTCAATAATCAATGCTTTTATGAACGCTACATTGAGCTATTGACATTATGAAGATTAGCCGCTTAATATGAATGCCATTTTCTGCATCTGCAATAAATTCTCGGCACTGAACCATCGGATTCACTCTTTCGAATTAATTCCGCTGTGCGCAGCTCATAATGTTTGACCAAGTAACTGCAGCGAAAGTGAAATTACAGCTGCAGCTTTTGCCCCCATGCCATAAATATTTTCTGCATGGTCTTCTTTATGGTAAAAAGCACAAAAATCCATTTACTTTCGCAGGCCGACTCCATGATGCAAAATTAAGTTTCATGACTTTCAGCTGTTAGCTGCTGTTTATATTTGCCTTCCATAATTGAATTTCCATGTCTGCATAAAACTGAATATTCCTATATATATGAATGATGGTTTCACTGACTTTATATACCTAGACCGGATATATGTCAATAAATGACACCGCTTGCTTACAAAATGGAATTGCAATTGCATAATATTTATCTAATCATTTCTCGATTCCATCACTGCTCCGAGACACAAGTAAATTATGTTGAGATGCATGTAGCAGATGAGTTTGGCTGATATTTTCTTAATTCAAATCACTTGGAAAAATCATGTTTATCCCCTAAATCATGTTATTGGCGAAAGATAGCAATCTAGATATTGCGTGTATTAAAGATTTGTCGCGATTGCCCATAATGGAAACCCGACAATGACAAAATAGAAGCTCAGGACAGATAAAAATTTTTCTCCAGTTTTGTTTTCCATGAAGGAGTAATGTCAGTCAACAATGTGCTTTACAAAAGAGGAAATGTTTGCTCTGCTCCATATGTGGCATGGGAACCTTGGGCAACAACCAATGTTTCCTTTAGTCTCTCTCTATGACTGCTGCTCTGCTGAGCACTGTGTCTTTGGAGAAGGCTCACCAGAAATTTCATGGACCTCATGCTGGAACATGTCAGGTAATGGTTACAAAATGCTGGAACATGACAAGTAATGGTTTAATAATGCTTCAACATGACAAGTAATGGTTTAAAAATGCTTCAACATAACAAAAATGGTAAAAAAAGCTGGAACATGACAAGTATTGGTTACAGTGTGCCGAAACATGTCAAGTAAGGGTTACAAAATGCTGGAACATGACAAGTAATGGTTACAAAATGCATAAACATGACAAGCAATTGTTGCAAAGTATATATGAGTTGCGCTTGGACTAGATTATTGAATTCACCAAGTTCACTAGCTTCTGTTATTATTAATTTTTAAGTTTTGAAGAGCTTCCTTCTGTAGAGCAAATATCGTTGGTCGATGTTTAGCAACAAGAAATGCACAAGCATCAACTGATAAATTCATGCGCTTTGTGTAGAACCCATTATCCTCCATCATATTTGCGCGGCTCCTTGGGAGGCGGTTCGCTCTGAGAAATGCACAGACCTGAGGCAAAAAGGCCCATAGTATTCCATGCAGCCTGTTGTATAGAGATAGATGTGTGCATACTGCATAGAAACAAGTAGTATGCGAGTAGTATTTGGTACTATGCAGCAGAAATTGTTACTTCTTTTTGCTTGTTGTCTGAAGCATTTCCATATCAAAGGGCACTCTTGCCGTGAGTTGAATGCATCAGGAATTGCAAGAAATGTGGGGAGCACAACTGTTGGAAGACACAAAAGACCTGTGCTCACTGAATGCCTCCCATAGAAAACCCCACCATTGCAATGCCAGGCAACTACAGGGTTCCACACATCGAGGAAATTGTGTAACATGTTCCGGATTGTCCTCTTCAGTGACGCTTCCTCTTCCATCACGCCAATAAACCCTCTCGCTGGTTGTTGGTATCACACACCCCTCTATTTGACCTCAAGTGAACAAGATTTATCTATCTAGGAGCCGTCGATTTTCCTATTTTCATCGTTGTCTATTTCTACGGTGTTAAAACAGCATAAAATGGATCTCGCGTTTTGAATAACAAGAAACTAGATATGGCTAGATAGCAAGGATTTTCATTTGAGGCTTATGTCAGTTCTCGGTCTATCTGTCCGTCTTTCTATCTTTCTATCTATCTGCTCTATGCATCTAAATCTATCCATCTTTATAATGTCTATCTACCTATCGATTACGATTAATCTATCTATCATCATTTTCTGCAGTTCGGTCTACACGTAAATGTCAGACGTTGTGTATATTAGGCAATTTTCTGGCGCGGTGTCACATTTTCCTTGTGTAATGAATTGCTGATGTCTAGCAAGGGTGCATCCCACAATGAGCCTGCACAACATAGCGGTGAGTGATTAGGCCCAGGCATGAGCTGAGCAATTTTCTTGGCGTTTAAGTGGACCCGGCTGATTAGTTGGGCGCTGTTTGACAATCCTCTAATTGACTGTTGTTCATTTTTCTTTCGGTAACAACATCCCCAAAAGATTGCATATTGACTGGCTTGTAAGGCTCACCATTAGGCTTATAGTCATCCCTTTTTCCAAGCCTGTAACAAGATAGAACGAAATTGATGCGCTCAAAAATTCATGTTTTTAAAAATGCCTTTTCTAATGTTTTAGAGGCTATTCAAATTTAAGCATATTATTGCACCCATCCTTAGAACAATCGCACTTTCAAAACCAGGGTTGGGTTCAAATACAGATAAAAGTATTTAAATACAAATACAAATACTTTCAATCTTTCTAAATACAAATACAAATACACCTGAGCTTAAAAGTATTTAAATACAAATACAAATACTTTCCATTCTTTCAAATACAAATACAAATAAAAATACTGCAATTTTGAAAGTATTTAAATACAAATACAAATATATTTGCAAATATATTTGAAAATACTTTCAATAATTCTGTCTTGGAACTTCAAACTTGTCTTTTTGAATTGTTTCCAATCTTACACCAGCTAGTGTTTATGAATACAATAAACTGTTATGGGTCTATATGTTATATACAGTTTTAACAAGTATAAGAATAGTTATTAAATTTTTCAGAATTTTATTATCAAGTTTCTTCATTAAAATCTGTTCAAATCGGGCATTTTGGGTCATATACTTACCCGATCAGAAACTGAAAAGTTGCATATTTTGATTTTAAACATGCAAAAATATTTATTTATCTTACTGTTAGTTGATTAAATATGGTATTCTGCATATCAATAGATGAATATTTATTTATCTATGACTATTTCCGAAATAAACCCAGTAATTCCAGGTGAAATACAAAATGTTCACTGATTCACAATGATATTCAGTTCCCTTGGTGATGATTGTAATTACTTTGAAATAAAAACAACAGAATATACATTCAGACACATTGGCTTGGACAATGATCTTCTATCAAATTAAAGAAATTCAATTAACATTTATAAATATATATTTTGGCTTCAGTTAATTTTACTCCACTGTTGACAGCCCTCTCAATTATAAAATATACATAAATAAAACCTGCATTTTTTGTATTCAACAGGAAGGCATTGTAATTTAGAGGTTGTTCCGTGATAGTGAGGCTATAATTAATGAATAATAAACATAAACATCTGGAAAACTTTTTTTTAAAGTTTTCTTTATTCTTGCAATTTGACTTCTAATTATAAATAATGATGTAAACATTAATGTCATTATAAATGCAAAATAATATGAACTTTATATAACTGCTAGATGTGTGTGATTAATGTCCACACAATAGTACCCCTATATAATTGCAATGCACCATTGCTCACAATAGACAATGCATGGCCTGTGTCTGTGTTTAAATAGCAATTAAGACAATAGCCAGTGTCAGAATATGTGTGATAGTTATGTCTTTCATACTATTAGACAACAAAAAATGGACATTTACCTGTAACTATTAGATAAATGTAATATTTTTTTGTCAAAGAAAATATATTTAGTGTATAGGTCATAAGTGAGATGTTTACACAATTAATACCACAGGTAAATGTGTATTAAATTAATTTAAGAAAATCTATCATTTTTTAAAACTTAATATGCAAACAATTATAATTCATGATTTTTCATACAGGGTATATTTCACTTGTATCTTGTGTTCTACAGATACTCAAAATTGGAAGATTGAATAGGACAGAAGCTTAGTTGTATTTCACTTGTGCAGTACATTGGATTCTTGAGCTATTGTTAACTTCTTCAAACCTAACAACACAGAGACAGTGATGATCTCTATACATGTATGTTTGTGTATAGACCACAAACTGAGAACTTCGGAGGGAACTAAGATGATAATCATTTTCTACTCTTTCAAAAATAATATTTAAACTAAATATATTATAGTAATCCAAAATTTCAAAATGATTGTATCAAGATAGACACATCAGTCATATCCACCTTTGAAGTTAAGGAATTCATGCTATTTTATCCATTTATGGACCTTGTATTTGAAAAAAGTATTTGTAAATACCAAATACTTTGATCCAAATACAAATACAAATACAAATACTTTTGAAATCAGCCAAAAGTGTTTAAATACAAATACAAATACTTTGCAAAGTATTTAAATACAAATACAAATACTTTCAAATTTCCAAAAAGTATTTAAATACAAATACAAATACAGTATTTACAAATACAAATACAAATATATTTGTATTTGAACCCAACCCTGTAATCAAAACCACTTGTCTGCGGAAGAGAAACTTCTGAAAGGTACATCCATAAGTTTGCCCTACTTGTCTACATTCATATCAATGAGCAGCAGCTAAGTCTAATTGGCCTATGAATCTTTCCTTTTACCCACCTGTACCATGTGTACTGCTTGCACAGCTCATACAGCTTGCATCATCCATATGGTCCAGTAATACGTAATAACTCTGCTGACACACCAATACTGCACAATTATACTAAGCCACAAGCTGCCCGCATCAATTTTTGATGAGCCAAGTTCCTTTTGCACAGATACGACCAGCAATGAGCTCCATAACTCCTGCCTGATTATCTGATTCTGGAGGCGTTTCTTACATCTTGACGGAGAAGCAAGCCCATAATCGTTTGTATACATGGATTTATGGAAGTCTGTCACATTAACTTGCCACATAGCAGCCGCAATGCTTGAAATATGAAGTTATGTTACCGTTCTCAGTCTCTCAGACATGGGATGTAATTATAAAGGGAGTGACTGACGATTCTAAAAATAGCCATATATTTGTCTTGGAGTGATCCAGGGCTGCCATATAGCAGATCTGTCATCTGGTGAGTGGTTGTTAGGGGGTTGAACCAACTATTACTCGTGCTTGCAATATGGCTCTTTCTCATACTGGAGTATGATTTGTTTGTTCAGTGTCAGGTTCTGATCCTTTACCCTTTCTTGCCTTGATCGAGGAAGCTCACAAATTTGGATTTTTTTCTTTATTGACAATTCTTGTCATGGTTAGCTTTTTCCCTGAAAATCAATCTTCAAATGGCAGCTCAAGCCATCTTAAAATGGAAAAGGCAGTTTCATGATTATTCATATATCTGGAGGGCAGTCAAAGCACATATATTTGCTCAATTAAATTATCTCTGTTGATTTGTGTGATGCTTCTCCAGATTCCATCACTCAAATTAATGGAAAAAACATAAATTCATGAGCTCAATATTTCAGCAACAGCATCCATCTCTGCCCAAGGAAATCAGCTAATTAATAAGAGCACTCCTGGCTCAAGGAGGCGATGAGTGAGCAGATATCACAAGGATAATTATGAATAGGAGGCAGCTGAAACTTCTTAATTAGCAATTTAGTGCAGCTGTATTCTTGGAGCACCAGTTACAAGTAGCTTCTAGCACCAATCACGATGGCATCTCGCAGAACACATGCATGCTCTTGTGTACTCAGACAAATTTATTCATTTGTCGAAATCTGGTCTCGGAGTGTGAGTGTTTGCCTTCCTTCCATTCTCTGCTCTGGCATCTGGGATTGTGTGTGTTTCAGCCTCCAGACAAATTAGACGAGCACACAGTGCAGAAAGTTGGATCAATAGAACTCTTTAAAGGCAAGTTAACAAGTGAACTAGTTAACCTTATAAGCTTGGCTGATGATAGGAGATTTCGTTTATGGGAGACGTCAGCAAATCTGAAGGGACAAGGCCGATTGGTGCATGGTGAGGGAAAATCAGGAAGTCACTTTAGAATTCCTTAAGAAATTTGTCTCCTTTGATGGCGGTGCCTCCATTCAGTGGACTCGTTTGATGAGACTTCAAATTGGTCGTCCCTCATATCAATGACAGGGCTGGGTAAGTAAGGGACGCAAAATTCGAGTGAAATCTAATTATCAGGTTCTTATTTCTTATGAAAAGTCTATTGGGATGGCATGGGGACTGTGGATTTAGGATTAGACTACATCTGCTCAGTGTGTTGGCAAATCTAAAGTTTTGTCACCAAGAAAGGAAAAAGATATGGCGCCAAGTCTTAAAAGACAATTTCTTGTGCATGTCATTAAAATGGGTGCCAGCTAGCTGTCTATATTGTAGAATATGATAAAAGCCATATCTGTATAGATCTGCAAACTATGAGATTGCCATATTGTGATGGCAGCTATTGAGCCTGGTGGTGGTGCCTTTGTGGAGGTGTGCAAGTGCAACTGCCAGAGAGATGGCTGCATTGAACAGTCTCTTTTGTGGTTAAGTGAGCTGGCTGGTGGCAAATGCAGACTTGTATGTGGAGAAGGCCATTAGGACCATCCCTATCATACGATCGAGTGACTTCATCAAAGGAACAGCAGGATGCGCCGTCTCTCCCCCAGTGTCTTCCCTGCGGCAGATGCTGCGGTTAACCCACATGCCTCCCATTCCCCAAACCCATCGCCAGCTCATCTCAAGCGGTCACCCTGGACCTCGCGCCAGGGCTACATAAGTGCCGGGGTGCCTCTGTGGTCAGTCAGCTGGATGAGACTGAAATAGACTTTCCTCATATCAGTGTCTTGGCAGAGCTTGTTAAAGATTCTTGTTTTACAATCTTTGGAGCACATTGTCCCACTTTCCGTCATTTCAAGCTTTCAATTTGATATTAAATGGGTTAAACATCACTATCATTGCCTCTGCACTGTAAATACAATGTGCGAGGTAATCGCGTGTTCATTGTATTGGTTGTCCGCAGCAAAGTTTATTCGAAATTTTAATATTGGTTCGAGTTATTTCCAGTAACTACTACTCATTATCAACCGAATGACCAATTGGTATTTAAAAAGCTCAGTTTTAACTTTACCCTGCAGTCCTTTCTTACAAAGTGGATGGTCAGGGAGAATATGCTCAGTTTTTCCTGACCCTTAGCTGTAACCATATAGTTACTCCGTGGTCAATCGCCGGCTTTGATGACGGATGAGGCTAAGGTTGAGTGATCAGTTGTATCAGTGTCTAGGCTGCTTTTGTAAGGATCCTGCATTTCCTAAACCCTGAGTTAGGACGTCCTATTACCATGTAAGTGGCACCATAGACTGGTCAGCTATAATGGCTTGCCTGTCCGCCAGTTATGCCCTGTGTGATGGTAGTGGTTGCGCTTTGCTTTGTATCTGTGTTGGACAATGATCTGAATCATTACATTTACTGTGACGGTTTACCATTATGTGACATGCACTTTCCATGCGCTCCCACTAATCCGAAACAAACCTTGTCTGTGGAAAGAACTGCCTTTGAGTGCTGTATCTCATCTGCTATCTGTTCTGTCTATCTGCAGTTTCTATCTATCTGTAGCTATAAATCTATCCGGGGAGTGTATCTCATTATGCAGACAATGCTCACTGATGACGTTAACGATATCGGACAGCTCGGTGATGGTGACGTAAAAAATCCATCAAGAAGAAAACCCTGGAGTGGAAAGAAGACATGTCACATGATGACGTAGACGGTGCGGTAGACACCCTTGACACACTACGTCAGCCAACTCTTGATTCTGATAAGGAACGCAACATACCGACAGGCCGCACGGACTGAGTCTCGCAGGTAATAAGCCATTCTCGGAACAATCGAGTATCTTCTCTTTGCCCTGCTGTCTCCCAAAGACAATATCTTTCAAGTAAAGGGAGGCAGAATTGGCTTTATGGCTTCAAAGGTGCCATCTCTCTTATATCTGCACTTGCAAGAGGAGGACATGCCCTCCGCATTATTACGTTCACCTCATCCTTCCCTCCGATTACTCGCTCGCTATCAAATGGCTCCCAGCCATCGGATGTTCTATTCCCTCCAAAATGGTTATCCCACAAAGAAGATAAGACTGCGGCAGGATTCTTGGATAAGATTGGTTTTACTTTCTGCATCTATCATTTACATTGCCATAAGATGCAGAATCTCAATGACACCCAATCAAACATAGTAATAAGCCCAGGTAATTAGCCACTTATCCAGGCACCTGTTTGTCTTTTATTGTGTGGCTGCAGGTTTTGGGATGTAATTTACTGACTTACATTTTAGCTAATTTTGTGACTCTATGATTTTCATGATGCTGAGGTGACACTTTGATAGGAGCTAAAATTAGCTGAGTTGTCCAAAAACCTACAGATGCTGATGATGCAAGATGATGATGACAAAAGATGAGGTTAATAACAGAAATGGAAGTCAAGATGAGGGAAACGGGAGTTTGGACTGGAAGAGGATTAGATAATTTAGAAGGTGAACACAAGATAATTAGCATGTAAGAGATGATCTAATAGAGGATGATGATAATGGTGGTTCCCTTTTTCAGCCTCAATGCTGCCTCATCCTTTTGTATGCATGATTAACCCTAATTCTGTCCCTGACATTGCATAATCACAACAGCCAAGAATCGAATTGCAATGAAATGTAAATGAACTTTCATAGAACATTCTCTCCAGTAATTATCTGCATGCTAAGCTTTAAGGACTAGGATAATTTTGCATGCTTAAGACTTCAGCGGAAGTAAATTCATGGTAGATAGAAGATATTGAGCTATATTGCAGAGGCAGTTACAGGAATTATTTAAGTCTTATTTTTACATCAAATGTCTAAATTTCTGAAAGTCATTTTTAATTCAGGCTTGGATAAGGAAGGCTCCATTGCAAGTCCAAGATGCTGGAACAGATTTAATGTCAATTTTTACCTCTAAGCAATGATTTGCCCGCCATGATATAGTTAAGAAACCAGTGGTATTCCATCGCCTTATATGGTATGAATTAAGGTTAACTCTGTGTCATGACAAGGTGATATAGACGAATGGTAATTTGGACATCAATCCTACATACAGAAAGCTCCAAGTTGGAATTGAGTCAACTGTTTAATAAATTTAGATTGATTGTATCAATACGAAAACAAAATTGGCCAAAACAAAGCAGAATATACTTGGATCTTTCGAACAGTGTAGATTTTCTAAATCGTTCACATTGATTGTGTCGTCCTCATGATTGTCTGATAATCAGATTCGACCTTAAACTTTGCATCTTTTACTATCCAGCTTTGTCACTGATACAAGGGGCGACCAATTTGAAGTCTCATCAAATTTACGAGTCCACTGAATGAATTCACGGTCATCAAAGGAGACAAATTGCTTAAGGAATTCTAAAGTGACTTCCAGTGTTTCCTTCTCTGCAAGCCAGTGATCCTAATGACAGAAACACCAACTTACGGTTATGACTCCAGGTAGGATTTGAACAACAAAACAATGATTCAGAAGTCAGTGCTGTACAAGTGAGCTCTCCGACTGCCACCGAATAACATTGGGACTTGAACGTCTGTTACGGAATTACCTGAAGGCCATTTGTTTTGCTAACGGAGGCCTCGAACGAAGGGTCGTAGAGGAGGGTATTTTGCAAGGATTGTGTGAGTAATAAAGAAAGATAAGGAGACACTGAGGTCAGGAGGATGAAAGGAGGGCAAGGGATGAGGAGGAAAGTAGCATCTTTGCAAGATCTAGGATCAGGATGCTGTGTTTTTTTATCCGCGAGTCTCTGCGTTCTCCTTTTTGGATCCGCGTCCTCTTTTTGGCATTAAGGTGCGTGAGTTCAGTGGTAGCCAATGTTGTTCTTAATGCATATTCTTTCCTTTTGCTTGACCTGCAGGTTCCTGATCTGGGTACAATAAATCTTTGCCTCTTTGCAGTATTACTTGAATAACCTATGCTTTGTCTGCAAGGTTCCTCCACCTGTCATAATTGGCCAACGGGAATGCATAAATGCAGAACATAAAGCCTCAATCATCCAACCATCTTGTCTGCTAGATGTTAAAAGGGAGAAGGGTCAGCTCAGTTGTTGCATGTTGGGCTGCCAATCGCTGGGTCCAGGGTTGGGCTGCCAATCGCTGGGTCCAGGGTTTGAATCCAGCTCTTGCCAGGTCGTCTTGGCCTATGTCGAACAGCAGATTCAATCATCCTTCGCCTCATTTATTAAAGTTTCTCAACATGGTAACGATATGGATATTCTAGCTGAGAAAAATATAATTATTGGTAGCATCTATCGACCTCCACGACAAATTGTAGACGATATTAGAACTTATACGGAGGAAATGGTACAGCTGTTTGATATGCTTAAGCAATACAAACATGTTCTTATTGCAGGAGACTTTAACTTAGATCTTTTAAAACTTAGGGAAAATAATCATATAAACAACTACTTTGAAACCCTTTTAGCGTCCAGCTTTATCCCCAAAATAACTCTGCCAACTAGGTTAACAGATCAAAACGGAACATTGATTGATAATTTTTTATACAAAATATCAGATGATTTTTCCAATACTACACAAGGCATATTGATTCA
Organism: Platynereis dumerilii; assembly: GCA_026936325.1. Classification (NCBI taxonomy): domain Eukaryota; kingdom Metazoa; phylum Annelida; class Polychaeta; order Phyllodocida; family Nereididae; genus Platynereis; species Platynereis dumerilii. The sequence continues at coordinate 86,767,019 of JAPTHN010000001.1, read as the reverse complement.
AAGTATTTCCGATCATCTACCTTATTTTATTTCATTTGATTTTCAACTAAAGAAACACAATACTGCTAAATTCATAAAATCTCAGAGTGACTATGCCCAGTCATCGGCAAATTTTAAACAGTATTTGCAGAACTCTGAACTCGGTAAAAATTTTGATGATAATATATTAATTGATCCTAATACCAGCTTTAACAAATTAAATAACATTATTACAGATGGTATGGAAAAATGTTTTCCTGTTAAAACGATTCGTTTTAATAAATATAAACATAAAAAATGTCCGTGGATTTCTCAAGGCATTCTTATATCTATTAAATATAGAGACTCATTGTACAAAAGACTGAAGGCAACACAGATAAATGAACCTAACTACATTCGACATAAGATAAATCTCCAGACTTATAACAGAATCTTAAAGCGCAGTATTAGACTTGCAAAATTGAAATATTTTAAGTACAAATTTAGTAAATTTAAGAGTGATGCTAAAAATACTTGGATTACAATAAATGGAATATTGAATAGATCAACTGATAAAAAGGAACTTCCTAGTTATTTCATGATAAATGATCAAAAAGTCTTTGATAAACCGACTATTGCAGATAAGTTTAATCAGTTCTTTGTTAATATTGGACCAAAGTTGGCCGAGAAGATAACTATGCCGAATGATTTTGATTTTAAACATTATCTTAAAGAGCCTATCGCAGAGACTTTACAATTTACCCCAGTGACACCTGAACAGGTCATCAAAGTAATTAATGACTTAAAATCTAAAACTAGTTGTGGTCATGATGGCATCTCCAACAAATTATTAAAAGATATAAAACACGAACTAGCTAAACCACTTTCAGTAATCATTAATTGTTCAATTGTGAAAGGAATATTTCCAGATCTTCTCAAATTAGCTAAAGTTATCCCCCTTCATAAAAAAGATAATACACACTTATTTGATAACTATAGACCAGTGTCAGTTCTTCCGAGTATTTCAAAAGTTTTTGAAAAAGTCTTATATAACCAGGTTTACGATTATTTTTGTGTAAATAAATTATTTTATCAAAGCCAATATGGATTCAGGTCAAAACATTCCACAGAATTAGCTGCCATAGAATTTGTAGATAAAGTAGTGAAAGAAATGGATAAAGGCCAACTTCCTCTTAGTATATTTTTAGATTTGTCGAAAGCATTTGACACAATAGACCATGACATTCTAATATATAAACTGAAATATTATGGCATCAAAACAAAAGCTCTAGAACTCCTAACTAGTTATTTGACTAATAGACACCAGTATGTTCAAATTGACAATATAAAATCTGAACCATCATTAATCACAACTGGTGTCCCTCAGGGATCAATTTTGGGACCCCTTTTGTTTCTGATTTATTTGAATGATATGTCAATAGTAAGTGACTCATTTTACCCTATTATGTACGCTGATGATTCTACTTTAACAACAACATTAAATAAATTTGACAGTCCATCTCTCAACATTTCAGAAAACATAAATAATGAATTAACAAAATATAGCACATGGCTGAAAGTCAACAAACTGTCCTTAAACTGTAATAAAAGTAAAGCTATGATATTTCATTCTCGACAAAGACAGGTTTTCTATCCAGAAGTTATGATTAATGGTTCTACAATTGAGTTTGTAGATTCCTTTAATTTTCTAGGCATCCATATTAATAATAATTTAAATTGGACATCCCATATTGACCACACTTCTAGGAAAATAGCTAAAGTTGTAGGCATATTAAACAGACTGAAACATTTCCTCCCTAGAGACATCCTATTAATGGTCTATAACTCTTTGATTGTTCCTCATTTAAATTACGGTGCTCTATTATGGGAAACTGTTTCTAATCGGCTGTTCATTTTACAAAAAAAAGCCATTCGGGCTGTCACATTAAGTAAGTATAATGCCCACACCGATCCGCTATTTAAAGAACTAGGTTTGTTAAAATCAAAAGATATATGTGCACTGCATGGTTTTAAATTTTGCTTCAGGCTGGAGAACGGGATGTTACCTGATTACTTTAACTCTCAGGTTTTTCAGAAAAGATCAGCTTCTCATGATTATCCTCTCAGAGAATCAGATCTATATACGCTACCTAGAATAAAACATGAATTTGCCAGACAAGCTATTTCTTATAAAATTCCATACATTTTTAACAGCATGAATCCTAATTTCAAAAACAAAATATATTCTCATAGTCTAGTTGGCTTCAAGCTTTATATCAAAAAGTCGGTCATTCAATCATATACTACATCATGTACACTTCAAAATTGTTACATTTGCAATAGAATATAATTTACTTAATAGTAGGCTACCCTTAATTTCTCTGTTATCTATAAAATACAATAGATCAATTATCAAAAATTAACCATTCAAGTTTTTTCCGAAAATTATATCATTCAACAACCACTGTTTATTTGCTTGCATGTGCGGACGCTCCTCTGTTCTTTCTTTTTAATTTTTATTGGGGGTCACTTGACAACGAAATAATTTTTTTCCTAAAGTGGCCTCCAGTCCCTGTTGCTATATTTAACTCAATTTAATTTTTATAATAACTGTACTGGGACAATAAAAGATATTCTGATTCTGATTCTGATTCATTGCCATGTCCTCCTCCTGTCCAAATAAGCCTACCGCAGTGCATAAATAAAGGACATAAAGCCCCAATTATCCAACCATATTGTCCGAAAGGTGGTAAATAATAGCTAATAATCTGAGTGGTTTTGAATAACCATCTCCCCATCAAGATAATGCATGGCTGATATTCATTTCATGGTATTGCTTGTGTCTAGACCGATCACAGATGAAGGAGGAAATGAAGGACACAGAACACCAGACTCAGTGTTTGAGTTTTGTAAATAAAGCAGCAATGATCACATGTCATGCTGGCATGTTTATCACACCATGGAAGGTTGGCTCCATTATAACTCATGGCATAATGGTTTTATGAAAGAAGGCCACCGGATCCTGTTTGTTATTGCAGCCTCTGATAAAATAGACAAACACACCAGAGCTTCAGAGGGTATGCTATTGTTGTGAATAATACATTCTATATGTTCTATGGTGTAGTTCCGCAATATATGTATTCCATAATGAGGTGTGGTATTTGTGCCATGGTGTGTGTAGATTAGCTGCAGCATTCCATCACAGCTCAGTCATTGAAAACTGCAGCCATCATGTGAGGTAACTAAGTCCTCTGGTTGTGTATGGAGGCATGTATTCTGACACCCTGTTATTAAAGGAGGCAGTTTAATCCCCAGCTTTGGAGCATCATATATCAGCAAGCATGAAGCAAAGGGGACTTAACATGGAGCTATTGAGGCGTTAATTAACAGGTTGAGCTCAGTCACTTCACAGGTGCTAAATTACCTCAGTGAAGGAACATAAGCCTTTCGTGGCGATAAATGCCTTGTATTTACAACACAGGGCATTGAGCAACAAACAAGAATAAGCCTGACGAGCTGCTGCCAAAGCTACAACCAGAAGCTGACAAGCTACACACCCAGAAGCTACAGAGCTCTGTATACAAGCAAAAGCTACATCAAGATCTACAACCAGAGGCTACAGTGCTGTATGTACAACCAGGAGTCGCATCTATAGAGCTCATCATGCTCCGCAACCAGAAGCCAACAAGCTCTACAGTAAAAAAAAAACTACACAGCTCTAGAAGGTATAGCACTATGCCTGCAGAAGCTGCAGAGTTCTGCAACCAGGAGCTACCGAGCTGTAAAATCAAAAGCATTCCCTTTTGTACTTGGCTCTACAATCACCACAGATGGAAGTTTGGGCTCTATTACCAGAAGCCTGAGAGCTCCACGATGAAAAGATACACACTATTACACAGCCCTAGAAGCTATAGTACTATACATCTAGATGTAGAGTTCTGCAACCAGGAGCTACGGCGCTTTAAAGTCACAAGCATTCCCTTTTGTTCATGGCTATGCAACCACTACAGATGTAAGCTATGGGCTAAAATAAACCAGAAGCGTGAGCTCCACAGCCAGAAGCTATAGCACTATACTACCAGAGGCTGCAGAGTTCTGCAACCAGGAGCTACCAAGCTGTAAAATCAAAAGCATTCCCTTTTGTACTTGACTCTACAAACACCAGAAGCTATAGAGCTCTACAGCCATATGCTATATCACTATATGCATCCAGAAGCGGCAAAATTCTGGCTCTACCACTACCAGAAACTGCAGACTGAAGCGATGGGGCTCTAAAGCCAGAACTGCAACGTCCAACCAGAAGCAACAAAGCTCTGCAGACAAAACCCCCTCATGGCAAGCAACTGGCTGCCACAACGCTTAGAATATTGATGTCGAGGGAATTCAGAGTTGCCTTGCACGAACTTCTTAACATGATGAATTCATAGAGCAAACATCAGGAGGCAGCAATTTATTCTTTGCAATGCATGTTTAGTGCTTAGCTCCCCACTTTGGGACTCTACTATGTACTCCATGCACTTTCTGACTGGTGTGGTGTCTGCAGTGCTGTCTGGCTCAACCCTGGTTCAGCCATGTCCCAGTGCATACTTGAATAAAACAAAAGTTTGAGGCAGCAATCTGACGCGTCTCTAGTTCCTTGTCTAGAACAGAGTTCGCTAATTGCTGCCTCTCTTGCATACAGTATCGATGCTGCCTCCTCAGTTTAGTCCCCGCTCCTCGTAATTTGCCCAGTGCAATCTCAGAAGTCGTAACCAGGACTGGCCGACCAGAGATAGAGCACTAGATAGGTAGATGGATGGCTATCTAGTTTCCTAGACAGTTCTGGGCAGAGAGATTGTGGGACAACCGGCAAGTCTGAAATTTGACACAACCAATAGGATTATTCTCAGAATGAGATCCTCTATTTAAAGAGGATGGTGTTTTAGATCCGCCTTGTATTCTGCAACTGTCAATCAAACCTCACATAAGAATCACAAAGGAAAGCACTACAACCATTCAGTCAGCAGAGGACTGCTGGTTCTTTTGAAGAGTTTGAAAGTGACTTTCCTCCACCGTGCACCAATCGGCCTTGTCCCTTCGGATTTGCTGTCATCTCCCATAAACGAAATCTCCTATCATCAGCCGAGCTTATAAGGTTAACTAGTTCACTTGTTAACTTGCCTTTAAAGGAATTTCATTGTTCCAATCTTCTGCACTGTGTGTTTGTCTAATTTGTCTGGTGGCTGAAACACGCACAATCCCAGATGCCAGAGCAGAGAATGGAAGGAAGGCAAACACTCACACTCCCGAGACCAGATTTCGACAAATGAATAAATTTGTCTGAGTACACAAGAGCTTGCATGTGTTCTGCGAGATGTCTTCCTGAATGATGCTAGAAGCTACTTGTAACTGGTGCTCCAAGAATACAGCTGCACTAAATTGCTAATTAAGAAGTTTCAGCTGCCTCCTATTCATAATTATCCTTGTGATATCTGCTCACTCATCGCCTCCTTGAGCCAGGAGTGCTCTTATTAATTAGCTGATTTCCTTGGGCAGAAATGGATGCTGTTGCAGAAATATCGAGCTCATGAATTAATTTTGCTTCATTAAATTTGTCAGCTCAAGTTGCAAGATCAGTAATTAGAGATCAGCAGAATGAATTGACCTTTGATTTGTTGCTGTCTGGATTTAAAGAGCCTCTAGGAAATCGTTTTAGCAGTTGCACTTGGTGTTCTCTTGTCTGTGAAGGCTTTACCTTGGGTTTTTTTTTCTGGAACTGATCTGTTGTATTGATTCAGTTTCTGAGACAATTGTATAAAGACTTACAGATCTATTGAATGGCTTAGTGTTGGTGCAGCCTCCAAGATTGACTTGGTATTATCTCTAGACAAACAAGGTCATTTCAAAGAATTGGCAGTCCTCCTTTCCAAGTATATTCCATGGCTGGGAATCGTAACAAAACTTCATATTTCAGACTTTGTTGCCACTGTATGACTAGTAAATGTGACAGAGTACGATAAATCCAAGTACACAAACGATTATGGGCTTGCTTCTCCGTCAAGATGTAAGAAACGCCTCCAGAATCAGATAATCAGGCAGGAGTTATGGACCTCATTGCTTGGTCGTATCTGTGCAAAAGCAACTTGGCTCATCAAAAATTGATGCGAGCAGCTTGGGGCTTAGTATAATTGTGCAGTATTATTGTGTTAGCCTGAGGTATTGCCCAATATTCAGTTATTGGGCAATATTGGCAAATCAAACTGGTTAATTGAGTAGTATTGTTATGAAGTGCATATTGCTGTAATAATTTCATACTGATCTCTAGTCAATTTATGTTTATTTAATTGGGTTGGAGGCAAAAGGAAGAACACCAAAAGCAAAGGCATCCAATCACGTCTTGCAAAATCTAGTGGACAAACACAAAAATTTGCCTGAATAATTTGCTGCCTAACAGCGAGGAGCGCATCAAAATGTAACTGTTTTGTTTTGAGGAGAAGCAAATTGCTGATCCTTTTTTTTGTGCTGGTGCTTTGCTTGGTCAGAATTAATATGTTTTAGTAATTTTCTATCATCGACTTAGAGCCAGTGTTAATGTTTTGATTTGTCCACCTGAAATAATTTGTTACTGTTGCAATTTTCCACCCATACACTGTAGATTGAATTGTATATTATACATTGTGATACTGATAGGCTATTCTTTCAATGTGTCCATTGGACTTCTGGAGTTTTGGCATCGTACTGCATCATTGCATTATCGTGCAGCTCTGCCACAGATACTGCTGCTGCAGTAGACCTACCATTCTCGCATAGATGGCACTGATATAAATTGCAGTTTGTCAAACTGGTTGGTTTATCAGTGACATTTGCAATTACGCTGTACGACAGCCTTTGTCAGAAACGGGTCAACTGGAAGCACAGCCGTTAACCAAAATGACACTGATTGACACGACCATGAACCAATTCTCTCAGCGGAAGAGACTCTTGTACGAAGCCATGCTAGAGACCATTGGTTATACCGGAGAAGTGATTTTGATATGTAACCTTACTATTGTGCTCTTATGTGTGTCTAATGAGACATTTAACTTAAATCTTGTATTTTAAATTATAATTCAGATAACTCCCTATTTCTGGCACCATAATTAACTACAACTCAACAGCAATCATTAGCCAAAAGGCATGTCTTGCTGGCCACTTCATCTAGACTTCTGTAAAAGACCAGAGCATATATATTGAATCTACTATCCATTGGAAACCATTTGAAAATCTATTGGAGCTTAGTCAGTGATCTTCTCAGCTCGTATGGTCTTAAGTGCAAAAAAAAGCCAAAATGGACTAAAAACTAGTATATGCCAGAAGTCTGCAGGACTTTAAGTGCCTAGCTGCTGAGCTAGTTCTGTAGGTATTCTGGGAGCTCAGTGGGAAACTCAGGAATATTGAAACAGGTTGTACGACCTTTAGAGGCCTTATGCCAGAGGGAGGCCTAAACGAGGCCTTGTGGAGACCTTGCGGAGACCTGGTGGAGGCCTGAGAGAGGCCAGGGGGCCTAATGTGCTGGAGACATTGAGATTGAGCTAGTCTCTTTGGTTATTGATGCCAGGAAAGGTCTGCCAGTCCAGAGCATGATGAATCCAGGCACAAGTAACGCCCATTGCAGTGAACTACAGGAGGTTGCAAGAGCTACAGGCCAAAAGGGGCTGCCCTGTCGAACTCCTGTGCAGTGTGTCCTGCCCTCTAACCCACCCAGAGCTGCTCAAAGACTGTTCATTTCCCAGAGGCTGGGTAATAAAACTCCTATGAGCTTAAATCTACCTTTAAACTGAAGACATCTATTTTTGACCCTATTGTTTGCTATTTTCTGATATTATTACACAGGACACTAAAATAAATTAAATGTTCACCAAAGTTATATACCAACGGTAAACATGCGCCCCATTGATCCAATTGTCAAGCACTAACGACTAGATGATGGTAACATGTGGTTAAGATTGCAAAACGCATACAGAGCTGCATTATCTTTATTTTCATACCATGAGCCCAGCTTAGATGACTGCCATAGCTTGTTCCATAGACCCTGCTTATGGCAGCTGCACGAAGCTTTGCATGGTGCTGGATGTTCCCATCTTGAGAAAGCCACAACTGCTGGCAGTCTGCTGCAGAGCTTTTCCAGTGCAACGTCAGCTGCTACGTAATAGGTAGCTCTTGTGACGTCTCCCTGACGTCATCCGGCACACCACCAGGACAGAGAAACTGATAACAGCTGAAACCTGATTTCTTTATGGCTCGCTTTATACCTGTTGGCCGTTTTGTCTGTGGCAATAGAGCAATAAATTCTCCGGCAATTCCCGGGCTTTTTACATGCTCATTGTGGGAATACTCTGAGGCGAATGGCCGGGAAATTGCAAGTGTGTACTGGTCCTCTCCTTATGTCATATACCTGATGGCCCAAGCCTACTAAAAGGGAAACTGGGCCAGGTCATATAGATTCTAGTTCTCTCCCAACAATCCCAAGTCTCTAGAGCTGTGATGGGGATGCATGGAGAACAGGGAGGCAGTAGCGAAGGGCCCTTCATCGCTTCGTTTAAAGTCATGTGTAGAAGAACTTTCGCTCAAGAAATATAATATTTGGTTTTCAGTAGCTGAAGAGTGAGACTAAACAACTTAGTTTCACAATTAACCGGGAAAACTCCTCGTTCCAATCTGCCCTGTGTTGAAATTTTGGAAGGCGCTTCCGCTTTGTCGATATGAGAATTTAGGATAGGCCTATTCATTTGCACGGAAGGGTTATAAGTACGTAAGTTTAGTCAGGTTTTAATTTTTTGTTACATATATAATCATGCTTGATGACATTTGTAGGTAAGTATGGAAGCAACAGACACCGTAATTGATCTAGACACTTCGAAATTAGAGTTTATGTTTGGGCGAACCAAAATGTTGGCCACCCACTGAGCGAACTATCGTCTCGTAATGTATGGACAAAAACGTTTGTCACTTCTTTGCTTATAAAACCAAATAAAACTTACCAAAGATTAGTACACGAAAATGTTACATCAGAATATATATATTTATATAAATATTCAATCATGGGAAAATGCACTGTAAACGACGGTCTAAACATATTGATACTTAGAGCAAATCACACAGCTCTGTGTTAATAGCGGCTTCGCATATCGAAAGACAAGCAATGAAAGCATGCAAATTGCAAGCCTTATAAAGAACCATTCTGTTTCGCCAGGCTGCAAATGAATCGGCTCAAATGCTTGGCTTGCCATAGAAGCCCAGAGCATGCAATGTTGGTTTTGACATTTTTACCTCAATGCACTAGAATTCCCACTTTCTCACAAATTGAGAATTGTGATTCACTCCAAAGCTGGGACAGTCATCAAAGCAATGTCCTCTTGAGCAGGTCTAGCACAGGCAAGGTGGGAAAAGAGTGAAGATACCACAGCATCATTGTATGGAAAGTATTACTTCTAATAAGCCATTGCCTCCTTTAATGAGGAAAATATTACATTTCACCATGCTAAGGGTTAGGGATCCTCCCCTACCCCAATGGGTACACTCAGACATTGATATAGTTGGGCTTTTAAGCACATGCATACCCGGTTCCACAAATCCAACTGGGGCTAAATTAAGATTGATGTCATACATTCTCTTGATGAGGACAACTGGGATGTGGCTCATGAATTCATGACAAGGCCATAGGGCCTACTGATTCTAAAACCATTGATACCGGAAATCCCACTGAAACTTTCAATTGAATTGGGCCTAAAGGTGGTAATGGTGGTTGTATTTTCTTCAAAGAACCTTCAGCAACCTATAAAATCCTCTACATATATATAGTATATATAAGCTTTTTGAGGCCTTTTGTCTTTGAGGCAACCTAGACACAAGCTTGGACTTTTTGTCTGCCTCACAGTCTAGGTGGCGTGGCTGCATGTTACAAAGGCTCTCAGTTATTGATGTGGAACCTTCAAGCATGTAAAAGGTAATTGAATGGTTGGTCCCAGAGCCCACTATCTTTCCTTTAAACGATTGGCGGTGAAGTAGAGCGGCTGAACAGGGGCGGGCTTGGCAATCTTTAGCGGTCCAGCTAAACTCGGACCAGCCGGCTTATTTTAAGTGGACTGGCTCAACATAGTAAATGTTCCTGCCTTAAGCCGCTAAGCCAAGGCAAACTGAATGATCTGAGGCAAGCAGTCAATCTTAAACAAAATGGAAGTGAACCAGCTAAATTGGGCAACCATGTCATCTTGAACAGACCAGCTATTCTCAGTTGAACCAGCTGAACTGGGACCCACCAGCTTGAGTGAAATGGCTAAACTGAGACATTCCAGCAAAACTGGGGCAAACCTCACCTCAAGCTAAATGGCTGAAGACTGACTCATCTTGCTCACACAAGGACAGGCTCAGTGCAAGTGAAGTAGGACAACCATGCTATCTGGTGCATACCAGCTAATCTAGGGTAAACTGGCTTATAAGTGGTTTACCTTTGCATGGCCAAATTAGGCAACCCGGCTTCACAGAGGAGGGACCAGCAAAATTTTAGCAAACCGTTTACCATAAGACAATTAGCAAAACTGGGCTGAGCCAGCTGGACTAATCTAGAGCTAAAACCAAGAAGACCCAGCTAAAATTGGGCAAATTGGTTCATATGCTGAACAACCAAATTGAGGCGAAATAGCTGAAGTCGGGCAACATGCAAACCTTGAAACCCTCATCCCTTTTCTAATCCCAGGCTAACCGGCTGACCTTAGTAGAACCACAGAACAAATAGAGCCTGTCGGTTGTCGGTTGGTTGCTGGTCGGTTACCATCGGTTGTCAAGGGACGCGAATCGAGCTTTTCTGGTGCTGAAAGCGTTGCCATGGTATTGTCATCTTGAGCACTGAGCTGCGTCACAAAGTAAATCTGTTTCTCCGCGACACCTGGGGGAGGGGGGAGGTTCAAAGGAACCTATAGAAAGCTGACAATCCGATACAACGTGCAACCACAGAGGAGGTTTAGCTGGCATTTGCGCTCCTGCCTTTCAATCGAAGGATGAAGAATGCTGGAGTTGTGAACCTATACAAACTAAGGTGTTGTGTTTTTGGAGATAGCATGCAGTGGACATGATTACTACAAAAGCAACCAATGGCAACCAGGGCCTCAGTTTCTTCTCTCGCAATTGAATCCTGTTCTACATTGGTTGCTTTTGTCTTTATTTACTATTTAGGCGCAATGGGTTTGTGGTATGGATGCCAATGGATGCCCTACATTGTACTTCAGCTATTTAGCTCTACTTCCTTAGAGCTTATCTTCGGCTCAATGTTATATTCCCTTTGAGTCGTATTACATGATATGTCACAAAATATCCTGCAGTACATTCCTTTGTCACTATGGTGAGGCTTGGTGACAGTAAATGGTGGCCATGGATTATAAAGGTCAGAAAACAAGCATTGCATGCTCTCATTCCAGTTTTGTTGCCACTGCTGATGCCTTTACTTTACCAGAGAGTGTGTGCACTATCCCTGGTAACTGTCATGACTATCCAAACCTAGTATTATCTACCTGCCTATGACACAAGGAAGGCAGTCATATATTCTGTTGATCTCCCACTTCAATAGCAATTCTGACCACTTCTGTGATGTATTACTTCATCTATTGCTAATGTTGGTCTCAGTCTTCATCAAATTCCTCAAAATTCATCCTTGGAAATGACCTCGAGCACCTGGAAGCATTTCAGAACTGCATGAGAAGAGCCAAGGAATGACACTGAGAGCCAAGGTGTGACACTGAAGTCAGGAATTCGGTAGATTAAACCTGCAAGGCATGTGTTATGAGATAAAAGAGTAGAAATGAAGTGAAATGCAAAAAAAAACCCATATAATCTTAGAATACTTAAATAAATTGAAATGAAAAAAGGTGTCGTATTTCAGTTATGTCTTGCAATCATATGCTGTTGTTCAGAAGCACCACATACTAAATATTTGCAATTTTACAGCGTTCTGGTGCATGTTCTTCTTTCTCTTTTCTTTTTTTATTTGCATGGCTTCAAAGTTGTTATGCCACCATTCAACACTCATAAATAAAAAAGATATCAGGAAATTGATGTAAGAGAATAACTTTCTCTTGCAGATTATGCACTGTAAGCCCATATAGGCAATAGAGCTTTCATTTTCCAATTTATGGCAACATGTAACCTTTAACAATTTCTGTTGAGGATTATGGCATTACAATAACATGCTGTTTTAATGCTGATGGAATTAAAAGAAGTATGTCTGCCTGTCTGATATATCTTGCAGTGGATAGAAGTAGGTCAGAAAGGGATTGGGCATTAGAAATATAACTTGCCATTATTTGATCTTTCGGTAATTTACAAAAAGTGGGGCTGTTAAAATAACAAAAGAGTGTGTTGGGTTGAAAAGCAATAAGTAAAGCTAGGATTTTCTCTTGATCTGCTAGATTGATATTACACCAATAACATGTTATTACTGACAATTCTTCGGTAATATGAGAAAAGCTGTAAAACCTGGATGACTTATGCACAACAATGCAGAATACATCTAATGGTCATAAGTAGGTCACAAGATGAAGGCCATAGAGCCAGGTCCTACCAGCAAGCACTTTGGGTCGAGAGTCCTGCGACCCTTTGATCCACTTTTTATCCATTCTCTTTTTCTTGACGTCAATAACCCAGATCTCTGCTTTTGCTGTTCTCTTGGATTGCTGGCCACTTGAGTTCCCTGTAATCATTTCATTCATTTGCCAAACACCATGTCGTATTTTTCCCTTATCAGTGATGATTCAGTATCATTGTTTATCAAAAGCAGTGGGCCGCTGGTCAGCTAATTGATTGGCAGGATTGATTACTATTGAGATTTGATGGGTCACCAGTTACATTAAGAGAGATTGATAACACATTGTTTTCACTAAGTGCAGTTTTTAATATCGTCAATCGTGTCAGCCAGTCATAATGACGGTTTCTGTTCTTTTTCGACCAGGAGGCAAGACCTTATGCAGCTTCCCGGGTGCGGTGTCATGTGAAAGTTTTAAGTTTATCCAGAATTTGTAAGTGACATGCAGGGTATCACACAAATATCAGAACTTTGCCTACCTTGTGATATTGCAAACACTCTTTTTGGCATTTCCTTCTTTGTTCATTGAGTTTGCACATCTCAACTGTTGAACAAGATTCATCAGTAACACATAAAACTGTGAACTGGCTGCAACAATACAATATGCAATAGACATTTTGCCACTAGAGGTCTTATCAAGCTTGCAGTACTGGAGCTCCCTCTAGTGTCTTGTGCAAATAACTTGGTGGACTGCAGTTTTACATCTGATCCCCTCTCACCAATCAATGCTACTTGGATATCAGAATGTAGGAGATCAAACCTTGTACCTGTCTGCATATATATATATATATATATGGGCATTATAGAAGTACAGTAATAATGTATAGGCCTAATCTTCTGTTCTGTAGGGATCTGAATTAAATCTTCAATCATGTAAAAGGCTTTTATCTATGTTGGATGTATTACTAAGTAAACATGTACATTGACATTGGTTAAATTTATTCACTGTTCAGTCTTATCATGTGATACTCTTGATCAAATAATGAGCTAAGCCAGCTAATTTTCTGATTGTTCTTTGATGCTAGACATTGATACAAATTAGGTACTTTTAGCCTTTGGTTTTTCCTGGTAATCTTCCTACTTTCTGATAATCTTCACAGTAAATAATCTGCTACATGATGTTATCAGTTTATTGGCTTTGTATTGATAGCTGTACAGGAAATTGATATTATTTTCAATGATTCATATACAAAATAATTATATGGTATTGTCACAATGTTTTTTGTAATGCATCACATGCAACAATTAAGACGTTTTTTAAAATAATAACTATTGTATTTGTATGCAATGCAACTCCAAAAACCAGCACTTAAAAATTGTTTTTGTCCCGGTGGCCTATGATTTCCTAGGCATTTACTGATAATTTGTGACACCACGCTGGCGATTTTTTGCGAATCAGCTGAGCAAAAATGTGGTCCATGATTTTCCTAGAAATCAGAGGAACTCCTCTGGGGTAGTCAAAAAGATTTGAAACTTTTTTTTTAAGCAGACATGGAAGAGCCAGAGTTTTTCTCAATTTTTGGGTGTCCGGCGGGCATTTTTCTGGATCGCTGGAGTAAATCACAGCAATGAGGCAAAGGATGATTGAAAACGCTGTTCAACATTTGTCCGGGTGTCCCGGCCTGAGTTTGAATCGAACCCGGGACCCATAGATTGGAAACTCAGAACAGTACCAACTGAGCTAGCTCACCTTCCTGTTACACATATCAGTGCATATATGTAGTACAGGTTGCCAATATAGCATAGACACAAGTGAGGTATTTGCAGGTTATTCTTCAATATTGCATATTGATGTATCACACTTTACACATTATCTATTCAAGGAATAATGTGATAAATATGATAAGTTCAAAATGTTCATATTATGGCAACAGCATTGTTAAAAGTGTATGTAATTTGAGATTAGATTTAGATTTATTTTATTTATCCACACCAAGCAATTTTTTTTACAAATATATATGCCAAATCAACATCTTATTTTAGTAAATTTTACTAGTCCATGAAGAATTTACAGCACTTGCAATCTATTTAATAGAAATTTGCCAATAATCACTGTTGAATTTTCTGCTGTTATTTCAAATGTATTTCATGTTGTGCAGATTTGGAGAAATTTGACTTCTCGGATTGTTAATTACTAAGCAGCAGCAGACAATGTATGATATTGTCAATGAGTTATAACTAATAAAATTTCAAGTTTTGCTTTGATGAATTACCAGGAATCTTTTTACAGTGATCATTCTTAGATATTATTATACAATGATAAGATGTGAATGCATGATTATGGAGCCATGCTTGAGTGAATGATTGAACAATTTCACACAATTCTCTGGCTGCCTATACATGTATGCCTTTATATTCTCAGTGATCATATGCCAATTGATCTATGAGGTATTTATTAATCAGATTGTGTGGGCATTTCATTGATATATGCTATATTGGTATCTAAGCCGGATCTGTGGTATCTATGATTATATGTGTATGCCTGTATGGCACTGTGTAGTGTGTTTTATGACAGAGAATTATAGGACAGACATTATTTTGTGACAACAATCCACTTTGGATACAGCTGTAGAGATAAGTTTGGGTGGTTTCTGGCAAATTTACTGGCTTGGAGACATCTACAGATAACTTCGACTGCATTTTTGATTGTGCATGGAATTATGGGAGGAGTCAACTTGAAAAGATAGTGCTACAAAAATAGCTCTTTGATAGCACTGTGTTAGTACTTTTGTTTCTATAGTCTTAAATGACTACTGGACTTAACCTGATCTGGATTGCAAATGGAATTATGAAATTATAATTTGGTATATCTTAACTGAATTTAAAGGTATTTGATTGGCATAACCACAACTTTTGGTCAACATAAATTTAAACATTTTGGACGATATTTTTTACAATTGTGAATATGATAATTATGATGTACATCGCGCAAACTACAAAAGCTGGATATTAACTTAGGCTTCCCTTATCAGAAATTGGTACAATGAGTCAATTCGTG
The DNA here is from genome assembly GCA_026936325.1 of Platynereis dumerilii. Lineage (NCBI taxonomy): Eukaryota > Metazoa > Annelida > Polychaeta > Phyllodocida > Nereididae > Platynereis > Platynereis dumerilii. The sequence goes on along the minus strand of JAPTHN010000001.1, from coordinate 86,751,471 downwards.
GCAACATAATTCAAAAGTGCTAATACTTCTACACACAAATTTGGACTTTCAAGGATATGAGGATATCCATTATAAAGGGGGCTGGCCTGGCAAGTTGAACATATACCTTCTGAGTGCCATGGAAAACAGTGTTTGAAGTGGTCACAACTCCACTTTTCCAACTTTGAACACTTTGCATGACTTTGGATTGGAACTTGCAAATCATTTGTATGCAACAAATTTCAAAGAACTTGGATTTTACTTCATAAAACTAAACAACATCACTGTCTACACATAATCTAGGATGAACAGTTAGTGATGACGAAACAGGAATTGGAACTTTGAAAATTGATTGAAGGCCAATTAGGCTATCACTGAATGTGATAGATGAGGAACATATAGGGGTTGCCTGCAACTTTTGGTCGTCATTTGATAAAAAATTATTGACCATAACAGGTCACTTCAGCTTTGTAATTACTTTGGAACAATCTAACTTTTCGACATCCTTAGAGAACATAGGGAGGATTTGAATTTACCAACTCCAAAAAACTTACTTCACAACTTTACAAACTTTTAAAAACTTTATAATATTTGACTACATGGATACAGAAAGTACATAAACTCATGAAATAGCTTCTGTAGGGGGAGTAACCAACCCCTGATACACAGTGAAGCTGCTGAACACTGGCAAAACTACAGTATACTGTACAACACACTGCATGGGAGTGAGAGAGGGAGTGAAGTTAGCTACTTTTAGGCAATCGGGGGCCCAAGTTGGGTGTTGGCAGTCTGTTCATACACCAGTGTAGTGCAAGTAGCGAATATTGTAGCTGGGACTCAAGGGATTTTGCAAGCTGTCCTAGGTTAATATTTGGACCAGGTGAGCTGCACACCTTTAAACTAGGCCAGGAGTGGAGACAACTCCTCCTCATCTTTTTAGGACTTCACAAACTCAGAGGATACCATGGCAGCAGCAAAAGCATCAGAGTATTGTAAGTATAGATACCTACACTAATTTCAAACAGCATTTTACTATCATATTATAACACATCATATATTTACACTATAGTCTATGGAATTCATAAATACATGTAATATGTATGAACCTGGGCATTATGTTCTGATATAAGCCTGTCTAGCCAGGTGTGTATGTCAGAAGTTTTCAGGCTATCATATGAATATCAGTTTATGTTTTGTTGCTGGGAGGTTTCCCACAGCTGATCACTGCATGTGTGTCTTAGAACATAATACTTGCACAATGCATGTATACCTGAATTTGGCTACAGGTACTGGGATACAGTATGCAAGATATGTATAGAAAGCTTCAACTAGGTTTTGAAAGTTCCATAAATTTCCAAAGAATACTGGCCTACTTGAAGTCTGTGCTCAAGCTTTCAAAAGGGTTTTTTCCATGTTTTTTCCTTCCTAGAAATCAATTTTTGTGAGGATTTATTACATGTTCAGCTTGCCAGCTTCAGCAATTTGTCATGGATGTGTCTTTGGCCCAGGCCGCCCAGCTGTAAGATAACTTGTATAAAAGGATATAGATGTATAATCCTGCCTTCATGTGCATCTCATATAAAAGTATACACGAGCATGAGATATATATATGTGGTTTTCATTGTATGGAGTATTTTTTTTCTTTTCAATGACCATATGATGCAATTTATAAATAGCAACTTCTTGACTATACAAAAATTCACAAACATGTGTGCTGTGCTAAGTTTAAACATGTGAGTGAAAAAAAAGTCATAACACAAGTGTGTCTCTCAAAAGAGATTTAGAAACATGAGCTATAAGTATCCAACCTAGAGATATTCCAAAAGATTACATGTCTGGGTATATGAATTCGTTAAGATATGTGAAGTTTTCTGTGTGGAAGCCATATATCTATACCTGTATTAAAACAGCCTATAAGGCACATACTTAGTGGAGACTCCAAAATAATCGCCTTAAGCGTTTAACCTGCATTTCATGGACCTAGCATCAGGTATTAAGCAATATTGTCCTGGCTGGAGTCATATATACCTGAAGTCATTCAAGAATATAGACATCATACACATGGGTTATGCAGACCCATACATACCTGAGGAATGCTTCATCAATCATACTCGAGTATCTCTAATCAAATTTGACTGATCATGGCATGAGCACTTCATTTTGGTTGGCTAGCTGAATAAATATACTATACTTTATGTTATGCTATAATCATATTAAGTTGACAAAAAATCGTAATTATGTACCATTATATAGGCCTATACTTGTGAATGTTGAGACTTGATAGTCTTGCTACTATAATTTGAAGATGCAACAGATATTGATCTATACTTTTTGAAAGACAAATTTCAGATTTGAGGATATACCTCAAGCTCAAATCTGTTAAAACAGAAAAGCATCAAAACTCATAGGTTGCAGCACTAAATATGACTAATATATATATATATATATTTTTTTTTTTTTTTTATTGACGGCAAATATCATATTTGATATAATTGTCATAAAAAATACAAAAATACATATAAATTATTAAATATAGCTCTACTAGTAAAACATAGACCTGTAATTCATCTAATACATCTGTGTAGTGTAAACTATAGCCCTAATATTGGCATACACTCATATACAGGACTTGTGAATATTGTGGACATGTTCAACTCATCCTATAATTTCCTAATTACATTATTTGTATCCTGCTTACAATGAATTGTAGCCTCCATCATGGACTAATGTGAGCACAGCCATTTTCAATGGTGCCCTTGTGACACACTCTCTCCTCTAATTGGTAAATTTGCTATTTACTACAATGACAACCTCCAGTTTTTTAATTCATTTGTGTATACAACATGCATTGTAATTGTAAACTGTATACTGTGTGTATAATGAAAACCAGAGAGAAATTGTGGTGTATATATATTTCTTCTGATATTGATATGAAAATATTATAAGCACCACAAGTCTTGAGCATGTAGAGCCAAGTTCTTTTTGTTGTAGTTTTGCAGTGTGAGATTGTCCACTGCTTATGGCAGAATCACTGTACTTCTGAACTGCTTGTGAAGAATGTCGGTCTGTCAAACTGTCTATGACAAAATGTGTTCTTTCCCTTTGCCAAGCTGTTTATGGCAAAATATCTGATGTCCTCAACTGCTTGCAGCAGAATGTCTGATGTCCTCAGCTGCTTACAGCAGAATGTCTGATGTCCTCAGCTGCTTACAGCAGAATGTCTGATGTCCTCAGCTGCTTACAGCAGAATGTCTGATGTCCTCAGCTGCTTACAGCAGAATGTCTGATGTCCTCAGCTGCTTACAGCAGAATGTCTGATGTCCTCAGCTGCTTACAGCAGAATGTCTGATGTCCTCAGCTGCTTATGGCAGAATGTGTGATGTCCTCAACTGCCTGCGGCAGAATGTCTGTTGGTCCAGCTGCTATGAAGAATGTCTGCTGTATGTTTTGTTCTTGGTTGTTTGTGACAGAATGCCTGCTGTTTGCAATTGTTTGCAACGTAATGTCTCCATTATTCAATGGCATGATATGCTGTACGTAGAATGCCTATAATTTCTAATGTAAGCATCACTGGTAACAGAACAATCTTAGTATTTTAAGACCTTGTGATTTAATCTTACAAAACATGTTCACTATTGATATCTCAACCTATGTTCAAAAGAGACATTCTTAATATAAAACAGTTGGGTTTTTCATTATCTCTAAACAGACTTCTGTGTGTATTTTTAGAAAAGGCCTACGTCAAGTCATCTAGCTTGTTGATAGAGATTTCTGTTCTTGGCTCTTCCAATGATTAATTCTGCAATAGCAAAATACTTCATAAAGCTCAAGTATGTATAATGCTTGTTTGCTTTCTTTTTTTTTCTTTTTTGTCACGAAACCCGTTATTCAAATACAAAATTTAGAAAAAACAGTATTTAGAAACAAAATCCATTTCTTGGTTCTGACCACAGTCACAAAGACATTGGTTGTCTTAAATCTGGTAAATAGAAAAATGAGTGGAAGCACTTCAAAATTGAAAATACTTCGGAGCTTTCTAAACATTAGCACCGTCATCCCCACATTAGAGCATTAGAAAGTCTGACAGACACGAAGCTACCTACTTAAGAAACTAAGTCAAGTATTTTCTAAGTCTAGTTTATAGGGATCTGTTTCAGCATTTGGAGGAATTTAGAATGATGACTATTTTGTGTATTTGTACAGATGTATGACTACAGAATAATGTAATACATTTATCAAGTATAGAATTACCCAGTGATAAATGAATAAAGGAGGAGGAGTGCAATTGTAAATTATATTTTTTTTGGGGGGGGGGGGGAATGCGGTAGTGTGGGTGAGACACAGAGTGATATGAGCATTCAGTGACATGACTGCAGTGTGGCGTTGAAGGCAGGGATGAACATTGCATTGTTAAATGTAGCGTGCTGTTGCAGATTTATGCATATGAGGAAAAGTGTTTGTCCAGCAGTGCAACCCATTACGAAAGTGAAGGCATAGGCCTGTAAGTTGTGGGGAGGGGCATTTTCTGTAATTTCACTGAGGTTGAAAAATTTGAGGGGGAGTGTGGGTATTTCGACCCAACTCCCACCAAATGGCGGCCCTGTAAGAGATAGAGTGGGCAAAAATGTGATGTCTGTCTGTCTATGTATGGCTATTGATATTTCTTGCATAGGCCCTGAGTATAGATGGGCTTGTGGCAGCTGCCACCCTGCCACATAGGCCAGGCCAGTCCACCCCTGTATGTACGTATCTATCTATGTATGGGGCCTCCATCTAGTTTTCTACCTATCTGTGCTACCCCATATGTATTCATTTATATATATGTTATGTATCCCTATGTGATATTCTTGTGTCAGTAAAACAATATGCGTGTACATACATTCAACTTTGAATGATATATTTGAAGCCATGTTTGAAAAATAGATACATATGGATAGATGGATATCAATCTATCTATGTATGTATGTATGTATGTATGTATGTATGTATGTATGTATGTATGTATGTATGTATGTATGTATGTATGTATCTATCTATCTATCTATCTATCTATCTATCTATCTATCTATGGGGGTTCCATCTATTTGTTTTATGTATTCAATTATTTATATGTATCAACAGATTCAGCATTCATGTAATGTACATGTAAAGTGCTATATATATAGTGTAGCAAAAGATAGTGAAGGTCAAAGGGATGATTAATTGTGATTCAGCTGTGGCTTGAATTGAGTATTGACAGGTGTGAAGGTGAATTGCACTTGACAGAGTGACACATTAAGTGGCATTCAATAAGAAGCCCTTAATTGGGGTAAGACACACAAACAGACAGAGAATGACAATGGTTTGTTGTAGTTATATAGTTGCCGTGAATTAAAACACGTGAAATGGCGCGAAAATGCTGGATCCTCCTGGATCACAACAAAGCAGACGAAACGGAAGTGAGTTGACGAATGGATGGAATCAGCAGCAAGAGGAAAAATCGAAAATAATGCTGAATCGAGGAGGAAGGGGAAGCAGGGATTTATGCACATGTGTGTTCATCAGAAGGGTATGTAAAAAAAAGGAACAAATGAGAGGATAATTGATGGGGGAAGGGTTGGCAAGACTGTTGAAAGTGTTGGACAACGAAGGTGAGTTGTGCCACTGGCCCTACAGCTTTATTTAAGTAGATAAGGCCACCAATATCCCATCTTTGCATCAAATTGCATGTTGAAACTATATATATAGGTCTAGACACACCAAATAAACTCAAGGCTTACATATATATATTTGTTCAGGATTTGTCTGAATCGTCAGGATTTATCTGAATCTATCTGTTTATCTAATATCTATTTATCTATCTATATCTTTCTATCTCCGAGGAGAGGGTTTGCGCAGTTGGTCTGGGCTTCCAAACGCTCTGTCTGAAAGTCGATGCTGGGTTATCTCGACCAATGTTGGACAGCAGTTCCAATCATCCTTCGCCTTTATGCCTGTCCAATTAGCCAATCAAAGTGCAACGATTTTCAATCTATGTATCTATAGGCTATATATCTATCTATCTATGAGCTATCTGTGATCTATCTGTCTATCTATATAGCTATATATTATATATAACTTTTATATCCTTTAATGCAAATCATAATATTAGGAACTAAGTCACTATTAGGAAGAGGATGTAACTATTAACAATCACTTCAAGGGTTATTTTTAGATTTTCAAGGAAGTTTAATCTATAAAAAGCAAAGTACATGGATTTTAGTATCATATTAATTGAACAATCCATTACATTTTATTCAATGGAGGCCATACGTTTGTTTTGTAACCTTGACTTGAAGTGGATCTATGTGTACTTAAATATCTACTTGAAACAAAAAGATGTGTACATAGCTAATTATGAGTAGGTGTTCCCGAAGAAACAAATTAGTTATGGCTTGTTGCAGCATTCAAGGTTGGAGGAGTAGTGCTTCTTAATTTATCTTGTTTAATGTATACCTTTTTGTTACAAAATCCCAACCATTTATTTGTGCAAAGTATACAAATAGTTATTGTTTAAGTTTCATCCACAATTCATCTGAAATGATGGGTTACTATGTTACAACATATTTACAACCTTTTGCAAAAATATTATGACCCCCTGGTTGAAAAAGCTGAATATCATTCCTCCAGTGTATCCACTGGTCCAGAGAAGCTAATGATTGATTTGTCATTAGTGCAGCATATTAGAACTTTTTTTTTTTCAATAAATTGTTATGGTATGTAATTACAATTTACAAGCATGAGATCCTCCAATTGAGAGGGGGGAGCTCAGTTAGTAGCTCTCTGGGCATCCAATCGCTGGGTCCGAGGTTCGATTTCCAACTCAGGCAGTGTAATCTGGACTAACGTTGGACAGTAGTTTCAAGCAACCATCCTTTGCCACATTGCAGCAGGGGGTCCTAATTAGGCTGCCGGAATGCATACTATACAGAATTTTAAGCTTCAGTCCACCATTACATCCATTCATCGTAAAAATACCTTATATTTGTTTTTCTGCATATATATTGTCTTGTTTTTTCAAGAAATGTTTCCTTACTTTGCCTTTAGAGACTGCAGTGAGGCTAATGAATCATTTTGTCATTTGTAGAGCCCGGAACCGCCGCAAAATTTAGCCGTCGCCAGCCACAAAACCATTTAGTCAAAGTTAGCTGCATCCTGTCAACTTAGCCGCCGAAAAAACAGGCAATCGCCGCCGCCGAAACAGCATGATTAAAGTTCTGTCAATCCAAGCTGTACAGTTCCATTCAACAGAGGTCTAGAGGGCCTAATTGGTGTTAGTAGCTACTTCCCAATTGAGTCAGTTTATAATTGGCATTGATTCATTGAACTGAATGTGTTTGACTGGCATTGAAGGTAATTGGCACTTAAGTGTCAACTGCTACAGAATTGCAATTATAAATGTCTGTTAGGATTAGCAAACACGTTAACACAGCAGTGCTGTCATGCAATGCTTTGGCTTAAATAACTTTAAAAAAAAAACAAACAATTAGTATCCGTGGCGTATAGTTTATACACATAATTATATTACATGTATACACTGGTATAAGGCCTACTTGATGGGGTACTTATAAATTTATCACACTGGAACAGCAGCAAGAAAAAAAACTTACATTCAAATTGGATTATATATTAATTTCATGAAGACTTCCCCCTAATATGAAAAGTTCTTTATGCATGTGTAACTTCCATTGATGTTTTTCAGTGATTTCTTATCATAGCCGACTCATACTGGTGCCAGTTCTATCTATACCAATAATAATCCCCACCAAGACAACATTTCATTATTTCATTATTTCTTTCCTAGTTTGATTGATAGATTTTAGTCGAAAATTATCAGCTAAGTCACATAAGTTAGTTGAAAATGGTCAGCTAAGTTGAAGTCACAAAACTTGGCTAATAAGTTGAATAAGTTAGTCAGGTTTTGTTCAAGTTAGTCATCAAGACATGACTGACTTGGCTCCGGGCTCTAGTCATTTGTTTGACCATTACTTCCTGTTATGTGATAGCCAGTGGACAAACATAATATATCCCGGCTGACCAGATGTTGTCAAGGTCTGTTGTCACAATAAATGCCAATGTGAAGTCATCCTTTGTGTTGACCAATGCTATGAGCAAAAAGTGTAATATTTATGGCTTGGACTTTAGTAACAAGTGAATCGAAGTGACTGAGATCAGTTATGACATACACATAATTGTAAGCCACATAATTTTACAGTGTGTCAATATGCTTATTTGGTGATATGAAGTAAATTTATTTATGACACAATTTAAGGTAAATAGTAAGAATTAATATAATATGAGACGTTAATTCCCCAATTTCAACAATAAGTAGAATATAAGGTGTTCTGATAAGAATAAATATGTTCTTAGAATCTATTACAAAAACATTGTCCAAAACACAATATAAGATAAGGATAAGATGTTTTAGATATAATCAGTGTGGCTTTGTAGTAATGAAAACTGAACGAACCAACTATAAATATGAATGCAAAGTTCTGAAAATATTAGCTTATGAAATGCAGTGATTTGGAAGAGTCTTTATAAATTGAACATATAGAAATAGTGAGGCGGACAGCGATATGGATTGTTTATCGTGTATCGAACCGCCTCTTCCCTGGACCAGACTGGTCAACTTCACTATCTACATGTATGTAAAGTGTCCGAATACATACACACTAAAGAAATTTATATCTACAATCTACTGTATTCCAGATTTTGAGACTTCCCATAGGCTGTGTGGGGCATCATCTAAAGACCTACAGCAAAATATATGTACATAGGAACAAGGAGCTAAGCACCTGGAATATGATATGGATTATCCATAATCTCCTACAAAGATAGACTTGGCCTAGATACACCATGTAAACACCAATGTTTTTCACAATGCTGATAAACATGGTTTTAGGTGAATTACTTTGCAAAATACCATGTTATATATTGTATTGTTATCAGGTCCCAGGGACATTGCTTGTATAATGTATGAATATTTGGGCCAATTACATAATGTGGGAATTTAGAATACCATTACTGTAATTGTGTATGTATTTTCCTATTGCATTTATCGATAAATAATGCTGGATGGTGTTGTCTTCCATTTTCTCTGTTTGGATTCAATATATCTACTGATGTTTATGTTTGTCATTACATTTAAATCTAACTTTATATACAATGTAGTGATATATTATATGAAGGACTTATATAGCTACTACCTGTGAACCCACTCATGTTGCCTGCTTTCCTTTCTCTCCTGATTCCTTCCTTGTTTTTCTTCTCACTCATTCCTTCCCACTCATTCCTTCCTTCATTACTTTCTTTTTGTTTTTCCCCTCCATCTCCCTCCTCGTCCTCTCCCCTGTTCTCCCTGGTTCCTACTTCCTGTATTTGCTTGTTTGTATGCTTCCTTCTCTATGGACTGCTTTCTTTCGTCTTCCTTCGTTCCTTTTTTCTTCGTTCGTTCCTTTTTTTCTTCGTTCGTTCCTTTTTTTCTTCGTTCGTTCCTTCGTTCGTTCGTTCATTCCTTCGTTCATTCTTTCCTTCCTTCGTTCGCTCATTCCTTCGTTCGTTCCTTCGTTTGTTCCTTCCTTCCTTCATTCCTTCCTTCATTCATTCCTTCCTTCCTCCCTTCCTTCAAATCATCTGTCCATCAGGCTAACCCACTTCTCATCCAACACAACCCACTGGGCCTAACAATCATGCTGTTGATCAACCTGGTGTCTCTGATTTGTGCCAACTCAATTGCCTCATCATAGTCTCTTAGTTTTTGTTCTGTGTTTATTTGTGGCATCTGTGAGGCATTTGCAATTTCAGCCTCAACTGCTATCAGACTTCAGCTTGCACAGAATTCAGCTGAGGATAGGCCAGAAAAAATCCAGGGTTGTGTATATATATATCTAAGGTTTCTGACAAGAAAAATGAGTTCAGAGGGTTTAGGGACTAGGCCAGTAGATTGTGGAATGTGTGGGTTAAACAATGCTAAATGCTGAGTTAAATGTTACTCTGGCTGCAGACAGTGAATACAGATCATGTACAAGCACTTAACATGTTGTGACCTATCAGTGTCACAAGAGATAACAAGCAACTTCACCCTTGAATTACACGGAAGAGATTCCAGAGAATGTGCTGGGATCCATGGGGGTCTGACTAAAGAATGTCTTCTAAAATTGGTAAAAAAAAATTGCATTAATGTATACCTGACAGTCCTGCCTTTCATACTAGTATAATTATCCCTTCTTTAAATTTATATGTAATTCTTTGTTTTCTCTAATTCATTCTTTGCTTTTCTTATCCTGCGAAAATGTCAGAGGCAGCATATATATAGCAGGATATATATGTCTTATAGGCTGCAACTCATGTTTGATAATTATTTAGTGATGTTTTATTGCAGGAACAGAGGTAGCAATGATTTAGCTGTTGATATCAGGCTGCAACAGAGGCATATAATAATGATTTCGCTGCTGATATCAGGATGCAACAGAGGCATATATATATAATGATTTAGCTGCTGATATCAGGCTGCAACAGAGGCATATAATAATGATTTAGCTGTAGATATCAGGCTGCAACAGAGGCATAACAATGATTAAGCTAGTGACATCAGGCTGCAACCGTGGCATAACAATCAGGCTGGTGACTTAGAAGAATGATGTCTGCTGATATCAGAGGCATAACAATGATTTAGCTGGTGACATGAGGTTGCATCAAAAGTTTGATAATGATTTAGCTGGTGACTCCAGGCTGCGACGGATGCATAACAATTATTTATGTAGATTTAGCTTGTGATTTCCTTCTGCAATATGCGCAATCGATTGATGTGAAATAGTGATTTATTAGATGGTTCAGTCAATAGTTGGTGACTCAAGGTAGCAACAGTAAAGAAGGCTTAAGGCCACCCTACAGGCCTACATTTAAGTTGGTAACTGAGGGTTGCGAAAGATGTTTTGGATTTTTTTCTTTGTGTCTTTATACAAATGAGGCAACAGAGATATGACAGTGAACTATTCTAGGATCATCTATTAAGCTATCCGACAGACTACAGGTATGAAGATGTTGTGGGAAAACATTTAGAAAAACACAATTCAGTAGACATATGAGCTGACACTTTGTAAAAGGCCAATGTTTTGAGTAAACAGGAGAAGTTACTGAAGAAACAGTAGAGTTATCTCAGAGCTTTCTTAGCAATACAAGCAATGGCCAAGGTGAAGTTGAGATCGGGAATTACCTTTGGGTATAGGCCATGTGATTATGTGGTTATTGGCCCTTCACCTTCCCCTTCATCACTTTCACACCTGATCCTTGCAGCCCAACAGGGATAACTATTATCACTTGGCATTAGGGGACAGGGCAAGTATTGCACACATTGGGGTAATATATATCCGTGTGTTTTTGAGTATACATAGGTCAGGTGTGTGTTATATATATGTCTTTGGACAATCAGAATTTGGCAACCAGAAATGTCAGTGAGAGAGGAGAGGTCGGTGGTTCGCCTGTTTTTACTCGGCTTCCAATATCTGCAGCTCAGGTTCGATTCCTGCTCTGGCCGGGTCATCTGGACTATGTTGGATGGCATTTCTCTGTGCTGTGTTCTCCTCCTGTCCTTCTTAGCCAGCCAGATGTACAAATACAGGATGTAAAGCACCTGTCAACTATCCAACTTTACAGCGCATGTGAAATTACTGTCTTGATCTACTAAATTTCAAGTTGTGACTCTTCACAAACCATCTACGTTCTTTCTTACTTGGTAGCGCACCAAGTTGTCATTCGCTTGGTCCTGGGTTCCAATCTCGCTTTGGCTCAGGCACCTCGACTTATGTTGGACGGCAGTTGCAATCACCCATAGGCCCATTGCTGTGTCGTCCTCTTATCCTAATCAGTATACCAAGTGCACTAATACAGGATTACAAGCCACAATCATCTATTCATCCATACAAACCCTCAATAGCCTGATCAATACAAGCTTGGGCTATTCTTCTACAAGTCATCACATACCAGTTATCACATACCAATTATCACATACCAATTATCACATACCAGTTATCACATACCAGTAATGAACTGTCTGTGTTTGTTATGTGAGTACTTTGTGCAGTATCAGGATGATGTATTTGTTTTGTAGGATGGTGGTCGTTTGTTTAGGTTCACGTGTAAGACACGCTGTTGGATTCCTTGGCCAGAAGCCAGCCTCCTTTCCTCATAATTGCGCTGCCCTGGGGGTGCCCCCCCTTGGGCAAGCCTTGGTTTCGTAAGCAAGCTTTTTTGCACACACTGAAATGTTAACATTCTTGCCCCAATTTTATGTAAAAGCTACTGGGCACCTGCCACTACTTTCAGAGCCCTTCTTCACTGTATGTTACGTTACTGTCATAAAGTTTGTCCCCGAATCTTTAAACTAACATTTAGTGCGTTTATTGTGACATTTTGAAAGTATTTCTTGCCCAGTTATACACACACACTCCCCCAGTGTGGCTATGGCTGCATTAGCCTGGTCTCCTGGCCTGTATGCATTCACATAGCAGGGCACAGGACTATGGCTGCATCACAGCCATCATTGAGGGGGGGCACTCGCTTTCAATTCAGTGAGATTTGTTTTATAGCTTTTTGGGTTCCTATGACAAAGTGGGGCTCTACTGGACTAATAAAATGAGTTGAACTCACTTAATTCTGAAAAACATGCAATTGTGTTGATTGGTATTGTTTCATATCACCCCAATGTTGGCACTCGCTTTCAATTCAGTGAGATTTGTTTTACAGCTTTTTGGGTTCCTATGACATAGTGGGGCTCTACTGGACTAATAAAATGAATTGAACTCACTTAATTCTGAAAAACGTGCAATTGTGTTGATTGGTATTGTTTCATATCACCCCAATGCTGTGAATTTACCAGTTTGTGTTATTTTAATGCAAATTGAATTCTATGTAGAATTGGCAGATCTAATCTTTAATTTCAAATATAAGTACAATGATTTTTTTTACTTGATTTGTGCAGTTGGTCTATGTCAGTGCTTGCTTGTACTCAATTAATCTCAACAGGAAGTTTATTGAAAATGGTGCAATCATATTAAAAATCTAATGGACAATATATCATGTGACATGTTATTTACTATCAGCTGACAATGATAAGAAAGCCTAAAGAAAAACATACCTTAATTCATGTTCACATATCAAGTATTCCCTTAGAAGTGAAAAAAGCAGGTCAGCATGTACTTTATACTTCAAGAATGTCCATTTATCACATGGAACTATGTGTGAGAAACAGGACACACCTTGTAGCAGTCCTGTTTGATGTTAACTGTAAAAGTTAGCTGTTATCAACAACTTGTTTATACTAAATTTGTCCTAAAAGCATCCTAGTGCCAGCTAGATCCAGTGTTTACAAATTTGGTAGAAAGAATGCAGGAAGGAATGAAGAAAAGAAGGAATGAAGGAAGGAATGAACAAAGGTATGAACAAAGGCATGAAGGGAGGAATGTAGGGCATAATCACGAAATAAGCCCCGCACCTCTGACGGAATGAGAGGCAGCCTATGCTTTTCAATGGTCTCGCTCATTCCATTATCAGATGGCGGGGGCTTTTTTGTAATTATGCCGAATGTAGTGGGGGAAGGAAGGGAAGGCCTCGAGATAGATAGACAGATAGATAGACAGCTAAACACATAGATAGATAGATAGATAAATAGATAGATAGATAGATAGATAGATAGATGCAAGCAACTCTTAAAAGTGCTTGCACGTTTTTATTTTTGCGGAATAGCAGTGGCGCCAATCGGAAATAAGAGAGCAATAACAAGCTGGTAAATTACTCCTGGGCAGAAAGACAGGAGAGTAAAATCAAAGACTGGTGGATAGTTTGGGTCAGTGGGATGGCCAGGAAATGTGTATTTAGGCAAGACAGCAGTGATTCTGGCCAAGATTTGACTGAAATATTACACAGAGGGATATACACTAACTACGGATACATGTGTGATTCACCCTTAGGACTCAGTCCGGGCAGCGCATCATTCACCGGTTTCCGGTTATGACATTTCTAGTTCTTACCACCGAATGTCTAAAACTCCTTTCACTGCTGCTTTCACTACCTGCTCTTTCAAGACCCATTCCAACAACTGGAATGGACCAACACAGTGGACAAGCAGAATCGACCAGCATAATGGACCAGCAGATCAGCAGACTGGACACTGGACAGGGAGGTTGAGTGGAACCCACAATGAGAACAAAAAATGGATACTACAAGAGTCAACCAGAAAAATAACAGTAAACCTGTAACAGTAATGGACCAACATGCACATTGGATAAGCAAAATGAAACCCATGCAGAATTGACCAATTGGGCTCATTGAAGGGATGAGCAGAATGGACCAGCAAACTTTGGGCAAAGTGAACCCAGAAAATAAAGCAAAATTAACCAAAAGAATGGACCAACAGAATGGACCAACAAATGAAGAGGAAAGCTCAAATGGCACAAAAGAGATGTGCAGTGATGAACCAAATCTGGACCAGTAAAAGTCAAATCGAAAGGGCACTTGAACTACTTTGGACCATCTTGTTGGGGTTCTATGTTCCCATGTTATGTAATAACATCCAGGTTGCTTCAGGTGATCTGAAGATCCTTAATGCCCAGAAAAACTCATCCAGACATTTCTGGTGCCTTTAATGGCCATTCCAACTCCCATTAATGGCTACCGTATCTTGTTTGACATGCACCTATGTGAAATCTGGTGGTGGTACAGATGAGTTCTTCAGAAATCAAATTTATGAAATAATGCTGATACAGTGAATTAAAAGGGCTTGAGTTTATATTTTGGTAGGTTTTCAATAAATTGTGATTTTAAAAAATTGGTTGAGGTGAAGCACTTGGTAAGAACCTGAAGTGAATGAATCTCCATGACATGACCATCACATCAGTTACTCGAATTGCATCAGGCTACACCATCACCTACCTATAGTAAAACTTCACTCCAAGTCTTGAGCCCACATTTGCTATTAATTAAAGGGTTGCAGTTCTTCTCCAGGGGCCAGACCAAATGCTTGTTGTTGGTTTTTAAAAAGAGACAAAAAGTTTCTTGAACTCTTCAAGAGAGTAAAGTTTACGTAATCAGTGAAGAAAAAGATTCTAGATTACTAATACTTATGTGTTGAGATCTATTGCTTAAAGCCTTGCATATATTACAAATTAGTCATACACATTCCTTGGTGTTTTTTTTTGTCCTGATATTCTATTTATGTGTAGAATGTAAACAAAGAGGCTGCAGCTTAGCTTTGCATAAAAAAATGCAAGTGCAAAAAGGCTATGGTTAAGCAAATGTATCTTCTTCAAAAATTGGATGGTCCGATTGTAAGAATACTCCGTTAAAATATCTGATCACTTTTAAAAGAATTTTGTACATACTTCTGAAACACCCTTGATCATCCCAAAATGAAAATGGCCCTCAATTCTTATGTTTGTTTTTCTTTCAAATGAGAAAAAAGTCAAATCATAACACAAAAAGTTATGTAGTGTTTTGAAGAAAATTTCAATGTTGAAAAAAAAAAAAAAAAAAAAGTGTACAACTTAATCAGAATACTGCACACTCTTTACCACCTGAGTGGCTTGGGTGGGACGATGTTTAGTGAGGAAGATGTTTAGTTAGTTCTTTTACTGCTAATACCTACTCCCAGCTGGCAAGAAAAAGTCCCACAACTAGAGGGCTATTCTTGGCATGCCAAAGCCATTAATCATTGAAGATAGTTAATAATAATAGGAAAACATGTGTGAAAACCTATAGGGAAAAAACACGTGAGGAAAAACACACGTGTTTTCTCCAGTTTGCTAATGTTGTGAGTTGGAACTATTTTTTGTTAATTTCCTGGCCAGGAAACAAAGTACCCTTCTTTATGCAGGCCATACACATCACTGGTGATAGATAGGGTGAGCATTGGGCATATGAGATCCAGGGAAGGTGGGGAGGTAGAGCAGAGATACAGAAGTGTAGATATGGGGAGATGGGTAGTTATATGTAAGTAAGAGAAGGTGCAGAAAGGTAATTGTGTACTGGGATGGATGGGTGAGTGTTTGATGATGGAGGAAAAAAACGGATAAGATAGATCAGATGGGTAGACAGATAGATTAGCAGATACTGCCTGATAGATTATTAGGTCCATAGGCAGGTAGACAGAACAATAGATTGATAGATCAAATATAGAAAATATAGACATATATACTAATAGATAGATCAGATGAATAGATCAAAGATAAATAGATAGATATTGAAAGTACAGCCCTCTAAGCAGTGGGTGCTCATGAGGTTTGGTTTATGGTAAGGGAGACAGAGTGGGAGTACTCAACATGTTAAACATTTACGTTTTGATTTACAGCGGTGTGAGGGATCTTTTACTTGCCCAGCACCAGTGATGGAAATGGAAAATTTTCGTCGGAGGAGCTATCGGCTCTTGCGGCAGCGGCTCGCCATTCCAAATTTCTAAAAGGGAAATAATTCTTCCACCAGAGCATAATTTTGGCTAAAAATACCATAAGGACTGAAAAAATAACAAGATAATTGTAATTTAACCACTGCTCATTGGGGGAGCTGTAGCAGGGTACAGCTCCCCCTGTTTTTTGGTCAAGGGAGCTCAGCTCCCCCGAGCTCCCCCCCATTTCCATCACTGCCCAGCACAGACCCTGATACAAGGGGACGCCAATTTAAAGTCTCATCTGAACGACATCCAGCAGGGAATTTGCTCATGAAGGGCATCATATTAAACAGTGGCGGATCCAGATACGGTAGTCTAGGTAAGGCCCAGCGGTGTTTCGGCATTCGCGGGCCTGCCGGGCCTGCATCGTTGGATCTGCAACTGTTGAAGGTCCACTGAATATTAATTTGGGTTTAGATAGATAATGTTATTTTAACTCCATTGTTGGTGTGACCAATCATTCACATTACGTCCCAAAATGTATGCGCTGTGGCTAATTCTATCAATTGATATATTCAATTACACACAACGACTTATAAATGGTATTTTACATTCCGTATATGAATCTATTGAGATATTTTTCAATTTAAACTCCATTTGCTACATTTTATCAATGGTTTACACTCACATTATCCAATATTTAAATATAGCATGTATTAATATAAATTCATGAATTCAAAAAGCTTAGGATAATATGACAAACTCGATAATGACCATTGTATGTGTCTGACCATTTATCATCAAGGCTATAAACATACGTTGCAATTTTTTCCAGGACAAAAAAAAGGAGTTATACAAAAATCATATTGCACAGCTTGGCCATTTAGTAGTTTTGTGTGCATGTTAATATTTTCTTCACTGCCAAAGGCACATATTTTACATCAAATTACATGGACTTATTGATTCAGAAAATTGTACACACAATTTGTGTGAAATACAGTATGGCAAGGTCAGGGTAGATAATTTTATATTTAGTGACAACTTGCTGATAATAAAGGGAATTTTTATACAATTTTTCCAAAAATGTGACAACAAATTTCAACTTTTACCTGAGAAGGAGCTTGCAGTAATTTTTGGATATAGTTTGCCATTCTGTAAAATAACAATTGCTGTAATCATGGTAATGTTAGACTTCATAGTTGTGGGGAACTGCTGTACTTCAGTGTATTTGAGGCGTCACTTGGAGATGCCAGATTCAATAAGTAGCTGAAGTGAATGTGCCAAGAAAGCCAGAAAAAAAAACGAAAACAATGGCACAAAAAACTTCATCTCTGAGATGATTTTAGCCAGATCATTACTGGCATTTAAAGCAAAATAGTCAATTGGTTGTAAAAAATATGATACACTTTTGCATAAAGATATTCACGTCTTTAAAACCAGGAATGTAAGTAACTAATTAATGAATTATTTATTGCTACCTTACCTGAAGATAGTAGAAGTATACATGTATGAATTCTAGCGAGAGTTTCTGATGACGTCTTCTGGAGACATCACCGTCAAAAGGAAAGAAAATACTGTCACTTCAACTCAAGAAGGCAGTCTCTCGTAAATTTTCATTGACTTTCAATATAAACTTTAACACTTTTTTTGTAAAATAAATATTAGGCACGAATTAAACCATAATTTGTTTTTCTTGTAAAATACGAAAATATAAAAAAAAAACAAAGCACATCATCTGTGCCATAAAGACTGGCATGACAGTGGGATCTTCCAAAGATATTGTAAGCAAACCTGTCACTTTAGGTCAAAAGGTCTATCAATTAGTCTCTTCCTCCTAACTGGAGCCAAAAGAGGAGAAAAAAGACACATATCCAAAAATGATATGGCATCACATCCTCCAAAAATTTCATGAACCTTTTTTTTGCTTGCCTGAGGCCATGTGCCTTGAAGCTATTGTCTGTGACAGTCACTGACAGAGACATGGAACTATGTGGTGTCATGTACATGGGTATCCGAGTTATATATAGCAACCAGTCCATTATTTTATGACTATTATGGTCATAGTCTCATTGGTGTAGTCTAAAAATAGTAATTTGACCTCGCAATAATACTGCACTAATGACTAATTGTTTCTACATGACAGGATGAGTAATAAATGTGTCAATATTTTGTGGTCTTTGGCATAATGCACTTGACCAGGCCTATTTTGTATATATGGCGAATTAAAACATGACATACATGCATATTAGGTCCCTTGTATCTGCATACACTCTAAAACATGGAGAAGGCAAGAACTCTTCTCGACTGCGCAAATTAATATCCAGGAATTTTTGACAATTTTCGGAGGCTTCCGGAAGCATTGTTATGAGGGGGCAGCGAAAATCTCCTTTTCAAAACTCTACTTTTTATTGGAGAAAAAGAGGAAAATTCGTGAAAAAAATGAGATATTGGTTAAAAAAATTAAAAGGAAATGTTGACCAAAAGGGAGATTTTGGAAATTAAGACATTTTTGAAAAATTAGATTTTGGAAAAGGTTATTTTTTCAAACAAAGATTTTAGCCGATGTTAAACTGTTTTTCCGAATCATCAGTTCTGTACCATAAACCTTTCGCTGTGTGGGCTATGTATTTAACGTGAAACTTTCTTTCTTTGCATGAAGGAACGACAAACTATTTGTCCACTTACTCGCTCTTTCCCTGTAAAAAATGAAACACAGTATATATATAATGTATGCGAGTAAAAATTAAATAATTTAAATTGGTGTCTTGTGTGTTGGTGAGGATTCCCTCCTTTATGGCAATGCAATATTGTGCATTGTTTTGTCACTATAGCCACACTGCCAAAGGCCAAACAAATCCTAAAGTTTATTGCTCTTCTATAGTCCTCAGAACAATATAGAGACTACCATAGTTCCTGTAAAGCTAATAATTTATGACCTGTCAATTGCAATGTGAATTTTCACTGTAAAGCCATTGATATAAAAGCCACAGCAAGTCACCAACATTGACCTGATTATAATACAATTAATAATGATTGTAAAATTACTTGACCGATAAATAGAGACAATGTAAAATACAGAGGAAGTTCCTGCAAAAATTAATGCATAAGGCATATGATAAGCACTTGCTATGAAGTCCAAAAGAGAGACCTGATCTAAAAAATTGAGGCGCTTGCTGAAAAAGTAGGGGAACTTGCTATGGATATATATGTAAATATCAGAGGGACTTCTTGTAGAAACTGCTGTAAACTGCATATTGTACAATATTCGGGGGTGACCAGATTTTACCGGGTGGGGGTATGCGTTTTCCGTTAAAAAAAAATTCGGATTGTGACACTGAAAAAAGGTTTGTAAAGCAAAAATTTATTTCCAGCTTAAGCTTACCTAATGTTTATTGCCAAAAAAAAAGTATCACCACTTTGCAAAAGAAAAAAGAGTTTGTCGTTGCTTCGCGCAGGCAAAAAATTTTGTCTCGGGGGTTTATACCATAAAACACAAACAAACAAACAATATACCAAATAGTATCATCTGGTTAGCTCTAACTTGCTGTATATTGTAGACCTAGTAGGTAATAGGTATGGTATGGAGAAAATATGTAAAGCATACCAAAAAACTACATATTTAGATATATAGGCTACATATTTGTGCATACAGTGGAGCTTCTTTTTTTATTAAATCAAATAGAAACAATTTTTCATTATCCGAATTTATCATGTAATTTCATATCAATAGCTACTTATTTTTGTGACTTTTTGATACCATTGAAATGTGCATGAATTAAGAAAGCATCTGATATAGCTCTTTGTGAAACAAATTTTATAAGGCCATTCAATGTTAAGTGCAAGTATGTAGGTCCTATATTTGGAGAAGAAAAAACTATGAAATAAAAATTATAAGTGAAGTTTAATTTGATAAAATTTGGAATAAATTGAACTTTATTTTGATAAAATTTGGAACAAATTGGATAAATTGATTTATTAATACTGAAAATTGGTTCTCCATACGTATTAGAAATACAAGCATCTAAATGTATGTTACTACAGGGGAATAAGAAGTGCAACGAAAGGATCATATGATTTGTGGCTCAAGTGCTCTTGTGACGAGTGATTTTTCCATGCACCATTGAGCACAAAGTGTAAATATTTGTCAATGTGAAGACAACAATCAATTAGGACTTTTCATTTGACAATAAACAGGTGATCAAGTTCAAAAAAGCCAAAATGACATAGTTGATCACAGTTAGGACAATGTACCAGTCCAACATTGTCAGACAGTGCATTGTCTCCAGTCCAGTAAAAATTACTAATACTATAATATGAAATATTATTCGATTTATACAAATATTTTTCTCTAATATATATAGTTATCATCAGCGTCATCAACTGACAACATATACATTTGAATGAATCTATATGAATCCATCAATCATAATCTCTCTACAATGCTAATATTACTCTCTTCATCTATATAGTGATATCTCTATAACTATCTCGCTATCTCTCTATCCCTCTCCTTAGTGGTAGCATTCTGGGTTGCCAATTGCCTAGTCCATAGTTCAAATCCAGCTCTTGCTGGGTCACCTGAGCCTATGTTGGATGGCTGTTCAATCATCCTTTGCCTCATTGCCATAAAAGGTACACGTCTGTCCTAATTAGCCTACCAAGTGCATAAATACAGGACAGAAAGCCCCAATCATCAATCCATCATAGCGTACTGCATGGGCTTCGATTCTAGCTTGCCAGGTAACTTGGATGTATATTGTCATGCAGTTGTCTTGGAAGGTTGTTTGGACGCTACACTTACACATGTGTATGTTGCACAGCACTTTCAACCATTCTTTGCCTCATTGCAAAGTGCGTAAATACAGGACGGAAAGCCCTAATCATCCATCCACCCATCTCTCATCTCCCTGTCAAAATACTAAGGGCTGCCCAGAATTTTAAAAAATACATTTTCTCTCAGTTCATTATGACAAATTTTAAACAGTCAAAGATGATCAGTTCATTTTTGTGTTGATAGATTTTCAGGATTCGGTTGACATGCTGAGGCTCTGCCTCCATGCATTTTGTACAGTGCAATGTTCGGGATGACGATCATTCAAGGGTGTTGTATCACACAATCAAAATAATATTCAGGTGTGATAAACTGTCTGTGCTCAGAGGAGCATGAAAAATTGTGACGTGGCAAAGCTTCTTGAGCACCAAACACATTGTCATTTTGTTGCACTTCTTGTTCCCCTGTAGTAACAGTCAATGAAGTGTACAATGTTTTATACACTGTTTCGTCTTTATACAATTGGGCCTAATGCAATTCGATACATGATTGTACAAAGAAACTCTCCGAATGTTTGTAATTATGCAAATTGGTCTACGGTTGCATTAATTGGATTAAAGATATATTATATTCCATTTGGACAAAAAGCATACATATGTATCTATCTAAATAAACGTGTAACCCTGCCTACCCAGCCTGTCCTCCTTTGTCCAACACTTTCAACAGTCCTGCCAACCCTTCCCCCATCAATTATGCACATTTGTTCCTTTTTTTAACGTACCCTTCTCATGAACACACATGTGAATACATTCCTGCTTCCCCTTCCTCCTCGATTAAGCATTATTTTCGATTTTTCCCCTTGCTGCTGAATCCATCCATTCGTCAACTCACTACCGTTTCGTCTGCTTTTGTGATCCAGGAGGATCCAGCATTTTAGCGCCGTTTCATGTCTTTCATTCATGGCAATTAAACTGCATAAAACCATCAACATGTCCTGCCCTATATGGACTTCAAACTGTTTTTGACACTCCCTCACTGACTGCTATTATGCTAATTGACCCAATTTACATAACGTTCATTGCTGCAATTCATAGCTCACATCCTAGACACCTCTTCATTTTTCTGAGTATTTCTTTGAAAACAAATCTCAAATTAATAAACTTTTATTAGAACAAATCTCAAATTAATACACTTTTGTTACATTCCGCTATTTCTAACAATTCTTTCACTTTTTACAACTCTCTCACACACACCAGGACCAACACTCACCAACACAAAGAACTATTTTCCCTTTTTCCATCATGCACAATTAATTGCCTCACTATTTCACTACGACTTTTTCTAATAATTACTTATCACGGGTAAATTCTAGTTAGGAATAATTTTAAGCTTATATCCTTTCTACAAATTGAAAAATACCTATATTACAGCTCAATGATCTTCAATCATGTGTGCAAGATTTCTTATGCCTGTAAACCTTTTCACAATATCATGCATGTGAAGTTTGATCTTGGTAAATGTTGCAAAAATACACAATAAAAGGCTGGGCCATTTTTATACACAGATCTGCCCCTCAACACTGAGCAATCAGACCGTGTTGTGTGGATACATTTTGCATAGTTAGCACTCCACTTGACAAGACTGCATGCAGCAAGAGGACGGCAGCAATATTAAACTTGCATTTCTCAATTTATCTTCTGTCATTCTGCTGTCGTTATGGCTTCCAAGAGAGGTATGTTTCTTGATTTAATGAACCATGCATATTCTGGATCAGTTAATTGTGTAGCAAAATGAGAAGGCTGAAAGACATGGAACCAATGGAAATGGTTATATTAAAGTTTTTTTCATGCCAAATAACGTGTATGGGGTGACATTGGGGTCAGTGCCCTTCTTGAAAAGTTATTTTAAATGCATAGATCACAATTTCTCCAGATTGAGGTGGAACTTCAAAAGTTAAAACATCTGTAGTCTTTCTGTATACTGTTTTCCCCCAGATGTGTAATTGCGTTGCCAAGAAATGGTGTTTAAAATGTTTAAGAAATGGAGTATTTGAGAGGCTTTTGTTTGCCAGCTTTTTATGCCCTGTATAGTGCATACCTGGCAAAGAGTTTAAGGGGTCACAGCCCTTTCTTAAACTGAGACACAATGTGGGATAATACCATGCTTCTTGTGAATTAACAGAAAGCTTAATAAATTGATGGATAGTTAATTAATTAGATAGATAGAAAGATAGAAAGATAGAAAGACGACAGTCGATAGGTCGATAGGCAGATATGTAGATAGATGCAAAGATAGATACAACAACAGGTACAACAACAGGTGCAACATGTAAGCTTACAAATATGAATATGGATATAAATCATAATAAATTATTGTTGGATATAAAGACAATTCCTACAAAAAACCCAAGTCAGCACACATGACTATTACAAACAAGTATAACATTTCTTAAACTATTATGGAAGTCGTCTCACTACATTTTTCAGGTTTACCCAAATTTCTTAAATTCTCTGGGGGCAAAAAAAGTGGCGAGCAATTTCTTTTTTGAGTCAGTGATCCACATGACTTAATATATGAAAAACATGCTGTCAACTTCTTTTGCAAAATTGGCTAAAAAAAGTCCCTATTTTAAGTTGCTTCATAAAAGGATGAATATTATATTTCATGCAGAAAAAGGTATTTTTTGCAATAGATGGATTAGCTACAGGTTGACTTACTGACTGACTATACTTGATAAATTTGTAAAATAAAATGTAGAATTAACAGCAACTGAGAACATCAGGTCTTCAGACATTTCGTCCAAGAGTTAGGAGAAACAATTATGTAAAAGTTGTGAACATGTTAAAAGGACAATTAAGTTGAAGCAAAAAAAGTTTATAATCTCTTAAATGGACAATTACTCAGAAAGTTAAAAGCATGTTGAAGTCTGCTAATTGAAAGCAATTTTCTTCACAGGTTCATGAACTGTGATTACTTTACCAAGTTCTGCATATTTGAATCTGCTGCAAGTGACAATTGTGTTTGAACTCATTCTGTTAATAATATAAAAGTTAACACATCATAAGAATGACATAGGCCTATTGACAATTTGAGTAAAAAGGAAGAGTTTATATAGGAGAAAATGTGGTATTATGATTCATTTTGCCAAGAATTATTTTATCTTCAGAAGTTCATAAATTTGAGTAGACCTATTGCAACCTCAAGTTTTCTTCTGGACTCTTGTAAAATGTTTTATTATTGATGATTAGACCTGACAAAATGCTTATAACAGTCATGAGAGAGAACCCTGTTTACTTTGTAGTTTTTTGCATTTTGTATTTCATAAAAAAGGAAAATATATCATTACACTCCAAGCTACAGGTAAGCAGAACATGTAAGACTTAGTGGCTAATTATAGAAAGAATTTAACCTGGATGATACTTCACCACGTCTCTTTTACTATTATACAAGACAATGTCGCAATAATGATCATATATAAATGCAGATCATGCTGGAAGACCCAACATTTTCACAAGACTGCCAAAAATCTTGCCACAGGACAGTGACCACCATCGCTTCTCATTCAGAGCACATAACTATTCCTTATGGGCAATTGTTTCTGTACCAAAATCTTTTGCATCACAGGTATTCTGTCATTGCTGGAGTGGGTATCCTCCAGTTCAGATGTATTTCACTGGCTCAGGTCTACATAGAGTTATGTATCACCATATTCATGTGGAGTGCAGCAGTTTCTTAAGTTTAAGTTCAAAGTCTTCTGGATATACTGTAACAGAACATGATCCTCGGAAGTGAAATGACAACCAAGTTCAAGTTCACTCTGATGAGGACAAGACTACCTGCGTCATAACTAATTGGACATAGTCTGTGATGCACTGCATGAGGTCTTGTAAGATGTGCTGATACTGATGTGCATCTTCTGGAGAACTTGGCCTGGAAGAGCTTGGAACTGGATAAAGATAATTTGATCACTGACTGATCACGAGCAACTTTAAAATATTGTTGATGTTGCTTTCTTATCAGCATATTGGAAATGTATCTTGTTGCTGATGCAAGAAAAGTTTCTTTAAACATTATCTGATCACGAGTTAGGAGCTCTTTTCCCAAACATTGTGAACGATCAGGATGCTTTAGTATTTCCACAAGGATATTGATCACAAGCGAATTTCTTACACCAAATGTAAAACCACTTGCTTGGAATAACCCTACACAAATTAAGGAGACAGGGATTTTGTGCCAGTGACAGTGTAGAGGTCATCTACCAAAAATCATCACTTTCTTTCAAGTCTCTATTTCTGGTGCGTGATTGCTGCATCAGGTCTTCCTTCTCTATTGGATAGCTGTTTGCCACCAAGGAGCATCAGGAGAATCACGAAGATACCAACAAGGATTGGTTTTTATTTGTGGACCGCAAGGACTTACAGGAGAAATATTATCTTCTTGGAAGAAAGAACCTACTTGGAGAAAGGGAAAATTACTTGGAAACTTTATCTGGAAAACCTTGGTTTTGTCACCAACACAAGTCACTCTTGTAATTAATTTGCAACTTATATTAACTGTTCAATATGTGCTGGGTCTGCAAAGTGTTGGACTACATGTTTGACAGCCTGGATGGCACCAGTACTTCCACTTTGGAAATGAGAAGGAGGCACGAAGCTTACAAAGCCAGGCTCCACAAAAGTCAACAGATCGAACGCTCAAGAAAGTCCAAGATCAAGAACAGCGAAGTGATGGTGAGGAAAGCCAGGAGTACCACAGTGAGCAGTCAGAGGAGAGAGCACAGGCAGCCGGAGGAGAAGTTGGAGGTAGACCAGCTGACCGAAGAACAATTGAGGAAGAAAAGGGCTGAGGAAAAGTTTGGTGAGCCAATCCAAGACAATTTGAGGAGATAATGGCATGCCAAGAAAATACATGTTGCATTTGATATAGGGATGACACAAGATTCTTTAGTCAATTGAATTAGCTGATGCTCGCATTTTAATGGGGCTCAGGACAATTTTGGTGAGTTATTCCCTGGGCTAATTCAGCACAGTTTGCAGTCCTTTGCGGCAAGAACTTTCCAGCAATAAGATATTTGGTACGAAAAAAGACGATAGATTTTGCTTCTTACGCAATAGACAGAATGAAACATGACAACAATGTGTTTAATATAAGAGGAGAGCCAAGACAGGGAGTAGAAAAAACCTCTGAAAAATTCATTACTTGAGGAAAAGTTTCACTAATCAACAATGTGAGGCTATTGGTCAGTATTTCAGAAAATAAGTGGTCTTTGTAATAGAGCCCTAAGGCCAGACATAATTGATCTTTAGCTTCTCGGATCTTTTCAAGGCACTTTTTCTAGGGTAGGTCGATAGGACGAAAAAAAAGGTGAAATCTCAATTTTTTATAATGTCAATTTGATAAAAATTGTGGGTATGCTCAATTTTTTTTTCCCATAGGCAGAAAATCTGTTGGGTCGGTCAATCAGAGAAGCTAAATATTAAATTTAAAAGAGTCCGGCATAAGCAGGATATCCCATCCCCATGCGGGATGCCGTAAATCAAATTCTTGTGGGATGGGATCTCAGTTTGGCAAGTTGTCTTTGACATGTTCCTGACAAATGCAAATAAGTTTTCAGAATATTTTATGGAGAAGGTTATTTTATCAGTCACAGATCATGCATGGTAAGATGGTGAGGAAAGTTGCTTAAAGTTGGTAGCACCACAGTCAGTGGCCAGAGAGGAGAGTCAAGGCAGGAGGAAAAGTTGGAGGTTTACGCACAGGCAGTCTCCTGGACTGACTGTACAGTCTGTTAGAAATAAATGATATTTATACTGATCAATTGACTAATACAGGAGTGTGCCTGAGGTTTACGGTTTACCTCTGATCAATTGAAGAAGAAGCGATTGGAGGAAAAGTTCACTGAGCTAATCCAATTGAGAATGTTGAGAAGACAAAAGTATAGGTTAAAAGCGTGTAAAATTTAAAGAGTGCTATTTTTTTCTGTGAAGTTTCATGTCTGTCACGTGTGGAGAATATGATTTAAAAAAGTTAAAAAAGATGTTCAAATATGGTTATTGAAATGTATACATCATTATCAAGTACTTCAGGCCCTTTGAACCTTAATCTTATCATAGGCGTATCTCGTGGGGAATCTATAATAATAGGTATGCAGCATATGGTATATAATACTATCTGTTTTATACTAAGTGTTTTACTCACTGTGATACAGATATTGTGACATCCACTGTATGGAAATGCTGCTTTTTACACCAGATGTCGCCAGATGCAAGTTGGCTTTGCTGGAGTTACTCCAATACTCCATTGATCTCAATGCCAATGTGAATGTGCAGCATCCTGTGCACTATGTAGGCATAAAAGTTCGCTGCAAACAATGTTTTCCTTCCACAAACAATTTTAAACATAAAAACACATCACACAGGCATTGAAAGATAATTTAAATTATGTGATACATATTAAGGTGCTAGCTAGGTTATTGGTAAGGGGGTGACCATTTAATGATCAGGGAGGGGGGCTTGGAGTTTTCCTCAGAGGTAAATTATTTATTTCACGGTAACGGTGACAGTAATTATTTTGGGTGTGTGACGTCCCTAAATATTCCTTTCAAAATCAAGCACCCCCTGTTAAGTAATATCCCCACCAGAAATTATTTATTCCAAGACTGCAAAAAGAATTGATTTATTTCAGTAAAACTGAGCAAGAAATTATTTATTAAAAAAAAACAACTCTCCCTTGAGATGACATGGTGGTCCCCTAAAGGTCATAAAGAAATTTAATGGAACTGATGATCTATGCTGCAATCATAGTTCAAAGATTTTTTTTTTTTTCATAGTGTCGAAAAATCAAAAGAGAAAGTGTCGAAAAATCAAGAAATTAACACTCAACCAATATTTTCACATTTTAGTCAGTATTGATGACGAATAAACAATTATTAATAGAACATGGTGGTCAAATAATATGCACCGTATAAATATCCAATTCATATGGCAATTACGCTATATTAGTTGCTTCCTGAGACCCCGGCTATTTTTTCACTTGTGTTGTCCTGCTTTTATTACATCTTATTAATGATGAACAACGTCTTTCCGAATCTAGTTAATTTAATCAAAATCATCACCTATGGTTTTTTGTTTTATGCTTGAATGAATATCACCATTTCCCTTTGGCAAATTAATTAATAATGGCCTAATTGAGCCCTCGGGGTTATATATTTTTGCCTGAAATAACAAGGTCAAGCTTCTGACTAAAGGTGATCAGTAACTGTTATGTTAATATATATATACCTGACAACGTTAATTGCTTTATTTGTGTTTTGGGAAATCCATCTGACATTGACCTCAAGAACAGCCTCGTGGGTCACCTACTGTCAGTGCCTGGCATGGCTCTGTAATACAATATGGTCATATACTTAAAAATATACTTTTTTAAGTAGGCAAAAGACAAAATTCCCATTGATATTTAAAACGGGTAGACTGGCAAATACACGGGGGAGGGTATTCACTTAAAAAAAAAGTCTTATCTCTAAATAGCCCAATCAGGTGCTGATGATACGTAAAACACAAACAAAGATGCACTTTACGTCTTACAGGTATATGCGTCACTAGGCTAGCATGGGCTAGAAAATGTGTTTTAGTTACCCTATAATTTTTGTTTCTTTTTTCAATATCATAGTTTTACGATTTTGTCTAAGAAAGATGTTGTCCTACAGACAGGCACCCTTTTGTGGGTGAAGGGTGCATTTATATCAGGCAATATTGATACCCCGAAATCTGTCCCCCAAAATCTCAGCTTGCTTTTTGGGACTTTTAAAATTGGTCATGTTGGTTGTGCCCAGTCAGGGAGGGCGATGAGCCAACTGGGTAGCGCACTAGGCTTCCGATCGCTGGGTCCCAGATTCGCTGGAATACGCACCTTTGATCCTCGAGCTGTCAATCATCGTCGATTCCTCGAGCTGTCAGCTGTCAAACACAACACGTGTATTTGTTTTGATTCTGGCGCGTGTTGACATCACGTGACTGTTCTATCCCATAATTTCGGCCAGACGCCATTTTCCATCCTTTCACACAGCGAATCTATTTATGTTCGACGCGAAAAGTAGTTCTATGATATTTAGAATATTTCAATCGAAAGATCACACTCGCACCTACGTGATCGGTGCATAATCGTCAAATGTTAGACATAATTGTACCAAGATTATTTTATCAATATTAGATCGTCTGATATTGGATTATCTTGCTGGGCGGAGTGATTTGCCGCAGCTTATGAGCGAGATTGGTCGGTCGAGCAGAAGAGATCGAGGTGGAATATTCAGACATAATTTTGTGAAGCTGTTAGAAACAGTTCTTTGATTACTGGCTGGTTAATTCCCTTGGATCACCACGGACTAGGTAGTTTACCAGAAGGTAGCCATGGGAAATGCCGCGACAGCAAAGAAAGGCGATCCGGAGAATGGTAGGTTAATCCTTTTTCGCCGGGAGCAGAAAATCTTCTGCTGTTGCTTGTTGGTAACCGAATGGTGGTGGCTTCTCGCCAGAGCAATGCCATTTGATGTCTGCAATACACAAATCCAATTGAAGCAATCGTGCTTTAATTGAACTCAATACTGCTGTAGATCTCCCTCCTATGATTGACAGAGTAAACATTGGAGAAATTCCTTGCAAATGAATGAAAGTCTGAGTTTCTGTAATGTATGATCGTGACAGCATTGCAAGTGATGCAGTCTTGCACTGTGTCTGTGATGAGATGAGCTCAAAGCTGGTCTGGGAAAATGAAGGGCAAATTCTGTTTTCCTGGTACCAGTGTCAAAGTACAATAAGCATTGAAGGGTATGCTGTTTTCTGGCAAAAGTGCAATAACTGTAAGCTAACACAGTATCAATGTCATAATGATAAGACAATGTCAAATTGGTAATCTCAATGCTTCATACTGGACATGCTCCTTGATGGATAGGCCTACTGCAGTTAGTGCTGGTCAGTAGTAGTAATTCCATGGAGCTATAAGGGGTTATAGATCCATGGTAATTCAGTGTCACATGCCTTTAGTAATGTTGGTTTTGAGAATTGACAATGAACATAGTTTCTGCCCCCTGTCACATTTTAAATGAAATGACTTTACTGTCACCCAAATCTTTTGAGTTGTGACTACAGTCTAGTACAGTACTGTCAATATTGTGACAACACTGTCAATAGTGCTACAACACTGCAATGACCTGCTGACTACAGGCCAGTCACAACCCTCACAGCGCAAACTGTCAAAAATAGTTTTGTATATGACGGTGTTCTGCTTTTCCTCTATCTAATTGTAATTTAATGAAATTGCAACAATAATATTTTCGGTATACCATGTTGCACTCGCGTTCGAAGTTGTTTTGCAAAACCTTACAAATCATTCATTATCTGACAAATGCCATCTCTGTTGTAAAGTAGTAGCTGCTACTTTTCAAATGTAGGGCAAAAAGAAAAATTGAAATAGGAACAGATACACAGGGACCGTTCATGTTTTAACAATGAGTTGTTTACACCACACGTTGTGATATGTATTACAATAGACTGCTCAAGTTTATGCTAATGGCTCTAAATGGATGTCATAAGTGAGCACACTAAGTTGCGGTGATACGTGTTTAGTATTACAATCTTTTATGATGTGAGGTAATGATATCAAATATATGATATACTTAACAGCTTTTAGGCTCCCAAATGTTTGTGTTCACAGGATTGTGTTGTCCATACAGTAGTACAGTACTGGTCCTGAAATATATTGTATAAGCTATATTACTAATGATTTTGCTGCCTTCAGCTCTTATAAACTAAAAGAGACATATATACGAAATAGATGTAGATTGAGAGTAGTATAGATTCCGAAAGTTTCTTGATTGAGTAATTAACATGATACACCTGTTAGATGGATGTCAATCATAAAAATATTCATTTTAACAAACTGCGAAGCTTGCATGGTACTTCAAAACTGTTGAAAATTGCTCTGTAATGGTGAGATGAAACATCAAGATTTGTTTTCGTTAACAGGTATTTTTCACTTGAGTACACTGGTTAAATGCAGGAGTTATAATTTCTCCTTGCTGTATATGATTCTTGTTCAGAATTGTTTGTTTTATGTTTGCTAATATACTGTGTTACCATATCTAAGAAATGATAATAACGATTAAATTGATGATCATCTCATCTCTCCATTTGTGTAAATTCCATTCTGATAAGTTGAATATTTTTATCTTTTCAGTCAAAGAGTTCTTAGCCAAAGCTAAAGAGGACTTCAACAAGAAGTGGGAAGAACCATCATGTGTAAGTAAAGTTATCATAATTGTGAATTCTATTCTTATCTCATATCAATGTTATCTTTATGTAATAGAACAAGTTTAGACAAAAAAAGATAGAATGTTGTTTATGTGCAGTGAATGGGATGAAGCTGACAAGTGTCATATTTCTTTTTAATCAACACTACTTCACTTAAGATTGTAGCAATGCATGTAAAGTGACTGTTGTAGTTTTTGCTCAAGAAATTAAAGATAACAAAGATTAATGTGTAAATGATGTTCACATCTCAATATGTTGAAGTTGACAATTAAGTTATTTAGCCAATTGGTATAGGTTGTGATATTTCTTTAGATAATTTGTCTGCTTTATTAGTGATAAAGATTGTTTATAAGTCCTATACTTATATTGTATTCTTCTCATTAATTACAGAACACAGCATCTCTAGATGACTTTGACAGAATCAAGACCCTTGGTACAGGGTCCTTTGGACGGGTCATGCTTGTACAGCACAAAGCCACAAAGGAGTACTATGCCATGAAGATTTTAGACAAACAAAAGGTAAGCTTTACTACTCTATCCAAATTCCATGTTTGTTGCAACTTGCATGAGTCTGTTGGCAGTGTGATTGCCTTGGCTGGTCCAATGGATCAGACCAGTGAACATCACATAATCAAAAGAATATCACTCTGTTCAGAATTAGAATTCAAGGAATAGATTTGTCATCGTGAGTCGTGTTTTGAACCCGGTCATTCACCCATCTCCTCAGTCACAAGTCAGTGATGTTCACTCTTGTGATGTCTGTTCTGTGAAGTTTGTGGTTTTGTAGTAGAAGGCAGTCATTCACCTCGAAAAGTATTGGGTCAAGTTCTCCCTGTCCACCCGGTTGACATCTTACAGAATAGATTGCTGAGACAGTGAGACGTAACGATGCAATTCTGAAGTGCTCAACATGCTCAAACACAATTTCTCGCATCCATTTCGCCTCATTCACAAAATGTGATTACACATGTTTTTGTTTCTAATGATATTGCTTGAAAGGGTGATAACAAATAAAAGTTTATAAGCGTTACATAATGTAAAAATACATATCTGAAAAAGCAGGTAAACCTGTGGATAGAAGTTGCTGAAATTGCTTTTATGGTTTGGATTTGTGAACCAGCTCCTGGACGATGTTATGCTCTGACAATTTTACAATTGAACATTCATCATGCTTATGCCTGTCCTTAACATGCTTAAAGAATTGGCAGACGACATCCAGTAAAGATCCGGATCTGGCCTTGTGTGCTTAACTGGTATTTAGCATTTACGATGATTGTGCCATTCATCTTTAAAAGTTATTAAATTTAAAATGATGTAGGTTATCTCGATTTCAAAACTGTGTCATCAATATCAAGTATTGATCTGGGAAGGTTCAACCCAAAAATGGACCAGATGTGGCTGAAATCTGTTAACTTTTGAAATATGTTTCAAATATTGTAAGCTCCTTCTGTCATGATTATGATTGATTTGTTAAGTAGTTATATAAATGTTGAATGATCATTTAAAAAAAATTAGATCAAGGTTACAAATAAAAGTGTTAGAGCTTGACATTAAGCTGATATTAGAAAATCGTGACATGCAGCAAGCTGAATCGGTCTCTTTTAAAAATTCAAATTGACAATTGAATGCTGCAAGTTGAAATTTTGAAAGGCAAAATTGACTTACATTTATATTACTTGCCTGGTTGTTCCCGGGATTATTTTTCCTATAAATGTTTCTATAAATATATTCTTAAACATTATATGGAAAATATTCTTCTGCGAAATTGACACTTACAGTAATTTAACCAATTTTGCCGGTGAGAACTCTTTAACTGAAATGGCTATCCACTTTGTAATCGGTAATAGCAGACGAATAGGTTTCGGCATTTTGCAGCATTTGCTCAAATGTTGAGGCCTGGCTAATTGTAAGTTGCGTTTTCACAGCTAAACCACACCTATATTGCTGCATCTAACTTTGAAAGTAGCTATTTGTAATTTCAAAGAGACTTGTCTGCATCAAATAAGCAGTTATTAGGCATTTATGAGATAGGTGTAAACTTTTCCACACAGCAGTTACCTTGGCACTTGGAAAGTATTACTGGAATCGTATAAAGATGAAAATGTGTCGGAGAGACTGAGATATTCCCATAGTATACTTTTAATATCACCCTATTGTAATTTGTAATGCGGTGTCCGGTTTTCTCAGTTCTGACTTCTGATGTGAAGTTTGTCTGTTATATAGCCTATGTATATATACATCTTATACATATCACAAATTTTATAATTTTTTAATTTAAACATTATCACAATGTTTCCGATTGATAACTCCAGCCCATTGGGTATTGCTACGCCTAGTTCTTTGCTGTTTATGTTTAGCTTGGAGTTACATATATTCCTCAAGTTTTGTTCTGAATTTCTTGATGTTTGAAAAAGACTTTTTAACCGGCAGGTTAATAGAGGAGGGCTTAAGTGAAATGGGACTCTTGTCCACTTGTCCACTTGTCCATGTGTCAACTTGTCCACTTGTCCACTTTCTTTGCCCCTCTGAACACAGTGCTGCAACCCAGTGAGCAATGGGGGCTAATGACAAATATTGACCTGCCCATTATGAATAGGGGATTCAGTTAGCTGTAAGGGGTTACCATGGTTACAGGTGCAATGAACAGCTGCAGCCAGCAGTGGGCCTGTGAGCCTCATTGGAGAAGTTGCCCCTGTGTCAGGATTGCTTATAATTCCAAGGCACTGTGAGAGTCAAACCATTTAAGTACTTGTATTTTAAAATAATTGTTCATGCCTAGATGAAACATGGTTGCTCAGTGGATCATTATGTTTATAACACTTGGCATTGTCTACTTCTTCACCAGCTTTCTGTACAGTGCTATGATGTAGTTATGTACCATTGCCAAATTATTCCTGCAGCAATGTCTATCAACTAGACCCAGGAGTCAGTTGTTTTCATGAATCAACTGACTTCCTTCATTTCAACTGACTAAGTCGACTAGTTGATAACTTTTCAACTGCAACTGACTGAAGTCATTTCAACTGACTTCAACTGATTATCAATTAACAAACCTTAAAAAATCACCATCTTTGCCAAAATAAATAAGGAAAAACTCAAAAGGAAAGTTCTGACGACATTTAACCAACCGTGTAGAGACTGGCTGCATCTCAATAAACTTTTTATGGTCTTAAGAAGCCGAAAATATCATTTTTACAGAATACCAGTTGCCGGGTTTACACATGTATGTTCCTATCAACTGCTGCGATGATGTAAATTGAAAACAAAATCTTTACTTATAAAAAGTTCTCTTTCAATAATTATGTCCAAACTGATTTTCACCTGTAGAGATTTCACCAATCCATACTGGATGGATCATGGCTCCCTCAGTACAAATGTTAGTATTGTTCCTGAGCAATACCTGATTTGAACAGTAGGCCTACCTGGTATCGACATTTGTACCAATATAATCAAATAGAATATCCAGAATGATGTTCAAAGAGACAAAATCTTAAATTTTAGAAATCATATTCAGAATAGTCAGGGAAAAACGAAAGAAAGCCTTGTGAATGGTGCATACATTGACTATATTTTTTTGCTGAACGAGCAATCTCATAACAACTGATTTTAGAGCTTTGTGACCAGCTGGTCAGTTTTAAAAGCCATCTCCAGAAGCATTATGGAGCTGTCTGAACAGCAATCAAATAATGATAAAGAAAAGGACCAAAAACAAAGGCATGAACTTGAAAGAACTCTTCTGTTGACCTAGGTGCTAATTGTCATCAAGCACCAATTGGCTTAATTGCAATTCAAGTGTCACCCAACAAAACTGTACCTTGAACAAATCAATCCAATTAACAAAGCAGCAATTGAAGCAAATACCTTGATTGCAATATTAACAACAGATTGCTGTTGTAGTAGTCATAGCCTGCTGCTGTTTAGAGCATTTGATGTGTCAGGCAACTGACGCCAGTCAAATCAACCACTGACGACGGCGACTGACGTGTTTTGGCATAACGACGACGTCAACTGGCCCATTGTGACGGACGACGACGACCAATGACGACGACTCCGGGGTCTACTATCAACATCCATCCACTGAACTCCCCCAAGAGACCAGGGCCTTCCTCAGTGCATTTCTCATTCTGACAGTATACTTTGACAAACTTTATCATTACAGCCTGTAAATTTGATATGCATAAAATGAGTGTTGCTTCCCACAGATTTTGGCACTCTGT
This sequence comes from Platynereis dumerilii, assembly GCA_026936325.1. Lineage (NCBI taxonomy): Eukaryota > Metazoa > Annelida > Polychaeta > Phyllodocida > Nereididae > Platynereis > Platynereis dumerilii. Next base: position 86,715,801 of record JAPTHN010000001.1, on the reverse strand, counting down.
GACTGTGAGTCATAATAACTGATGAAGTGTCATCTTCCCAAATTTAACATCCATGGGAAACATGGAGGCTGTTTGATTAGTCATGATGAATAGAAGGCTATTTGATTTGTCATGTGACTGATCTTAAGAGTAAAATTATCGTGACAAATCATCAATATGATGATTCACGAAGTGCCATTTTCACAGTGCAACAGCCCACTCTGTTTGGATATCAGTTTTACAGACTGTAAACTAAAGTGGTTTAATTGTAGTCTGCAGAAAAGGTTGCAAAAAGACGCTTGACACCACAAATAAACGGGCCTGTAAAAATTCTGGCGGTCCTGTAAACCAGTTTTTACCGGCCCACATGCCTTGTGAAAGGTCAGAGCGAGTTTTAAGGCTGTTAGTATTTCACTTGGATTTATGAAATTTGGGATAGGGATTCACTTTAGGGTCTCCGTCAAAATCTTTTGGAAAAACCCAAGATGGCTGCCAAAATGGCCGCCATATTTTGAATTGCCCACTGTGACCTTAGTATTTCCTTAGATTTATGATACTTGGTACAGGGATTCACTTAGGGGTTCCCTTAAAAAAATTTGGAAAATTCAAGATGGCTGCCAAAAGGGCCACCATATTTTAAAATACCCACTGTGACTTTGGTATTTCACTTACATTTATGAACCTTGGTACAGGGATTTACTTAGGGGTTCCCCTCAAAATTTTTGGAAAATCCAAGGTGGCTGCCAAAATGGATGTTCTGAATTGCCCACTGTGACTTTAGTATTTCACTTAGATTTATGCAATTTGGTATAGGGATTCACTTAGGGGTTCCCCTCAGAAATTTTTGGAAAAATCCAAGATGGCTGCCAAAATGGCCACCATATTTTGAATTGCCCACAGTGACTTTAGTATTTCACCTAGATTTATGCAATTTGGTATAGGGGTTCACTTTGAATTGCCCACTGCGACTTTATTATTTGGTTTGGGGATTTGCTTAGGGGTTCCCTCATAAATTATGAGAAAATTTCCAAGATGGCTGCTGAAATGGACACCATATTTTGAAGTGCCCACTGTGACTTAAGTAGTTCACTTACAATTCTGAAATATGGTATAGGCATTTGCTAAGAGGTTCCCCACAAAGTTTTTATGGCTTGCAGCAAACACTATCAGTCTGGTAATAACTGCTTAATACAAAACAATCCACGTAATAATATATAAATCCCCCTGTTCATGATTTCAATCCCGAATATATAATCACCAAAGGCCGGTTTTGAATCCATGGATTCTTGTTTGGTTTTCAACTTTTTTTTCTCGCTCTTTTGTATCCTTGACATTTATTTATGTCCTACTGGAAGAACGACTAGCTAAAACATGAGGGTGTCAAACACATGCCCAAAAGGGAGTTGAAGTTAGTTAGCCGTCTTAAGATCATTCTACTTGTCCACTGTGGTGTGAAGCTGAAATGAGCACAGTTGCTCTTTCGCAGAACTTTTGCAAAGTTATTCAATTAACACAGTCGTGCACTAAATCTGTAAACTGAATTATGTCCAAAAAAAACTTAAAAAAGGTAAATCTATGCAGGTATTTTGCCTCAAACTGTTAACCCAAGTGAACCCTTGAAGATGGGATGGGTTTTCTGTTATTATTTGAAGGGTTTCTGTCATGCTTATGTAAGAAAGCAAATGGAGCATGACCAAAATATGTGACAATATCCCTGAGAACATTTTGTGTACAGCAGCTGATATCCAGGTAAAATGACACTGCGAAAACATGTTTATTTTTCTGTCAGCAAAATTATGGAAATATTAACTAAATCTTTGAAATTCTTTGTGAATGTTATTTTGCAAACATCTGAGTCGTGATGAAACTAAAAATATATATTCCAAAAAGCCATGTTTGCCTGTAAGGCATCTTTACAGATCTGTAGCCATGAGATCAGCTGCAGGTCCTCAAATTGCAACAAGGTCATTTCAATCATTCTCGTGAGACCAATGAACATGCTGAAGCTTGGTGCTTGTCCTTGTCAATGCTTTTCCCATAATGTCTCTGTAGATTTTAAGTACGGACTGAAAATTGGATTGTCTGTTTCAGTATAAGTAAAATATTTTGCTTTCACTTGAAAATGCTCAATTTCCATCATCATTCATTTACTCAAGGGTGCTGTGGACTCCTGGAACCACCCTAAACATGCTAATGTCATGCACTTCGGAAGGTGTTGCAAGTTCTGTCTTGCTACATTGACGTTGTTCAACATGTTCAAGACATCATTTAAGTTCATTCTGACTAATACAACGTATTGTACATGTTTCATGTATGTCTTGTGTAATTTCTTGCATTTTTGCTCATGTCTTTTTCTTGTTTTTCATCCCCACAGGTAGTGAAACTGAAGCAAGTTGAACACACGTTGAATGAAAAGAAAATTTTGTCTGCCATATCATTTCCATTCTTAGTGAGCCTAGAGTACAGTTTTAAGGTGAGTCGAAATAAACTTTTGTCTGTATTAATAGAATTTGGTTTTGTTCCTTCCGACAGGTGGTAAAATTAAAGCAAGTTGAGCACACACTCAACGAGAAGAAAATTCTCCAGGCCATCACCTTTCCCTTTCTTGTCATGTTAGATTTTTCTTTTAAGGTAAGCCAAAGATAGCTTGTGGTGCACCCAAAGGCCTGCTGTTCTTAACATCCTGCTTGCCATAAAAAACTAAAATTCTAAAATGAAAAGTGTGCATAATATGCATTTATAAATGCAGGTGGTTAATTTTATTAACGGCTTGTTTTGCAGTGTGTTGTGTGAATTAATTCTTCTCACAGGTTTTACCAATGCCCATTTTCCGCTTTCTGTCATGCTACAAATTTGAGATAGAAACTAAAAAGGACTTGTTTAAGGTTTGCTGATTTGAAAATAGATCTGGGATTAGCAGAATAGGACAGATGCTTGAGAAACCTCGCAACGTCAAAATTTCAAAAATTTTCGCATAATCAACTGCCCCGCAGCATATCAATATGTATATAGCTGTATGTAGGCAAAGTTTCCATATGGTAACAAATGTTTCATAACATCAACATGTTGGACTTTCATCGTTTGACCTTTTTTCGGATATCCTCAATCAATAGACCTGAAAATCTACATTATTGTTGCTTTACTACAGGTGATAATGTTTTTTGCTCGCAAGTTTGCGTTTATGGTTTAACCTTCCCCAATGGAGCATCAAGCAGGTGTTAGCTTTTTGAAAAATCTATATATAGGATATTAGCGTGTGAGCCTTGCTCAGCTAGTGTAAAATGTATGGCTGCTACCGACCCAGTTGAAAGAACATTGGTCTATTTAGGGCCATGAGGCTATTTATAGACCGTGCACTTGAAATTCATACCATAACCTTCATGGTTAACAACACTTGTTCGAAATGGTTTGGTTAGGTTACAATTAAAACTTTTCTTATAATTTGTACTGAGTCGCAGTTAAGATTTCTATTCTTGTATGCGAGTGCACCGGAAATTGGGCAGAAGCACAAATTGTTAAAAAGCCAATTTCTTCATAATTGGCGAAGTGAAAGATTGAATAAAGAACTTCAATTATTTGACCTTCATGAAGTTAAAGGACTCAAAAGGAGTACATGTGTTACTCAGTTGAATCAATTGAGAAATTAACTCCCAAAAGAGTTAAAACAGGAAAATTCCCTTGTGTGCCAATGTAGGGAGTACCCAACTAAAAATATCAGTTCTTGCTTTGAGCTGGCTGGCCATAGGCTAATTCCTTACATTTTTGTGGCCACCCCTAAATTGCTGTTGTCACTAATCATAAAACTAAAGTCACTTCCAAGGCTTAAAGTTCAACACAATGGCTATTTCTCTTACTCTTGGCAGCTAAACCTGCTACTTGCCTGGCTTTTAAACCCCTAACATAAACAATAAACAATTGTATTGTTTTGATGACTCATGACTGATTGCTGTGATCAATGCTATTACTGATTGACAATTGACATGTCCTAAAATTGTCCTTGATTTTAATAGTTTAATCGTAGTGAATATTGAATTGGTTTTATATAGCCATTCAACTGAATGGTTCATATAGACCATGCCAATGAAGAAAATTTAAGAAATGCTAATATTTCCTCATTTCGATTGAGATTCAGTATATGTATTTATTCCTTGGAAAAAAATACAAAAAAATATAATGGTGTTTTCCTTCATTTTTCTCCCCACCACAGGATAATTCAAATTTGTACATGGTATTGGAGTTTGTGACAGGAGGAGAAATGTTCTCTCATCTGCGTAGAATTGGCCGATTTAGGTGAGAAATCCTTATTATTTTACTGTTGTTTCTGTGATAAATTGTGTATAATGTTATTGTATTCTTCTAGTGATGATATTGCGAGTATAGTATATTTTATGCCTGAAAATGTCAATGCAATAAATGATAAACTGTACTCTTTAAGTTACTTGCGAAACTATTATTAAATCTCACTAGATGTATTTATAAACAAAATGAGCAAGCAAGTACAGTACAATTGATTATTTGCATAGTACCTGGTACGATGTACTCATTCTATGAATTATTAATCTGTTCATTCACTGTTTTGCACTACATTTGTTGCATGTTTCCACTTAGCGTAGTAAATGCTGCACTCACTGACATTGGTTATGAGTAATAAATAATAAATGTTAAACTATAAATAGCACAAGTTAAGATTTTATTTGGATTGTAAATCATGGAACATGACCCGCCCTGACTGTCTCTGTTTTTCACTCAATTGTTATTTGTAATGTGTGATTATAGGCGATTGCGCTGAAAGTTGTTTTCTTATTTTATCTGTATGGGGGCTACAGTTTATTGAAAATTTATATTTATGAAAAAGAGGGAGAGGTTGTTTACCGTTACAACTAATCTTTAGACATGCAAAAAAAAAAAAGCACATTGAAAGATTTAAATTTGCCAATAAGAAAACAGCTTGTGCATTGTCAACTAGCCTATTGTTACTGTGTTTTCTCTTCAAGCTCTTATTTTGTGAACAGAAAATTTTCTATGAATTATTTGTCCCTTTACTAATCTTTAAGTCTATTCTTTTCTCTTTCTCGAAATATGTTGGGGGGGGGGGACATGACAAACAAGATAATTTGTTTTCCAAAGTCTGCAATATCAAATTCATTGGAAAGTAAAGGTCTGTAGGTGGTCTGCATTTCATGAAATAGAATGTAATTTGATAGCATAAGAACATATTAAGATGGGCAGTTACAAAATTGTATTCTTCGTGTCATATATGACATAGATATTTTTGCATAAGATGAAAATTGAATTCATTTTGAAATTGAATTATTTCTCTGAAATCCAGGTTCATTCTAAAGTTTTTGTTCATTCTCTGTCTTTGAATTTATTCAGTGCCCTTTTTGTTCGTCCTTACCTTTCTGTGGATGAGCTATTTAAGAAGACCTGTTTTTGCTCTCCTCGTTATTGATGTAGCTAAGAATAACTTCTTGCCCATGATGTTGGTATGCATGCTGCTCGTAGGAAATGAAACACGTACTTGCTTGAACCGGCCCATTTATTGATCAAACAGCAGCAGCTCCGTTCCGTGAACCAACCTTGTTTCTAGGAACTGATGGCCATTGTCTTGGATTATAAAAACGATATTTGGCATTGCTGTTGTCTCCTGGCTGCATAATGTTTTGATATGCCTGGATGTGAAGGCAGATCAATATTGTCTCAGAAACTATTTCACTTTCTCTGCAAAAGTATGCCTACGCATTGTTCTGGTGAATTTAGCATGTTAGTTATTGCCCTCTTTCTTCAAAATGGGTTGATTTAGTTGTTTATTTTAGGGTTATCATCTTGTCAAGGTCATTTGGTTATGTTATTTTGAGCTAACTTTGTAGTTGCTTCAAGCTCATGTATTTGGAGGTCGTTGGTTCATCAACATGATCAAATCACGCCATAATTGTTGTAGTTTCCCATAATTTTAACTGGTCAAGGTATTCAATTGATATTTCTTAATCGCTGTGACAGATGTAGTAAATTTATTTTTCTTTCATACCGGTATATGTTTAAATCAAAGATAACGAAAAGTTGTATCAAGTTCACTTGATAAGTTTAGTATATGATTGACATGTGTTCTCGTATTTTTTGTTTATGATAAGCCCATTAGTCTATATATAGTGCTTTATAGTCACTGTCTATTGAACTCCACAACCTGGGATATATTTATTGATTTTTCTCGTCCAGTGTATGTGGGAGTTGTTGGAAGGATTTATAAGTAGCCAAGGGGAAGTCCATAAAGTGCTCTGAGTGTAGGTGCCGTTTGTAAAATCGATTTAATAACGGTCAATAAGCTCTTTATGGCTTCGTTTTAGCTCTGCCAAGCGTTTAGTGCTGATATACTGGAGTTTGCTGTAATGTCTGTTACTGTAGGATTCCCTTCCATTGCCTGTCTAATTGGGAACTACTTTTTTGTGTTAATGTCACTGTGACCTAATGTGTTATACTGTTATAGTGATGTTATATCTTCGGATGATCTTCTTACGGTCTTCTACGTGTTAGAAATCTGTTGGGGAGAGAAATCCTAACATGATATGATATCCTGTACTGAGGTTGTCTCAAAAGGTCACGGTGACCTTTGTGCTTGATATGTCATAGATTCCACATTGGCCTCAAAATTACAAGTCGAAGCACAACAAATACAGGATGTAAAGCAATCTTGGTCCTCCTGTATGCAAAGCGGTTGTCTCTCGTCAATCTCCGAGCTTTGTCCTTTGCAGTTGACCTTTTTGGTGGCTAATAATAGTTCCCAAAGATCTGCGGTGATATGTCAACATAGATACCATCAGTTCTTGAGATTAGCTTTTGATAAAATGCCATATGTAGCTATTTATATTTGCATTAACTTATCATCTCTATTTGAACTGCATCAAGTGGCCATAATGTTTATAAATAGCTTCAGGTTTGTTATCGTTTACTGTCAGATTTAAAGATTTTGAAAAATTGGCCATATTTTATATCTTGTCATGTGTGGTTCTGATAAGTCTAATACAAAAGGTATACAGATATAGCGCCAAAGATCAGTCTTTCGCATTGTGGAAAGTATTCAAAATAACCCAAGAGAAATGCGCAGATAATGATGGGAACATTTCTTAATTATTGAGATGGTAGAAATAATTAGAGGAAACGCCTTTCCTGAAGGTCAGGAAATTAGGTTCAGAATAATAATGGTGGAAAAATGGACGGAAAGATTTCGAACAATGAGAAAATAGGTTAAAAAACAAGGTAATGACTAATCACATATTTTGTGCAAGATTAGCAATATCACATTGTAATATGATCGCTCCATCGCGTGCCAAGCTTCAGGTGTGACTGCAGAGTTTAGTTTACCTATATGTACTTGTTTGTTTGGGATGGAGCATAGTAGGCTTGTCATGGAAATGTTGTAAACAATGCTTCATTTTCTAAAATAGTGAAAAATTTTGCAATGTTAATTTTGTTATCTATGGTGTAATCTGATCAGGTGTGATTGTGGAAATGCAACATGCGTCTGTATTGATTTTTTCCCAACTTTTGGCTTGACTTTTCATTTTGTCTGGTTGGTTAATGAGACGTGTTAAATTCAATTTTCTCTTTAAGCTTTTTATTTCCTTCCTAAAAGCTTAAACTGTACGATATTCAATACTCGATCTAATTTGGAGGTGATCATTGGTACGTTATACATTTCCATGCTACATTTTTTTGCCCTACCATCCATCATTTTCATCAATGAAATTTTTGTTCTCAATTTAGGACATCCGAAACTGATTACTTCTCTCTGTCAGCCTTTTCCTTATTCAAGTTATGAGTTTGTTTTGTTTCTGAGGTCGACTGTGGTCTGTGGAAATTTTGTCTCTTGAATTTGGCCATCCAAAGGTTTTCGAGTCAATCGAATACAATATTACCATCAGTATGTTTCTGTGTGTATGTTTGTGTCTCTGTGCTAAATGGTGTAGCATGTGGATATTTTGGCCTAATTGAGGTTATCAGGAGGTTTTTAAATTGACCTGAAAATGTCAGCCATTTTGGCTTTTAGGATACTATTTACCATATGTATTGGTTCCGTTTTTAATACGGCAGTTTCTATCTTTATGGTATTGCATGTTGAGTCATTGTGGACATTTGGCTCCTAAATGAGGTTATCAGAAGGTTTCTAAGTAGATCTATGATAATGCGAAGCATTCGGTCTTGGGATTTGTATTGGTTCCGTCTGTATACATATGACTGTGGCTTGGATGGTTTGTTTTGGCTGCTGCAGTTGCATGCGGATGGTGTGTTGTGGAGACTAGAGTGTGTTGGTTGGTTTCAAGGTCAGTCTATTGATGACACAGGTGATGCTGCTATTGCTGCTGCTGGTGATGCAGCTGATGCTGCTGCTATAGTGTGATGAATGGGCTATGGTCTGGTTATGGCATCTTGTTGTTCCCATCTTGTAACCTCTATCTTGTAGCTTCTATCTTGCGGCCTCTTATCTTTTAGCTTCTGTCTTGGAAGTTTTTATCTTGAAAATTTGGGTTTGTAGCTTCTATCTTGCAGCTTTTTTGTAACTTCAGTTTTGTGGCTTCCAGCTTGTAGCCTCTGTCTTGTCGCTTTTATCTTGTTGGCACTATCTTGTAACTTCTATCTTGTAACTTCAGGGTTTTAGCTTCTATCTTCTGGCTTCTTTCCGCCTCTACCTTGTTGTCTCTATCTTGTAGCCTCTATCTGGTCACTTCTAGCTTCTATCCCTTATCTTTCTGGTCTATGAGTGTCTGGATTTTTGCAAGAATCTGAACTCTGAAGTCCCACCCCGACAGCTGGTCAGCCAATTGATAAATTGCATGGTTTATTTGCTCAAATTATGAATCTGATAAAAAATTCTGCAGGATTTATAGTTTGATGGGTCTCGTGGTCTCAGATCGGTCTGGATATGGCATCTTGTACGTGTAGCTTCTATCTTGTTGCTGGCTAAAATTTTCTTGAGTATAATTAGATTTATTAAGTTTGTTGTATTTTCTGTATGAGCTGCCCATTTTTAATGGAGGTGTTTACACACCGCCATTTTTTGCAGTTAGTGAGAAAGTGTATGAGAGAGTGGGTGAGGGAGTGTAAACTTTAGGCGGGAAATTCGAAATTGGAGAACAAAATCTGAAATAACTCTTTGCTTATTTCAAATAATCTCCTAATTCTTGAATTGCCCACAACTAGAGATGCAGGGCTGTCATTGCAGCCTACTTGTATTGATCTCAAATTATTCTAAGTACTCCTTTCATCTGTTCTTTGATTGGAGTTTGTTTTGGGTGTTACAGTCCACCATTTTGAAAATAATGTGTATTGTGGTTTGTGTATGCAAATGAGCTGTCCACCATTTTGAAAATTATGTGTATTGTGTTTTGTTTATGCAAACGAGCTCACCTGCTATGTCAGGGTTACATTTGGATGTGTATTGGTTATTTTGCTGACTTGGGAATTTATGTTATCATAATACTGGGTCACAGAACATGGAATTCAACAGTTATATGTAAATTTCCAACTATTTCAATGCAATTTAGGGATGGGTGTAATGTATTTATGGATAGGCCTAAATTAATATACATAGACAGATTGCTTGCTAAATAAATGTATTAGTTAGACACCGATTTGGAGGGTTCTAACATGCATTTTTGTCAGTTAGATCCCGACCGAAGCTGCGAAGGGAGGGATCTAACTGACAAAAATGCATGTTAGGACCCGACAAAGGGGCTGCCAATTAACATCTCATCCAAACAACATCGGTGGCCACATGTTTTCAGTCGGAACTCCTAAGGGTCTTTCTTTGTAGCTTTGCCTGGGTTTGAACCTGGGTCCGTCAATTTGGAAAATTCAGTTTACTCTCAATATTGTTATGTCTCGCAGAGTTGTTCAACCTATGATCACCCATATCTATCTATCTATCTATCTATCTATCTATCTATCTATCTATCTATCTTAAAATACCTGTCTGAATAGTAAGGCAGTGTGGTACAAATGATCTGCCGGATTCAGGGGATGCAAACTTAGACACCACACCACCTCAATTTTGAACCCCTGGGTTCTTCTTAGTCATTTAGCAGTCAAAGAAAGTCTTACTGATATTTGTTGGTTGGATTGCTGGATAAAGCATCTTGAGTCTTGTCTCTTGTCCGACTAGTCAATAGATCTCTTTGCTACTCTTTAATGTAGGCTTATATCTTTGCCATCTCCGATTCTCTTGATTCCATCTGATGGTAGACTTCTAGCTGTCATGCTTGCCTTTTTGCCTGAGTCTGGATATGTCATTATGCAGCTTTTATCTTCCTTGTCTCATAGGGTCTTAGCTATATTAATAGGACCTTGTTGTTGAGCAATCAAGAGTTTCTAGTCCCAATATACTTTTACATTGGCATAAATCCTTGAGGAGAGGTGTGTCTCCCTCAAGAGATTTTATTTTTGGATCTCCGATATCTGTTTTATCTATTTGTGACATTTAACAAAACAACTAATTTAGTTCCATTATAATGTGCTCTATATTCTATATAAAGGTACCTTTCTCTTGGGCATCAAAGGTGTTTTAGGTTGGTGTTTTTACCATGCTCTTGAGTTGTATTTTTGCTCCGTCAATTTGGTCTCCAGATGCCGCATCATGGTGTTTTGCAATCGCTTTTAGTCTTTTCTGATATAAGGCTTCATCATGTTTATCTTTTTGCACTGACATTTTACATAGTGTGGTCTTCCTCACCTGAGAGTCCCTATAAAATTACATTTATATGCATATATAGATATATGCATTATGCAACCACAGTTCCGTTTCGAAGATGATCTTTTGTCGCAGCCTTTCAAAAAGTTTCAGTAAGAATAATAAGTCATATTTTTTCCGTTAGCTTTGGTGTAGGCCTATAATTGGTCTGCTTTCCCAAATTTAGACTCTTTGATCGGTTAGCTTGCGAAGGTGTTCTGTATGATAAAATGTAATCTCAGTATCGTCCCTTTTCCGTGGCTCTTTGCTTGATGTTATCATGATTGGGTCTCCCAGGGCTTATCTGAGAAGTCTGCTGCAATCTCCTTACATAAGGCTTCTGCAATTACCTCTGTTTTAGCAGTGTGGCATTTAATATCTTTTTCTGGCTCAATTTAGTCTTCTCTGCAGGATTACGTATTTCCAGCGACCTAGATGTGGTCTCAAATTTGTCTGTTGCGCAACAGCCTGAGATGCTGTTTTTGCCAATGTCATGCCGTTATTACTTGCGATACATTTGGTGGATGTTTTTCAATTACAAGCCCTTTTTAGCTCTGCAATTATTATTTGTGGTACAATTTGTCAAATGTTCTCAAATTGGTCTCTTTTTCAGTTCTATATTTAGCCTGAATAGTTAAAGATAACCTTCATAGCTTATGACTTGGCGTTTTCAATCTTTGCCACTTGCTTATTTTTTGGCTGTTGTGTGTATCTTTGAAGATTTTTTGCGACTAATTTGTTTTTAAGTTCATATTGCAATAGCCTTAGGTCTATAATTATCAGGCTGCCTCAATTTTGTTTTTGCTATGGCATGTGTCTCGCAATGTATATTGGACAGCCTTATTCTATTTTTGTCATGCGATTATTATAGGTGTCATAATTGACCAAATTTGATCTAATTATTCTCTCGTTTGCAGTTATATTTAGCATCCATTCTTGGGATATTTATGTATTGTTGTAAATAGCCACTTTTTGTCTTCCTCCTCGAGAAATATCCATAATGCGCATATTGAAGCTCTTGCCCAGATTTATCAGAAGTCACGTTCCACAGCCCAACTAAGATGTCGCTATACAAAAGAATTATTTATAGATGACATTCTATTGAAAGTTTGACTGGTGGTAATGTGATCCTTGTTCATATTGTGTCAAATTTGTGGTCTGTCTTGCAGTAACAAGAGATTTCCGGAATTGGTATTCTGTCTTTCAAATGTCTCGAGTCTGTTGACTTGTGCTATAGGTCAACCTCCGATTGGTATTGTATCAAGTGAATGACATTTAAACATTTCAAGTTTTAATTATTTTGCTTTCCGAGTGACACTCCCTTTCTGTAGTTTGTTTGACTGTCTCTTTAATACTTTCTGCAGTTGTAACTGGCACTTACTAACTGCGTATGTTGGCTAAAACATCTAGCAATTGGTGGTTCTTGAAAAGTTGTTTTGTCAATGTAGCAAAAGTTACAAAGAATTGGCAGCGTAATAAGTGGTGGTACCCGATTATTTTGTTATTGGATGGTTAATTGGCAATTGGAACCGGCTATAGAATTCTCATTCCAGCCATGTGATACACACTTAGTGATAATGTGTAGGTGCTGCAGGGAAGCTATGACAATGCTCACAATGTCTCTCCAAAAGTGGTCATTTAGCTAATTACTGGCTGTTTCACGTGTTGGTGAAGGTGATGTTGAGCTTTGTTTCCTGAAAGACTTGTGAATTCCTGGTATTCGTATCCATCCCACTTCTTGACAGGTAGATTTTGAATGATACTGCTCTGAAATACGCATTTATTGCTATTATTTGACCTTTCAACATGTGTTCAATTTGTGTGGATGATTAGGTCAGGACAAGGTCCCTGATTTGTCTATCGATGGGTGTGAGGAATATGCCAAGATTTTAATATTTTAAAACTTGTTTTGTATCATCCTTAACAAAATTTCATTGTTTCGGATGCAACATCTCGCTGGGCCTGAACACTGGACATCTGTAAGTGCTGCATAGATGCAAATGGTCTAGCCCAATTTCCATACAGAGTTGTTGACCATGTCCTAGAGTTAATAAAAACAATTAGAAGATGATTCAGAGTCAGTTATCTTGGAATTGAATAAACATAATTTCTAAGAAGTGTGTGACCAATGTGTTTTTCATGAAGTTGCTTATCTTCTGTTGATATCTTGGGTGTTTCTTAATAATAGTAATTAGTTCTTTCCGTTGGTCCCATTTGTATTAATTATATTGTGAAGCGGAAGCCCAAAAAGGTCAACAAACAATATCATAGAATATTATGCTCATATTTGGTGTTATTCTTATGTGACCTGTGTAGGCCAATGTCCAAAGAAATTTTATGTTATTATTTCAGTCTCAAGTTTCTATGTACAAAGATGTCTTTCACCTTGATAACCTCTGGGTTATGTTGGTGTAAAATCATCTTCTAACATCCATACATTTTGCACTTTCTTCGCTGTTACTGCACAAACAACATATTTTCCACTTTTGACTCTTTTCAACTTGTTCTCTCAGCTTGTTTACCTCTCTTACACTTAGTTTTCCTTCCGTCTTGCCTTGACTCTAGTGAAAGTCACAGCCGATACTATTCATCACAAGTTTGCATGGCCTTTGAATATATTCACCACCTAGACCTGATCTACAGAGACTTAAAGCCAGAAAATATCTTAATTGATGACGCTGGTAATGTGAAAGTGAGTAGCCTAGGTCTAAGGTGTTAGCCTGTTCTGTTATTGTCATTCCCTGTTCTGTTTGACCATGTTATGTCTGTTGTTTGACTGTTTGTTGATTTGTTACTTACGTTAATTAACTAAATTGTGATTTGCATGACTTTTGATTACCAGGTTTGCATGCTGCAGCACCTTCAGACACCAATTGCACCTGTATTTTGATAACGAAACTTTCCTTTGCAGGCGATTGTATTTTTGATAAAGTGTATTCATGTTATATAAGGAACTTGATTTCTTTTTCACTACAGCGAGCCCCATTCAAGGTTTTATGCAGCCCAAATCGTTTTGGCGTTTGAATACCTCCACTCACTGGATCTGATATACAGAGATTTAAAACCAGAGAATTTGCTAATAGACTCACAGGGATACCTGAAAGTAAGTAGCCCCTGCGAGTCCTTGGATGTTCTTGGATGTTCGTCTTGGCGTGCCCCTTCTCCCCCTAACACTGTCTCCTCCCTCGTCATGTCATCGTAATGTTATTGTTGCATGCTTACCTCTCAAAGTCTTGTCTTGTTTTTTGCTCTCTACAGTGAACGCTTCTCCCAAATTTATGCAGCACAAATTATCCTCGTATTGGAATACTTGCATCATTTGGACATTATGTACAGGGATTTAAAACCTGAGAACTTACTCATTGATACTCAGGGGTACCTCAAGGTATGGTTTCGCGCAAAACAAAGCGCAGAAAAGAGTAACGACATATATAAAATACTATACATGTCATGGACTCATAGCTGTAATTATTTAAACGAATGCCTTAGATAATGAAGCAGAGAAAGTATGGCTGCTACTCCCGAGTACTCGGCTGAGCTGTGCTTTGATCTGCTTTGCCATGCTGTGCATTTGAGCTTGTTTAGATGATCTTCCTCAAGGCATTGTCAAGAGTTCAAGGTTTTAACTCCTAACAAGATGATGATGTGGACCACTAATACGTAATATCTAACGTCATATAACTTGTAACATTGGGGACACTGGGAGATACCGTATATACTCGCGTATAGGACGCACTTTTGATACCAAGAATTTTGGCCTACAGACGGGGTGCGTCTTATACGTGGAATACACTAAATCATCTAAGTTTTTTGGTCAAAATGACCAAATTCTTAATTTTCGTCACTCTCGTCCGCCATTTTGAAAGACGCGCTGTCAACTTCGTCAAGTTCTCGCATCCGCGAGATCTCAAGCGAGAGATGACGTGATGAAGACAGCCAACATGGCGTCGGATAGACGTACACAGTGTGGATTCTAGATGATTTTTTGCAAATTTAGCTAATAAAGAAGGTAAATTAACCCAAATAAGCATCAGATTTCTTGGAAATCAAGCAATCACTCGTCCACCACGTGGTGTTTTGGCACAAGTAATTTCTAATGCGACTTATATGCGGGTTTCACTGGGAGGGGGGGTTTTTTGGGTCTGAAGACAGGGTGCGTCTTATACACGGGGGCGACTTATATGCGAGTATATACGGTAAGCGATATTTCAACGTTAACACAACAACAACATCAGCTGATTATGGATGTGTGATACTTAATGGTTTGACAATGCCTTGTTGTTAAGATTATGGTGGAGGTAGAATAATAATTTGCAATTTTGCATAAAGACTAATATTTGGAAATTTAGTTTTAGTTATATTAGTAATGTCGAAAAATTTTGGTAATAACCAATTGCAAATTAATGTTAACCATAGCTATTTAAAGGTATAACTTTACTAATAGAACATGCGCATGAATTGTAAGGCTCACTGCATATTTGAAGTATGCGATTAATGTTTTATGAATTTATTTATTTATTTGGAAGCTTGAAAAATGGAGATAAGCTTGGCATCTGCATTTATGGCTTGAATCGCTTGGATCGGCATTGTGTGCTTAAAATTATGTGCTTAAGTTTGAGGTGTACTTCATTTTTAACAACAGATCTGCAGGGTAAAACATGTAAAATGTGTGGTGCTATTGCCATTTTTAATAGGGTGCTATAATAAATTAATGCGTTATTACAACAGCTCATTATTACAATGCATGATAACTCATCTATTTGAAGCCAGAGCGGCCTTGATGTTTGGCGAAATGCGAAAGTTGCATTAATCAGTAATTGCCATTCAGCCTTTACACGATGGGAGCTCTTTGGGAGCAGGCATTCTGTTGGGTTCTTCGGGTGGGTGGGCTCGTTTGGTTGGTTCTACCGATTTGTGCTTCATATGAATTGTGCAAGCCGTTCAATGTTATGTCCTATCTCTGTTACTCGTAACTTAACAACAACAACTCTCTTCTGTGTGTGGTTATCGTCCCTTTCGTGTCTTATTGATTTCTGCATGGACTGTGTCATGCTGATGCTTGTTCTTAATTTACCTTTGCCTTATATTTTATTTATTGGCCTGAAATTGCATGTCTTCTATTTTTAGTTTCTCTCCCATTTGCTTATTTGCACTTGGCATGTGATGATAAATCACTAATGAGGTGGTAATGCCTTGTTTTGTTCATGTAGTGTTTGTAAATGAGTTTCCCTAACAAACCCTTGTATTATTAGCACTCATGATCGTAAATATATATCTAACAATTAAATGTGTTTAGAAATGAAATATGCCTTATTGTATTTTTGCTTTAGTTTTAGTACAGCCTAGTTATTGATTGTGCACTATAGCTTTAAAATTTAATCGGTTTTGACTGTTGCACAATATTACTTTATTGCTTTGTTTGTTTTAAGTGTTTTGTATTGAGTTAAAAACTTGTTGAAATTGTGTTAATATTGATAATGAATATATGAATTATATGAATATTGATATAAATATCTGTATTATTAAATATGCATTAATAATTTAACTGAATGGAAATCATGTTGATAGACTAGTAGTACAACATATGCTTGATATTGCTGCTACCTTGTGATATACAATGATAATAGCTATCATAAATATTGAATTTTCTTGAAAATAACAGTAAAATCAATCTGTGCCCTTTTAACATTGTGGGTATGTATTACTGTGTTTACTGATAACATTAGTGTTGCTGATGCTAGGATACTTGTAAATATAGTCTGAGTGACTGAAGTGAACTTGAGTTGGGGGCTTGACTGGATGTATGTTAGCAGCTGCAGAACAATTGCAAGTTAACGCAGTGGCTGAGTAGCAGCAGCCATCCATCCTGCGACCTTTGCAGCCTCCCTACCTTGTTGCCTTGTTGCCTGCACCTTGTTGCTTGAACCTTGTTGCTGTTGCTGCTTCAGTAGCAGTCGCAGGAGAAGCTAAGCCGCAGGAGCAGTTGCAGGTCACTGCAGGAACACTGCATCCCTCTGTAGCAGCATTGACTGCTCTGTAGCATCAGTTACTCAGGATCAGTTCAGCATCTACCAATACTACTATATCTATTTGAAAGGATGCCCGCTGGTTCTGAAGATATATTCCGTAATAACCATCTAGATATTTATGGCCTTAATCATTTTGAGTATAACCATATGTCATGGTAGGCTGCCCTGATGGAAGAATGTTAATCCTTAGGCATTTTAGAATAAACTTGATAGAAGGCATTCTAAGATAAGTCCCTCCTGTCCTATTTAGCCTCCCAAGTGCATAAATACAGACATAAAGCCCCGATCATCCATCCATCTGTTATTATATATAAGTTTTACTTTGCCTGTTGCTATTTTGTGAAAAATGTAACTGACCCTAATTTACCATCAAACAAAAACCGCTCTTTTCCAATTTAGAAGTGTTTTATTGGCACTTCGTAATGACACAATATTGCAGCTAAATCATTCCAAGGCCGCTTGTCAAATACAGTCCCTGGCTGCTTTTTGCAAGAATATGTCACCATCCATTTATGCCGTGATGGCTTCGTTTATGAATATATAGGTGTCGGATCAAATAGTGGTGCACCTGAGTCCTGTTATATAATGCAAAAAGGGTTGGCTTATTGAGTCAATATGGTGGCCACTTTACGTAAGAAGTGCTGTAGCACCAGCAGAAGCATCAACACAGCAGCACCCAACAGAAGCACCCAAGGGAAGCAGCACCCAACAGAAGCAGCACCAAAGAGAAGCATCGGCAGCAAAAGCATTAACTAAAACATGGGCTGCAGCAGCAGGTCTGGATTGCCCACAGCATCTCAGTGCAACTGGTTGTGGTTTAGCCATAGCCACTGGCCACTGCCTCGTGCTAATGGACCCCCAATCTTATGATGTAACTTAGTTCTCAAGCCATTATTAAGTGTACACCTCCCCCTCATCTTTCTCCCTATTACATAATAGTGTCAGTGGTATTTCATCATTGCATCGGTGATATTAACCTGTTTAAAGTAAAGGTAGATGAACACTAAGTTCTTCAACCTTTCGGAATATTTTGTAATATGTAGGGCATACAAATTATTTTTGAATTCCATCACAGATCTTCTGTGTGAGTGAAGTTCATCTTTATCCACTAAGTACTTCGACCTTTTGGAATGTTAGTGTTATGTAAGACAATCAAATTATTTTCAAATTATACCAGTGTTTACGTAGGTGTTATGGTTTGGTTGTCTCAAACTCTTACAGCTTTCCCTTTGGTGGTAAATGTCAAATTACCGCTATTATGGTGACATTATTTACCTTTACCCTGGCAGCGTGGCATTCATTTGCGTCCATAATGAAAAGTAATGAAACTGATACCGTTCTAACACATTTAGCAGCTATTTATGGTTGAAGGGAGCCACCTTCCCGGTACAGCATCAGGTAATTTGCTTGCCAGATTTCTTAATCTTACAAAAGCTTGATGTAACAAGCTATGTCCTTATGCGAAGCATTCCCACGCGTTTCCCGTCTGCTGTTTTTAGCTTAGTTTTTGGCTTATTTTTCTCTCCCGAGGTTATATTTAGCAGCTTATAAGACTGACGGGCAGGTGCTGTTTTGGCTTTATGTTTCCAAAATAGCTACGACCTTGTATATCAGCCGTTTCGCCTAATGGAATGCCCTTAGAGCCGCAGGAAGCTTTGCAAATCTTCTGTTGTGCTGATTGCACTTCTATTAGCTACGGAACAGACGTAACATTTGCGGAAATTCGCAAAACTTTCCTTTTGTGCTGATTTAGCAAAAACAGCCTTGTGTAGCTTTGTACAGAAGGCATCTAATGTTGTACATCTGATACGTCAGACTCCAATGGCACTTTCCGCACTGCCGCAACCTCTGATGGCTACTTTCCATGTGTTGCATTTGCATCCATTAGTTCTTTTACCCCAGGCGACTGTTATATTAGGTTGGTTGGAGGGGGAGGTCTACTGTTTAAGTGTAAAAAGGCCACAGGGTACAAGATGGGCCCTTGTACAGTATACACTATACAGATCTATCTAATTTGACTTTCAACTTATCATCTCTCTTACCTGAAAACTGATTCTTAGTAATTGATATTCCACGGTTCACTTAGGAAGATAAGGCTAATACTCAGGCTAATGAATTACAGACATATCCAGACAGATTTTCATGCCACGCCCTAGACTCCTTCGAATCGAGTTTGGCAATTGAAATGGTTGGAACAAATTCTCATGAATGTTAAAAGTATTATTGCAAATTTTGCATTAATTTGGAAACGTGATATTCGAATCACATGTTCTGCAAATTCCCATCAGCTACCGGGAAAAAATGCTCTTCTCCTTCAAAGAAAGCTATTCTCAGCAAACAAAGGAAATTTTATAGAATGTAAGTCTGGTCTTTTCATGAGAACTTTGGATGTGGCATTTATTAGAATTGATGAACTCTATGCAAACATCAGGAAAAGACATTTCTAAAGTATTCAAAATGTTATTTTCAAATTTTAACAGAAAATAGCTTTGAAAATGTTAAATTCATGGTGCCTATTAATTGGCATCCTTCTCTTCTTAAATGAAAAGAACTGTATTTCAGCAAAGGGGGCGGAGAAGTAACGCAATCTTCTGATTATGAGGTAGCTGTTGTATTTTAATTAAAATATTCAGAAATCTTCTCTGACAATCGGGGGTTATTGCATCTATGCAGAGATACCAGGTGAACTTCAGGTGTGCACGTGTTTGCCGATTTGCTTAAATTTGAAAAACGTGAACTTAAAATCACATTGTCGTTCTCAGATTTGATTGGCTGCCACTGAGACAAAAGAGTTCTTTCCTTGGTATTGAGACCATTCCTTTGTAGAATTGGAGTCATTCTTAAGCAAATCTAATAGAGATGTAATGGAATATGGCCGATTGTGAGTTACATTCTCCTTGCGAGTTATATTCTCCTCTATATGAGATCTTCTTTCTCTCCGCAATGCATCAATATGGCTTAATAAAGAAATGTCCTATCTGTCCTTGCGCTGGGCTTTGATAGCCTTGTGTGACTCCGGGAAGGAGGACATGTCTTGTGTTGGAGAAATGAGGAAGGTTACGTGCTTATGCCTGGATGCTGTGTGTGTTAATGCTGCAGCTGTGTTAATGCTGTGGATGCTGTTGATAAATATGATAAAGATGCAGTTAATGTGGCTGCTAAAGGGATGCTGCAGTGTCTTTGCCGTTGCTGTTGCGCTCTGCTGTTTCAGCTGTTGCATGCCTAGAAAGTACAAAATACAGGGTATAAAGCCCAATATGTTATTGTAGTATTGATATATTGTGCTCTGGGCCTGGTTTATATGTTGGATACTAGTTTCCGTCATCTTTCGCCTCAGTGCTGTGTCCTCCTGTCTTTATCTGCCTACCTGTTTGCATAAATACAGGAAATAAAATCCCAATCATCCACCCCAAAAGGTGCAAAAACATTTCTTCTGGTAGGCTAATGTATTGATTCCTACCTTTACAATACAACTGTTGCTGTTTTGCAGCTTCTGGTGTGGTTGGTAGTGCTGCATACCCACCACAACTGTTACAACTGCTATTGTTGCAACCACAGCTGTTGTTACAGTATATTTCAGCTGCTTGCTGTTACCATCACTATTGTTTAGGTTTCTGTTACAGTTTGTACTGTACCTGAATGTTATGTTAGCAAAGGTTGCTGAGTAGCCTGAGCTACTGTCACTCAGTCTTAGACCTACTGCTTCAGTAATGTGGAAAATGCTTCATCATGCTGCATGTGCACAGTACTACCTGAGGCTCATGAGCCTCTGGCACTCACACAGTGCAGATGTGATGTTCACTCCTCCCTCCCCCCCTCTGCCCCCTTCTACTCTCTGTGATGCTGTATTGGCAGTGCATGCCATTAACTGGGCAGCATTGCAGGTTAGAGCAGCACCACAGCAATTAGTGCAATGACCTCTTAGGGTGTGCAAATCAATACTCAGTGCACCAGTGCAAGGTTGAATGTATTGGCTGTTCACCTTCAGCTCCAGAACTCTCAATGCAATGACTAAGCCGTGCGATATAGAATAATGTAGAATAAATGTGTTCGGCAACAATACGCTAACAATACGTTAACCAAGCCCAACTCTAGCCGAGTTATGTTATCAAAATATTGATCATCACTTTGACCTTTAGAAAGTTTAGTATGGAGGCTTTCCGAAGCTGAAATATAACTTGTATATGAAATATAACTTGTATATGAAATATAACTTGTATATGAAAGCTCGAAAAAGGTTTGTATCATAATGCAAAGATAACAACTCAAATTCTTCAGGGATTTCGGTTTAATCCCAGTGTTTCCAAAAATTTGATTACCATGGTAGTTGTTTGTCTTCAGACACAAGTCGTCTTCTCTTCCTTGGCCTGATGCATGATGTTGTGGCAAATACATATGTTGTACTACTATTTATGAAGCGTGACTGACCATTCAAGTTGAGAGTATATTGTTTCCTGTATTTTGAAGGTTAACTCAACTGTATAAATTAAACAACAATTGGGCTCTTGCTCTCACATGATTGAATAGGCCTAGGTTTGCAATATATGTAACAGTTGTTACACTCTACACATTTTTTAATCACCTATTTGGTTGTCTCCTTTAGGTAACAGACTTTGGTTTCGCCAAACGTGTAAAAGGCAGAACATGGACGTTGTGTGGAACTCCAGAGTACCTGGCCCCAGAAATCATCCTCAGCAAGGTAAGGATCTGCTTTCAGTAAATTTACAACTCTTAATTTCCAGGATTTCTTGTGATTTAAGCCAGTAAGTCTTCTTCTCTTCCTTGTTCTTTGGCACTATGAGTTTGTTTTAGGACAGAGTTGCCAGTCGACACAAGTCTCTAGTCTTGTGGTTGTGGCCTCATAAACTAGCTGATTGCTGGCCAGCCGTCTTGCTCCCAGAGCACCAAGCTACTGCTGCTGCTGATGCTCACTGGAAGAGATGCTCTTTGGGAGAGATGCTCTCTGGGAGAAATGCTCTCTAGGTGTAAGCTCTCTGGTTGTGCTGTGTGGAACTTGGCCCAGAAGTGCTGCTGCCCTGAAGCAGACCACGTGAAGAGAGCGTGAAGGGCCTTTCACTGGCTCTCACCCTTTGCCCAGCTCTGGCTTTCCTTTGCTCCCTTTGCCAAGCCTTTGACTCACTCTTGTGGCTTTATGGAATCTCTGCCATATATCTTGTTGCAGTCTTGTCATAGCTGCTGAAGATCTGCCCTTGCCATTGTACCAGAGAAAATGGGAGTCCGCCACAGCCTTTGAGATCTTGTGAAGACCAGTCACTGGCAGTCAGAGCCTTTGCAAGGGTGCCATAACCTTTACAAGTCTTCCATGGCCTTTTCTAGTTTCTATCGACTTAGCTTGTCGACCACAGCCTTTGCTGGTCTGCTGCAGCCAGTGTGTATGTACTGTAACCTCTGAGTACTTGGCGCTGGATTTTCTGGCTGCCAGTCTGATATAGTATACCAGTCTTTGCTAGTCTGTGACGACCCGGGTGAATCCGCCTTAGCTTTTAGGATCTCCTATGGCATTAGCTAAGCTACCAGTGTACACAATAATCGGTGCTGCCCCCGCAATAGACATTGAGATAGCCACTGGCCCATTGGACCCACTACATGTGCCTTCAAGCCTGGGCTGAATTACTGGTAAACAATCAGCAAGCCACTGGCAGCATCATGCCAGCATCATGCCAATGTTGCCCTGCTCCACTCATGATGTTGCCAACGCAAAGCCAGTTCTCTGGTGCTATGTATTCCAAACATTGCTGCTGATTCCAGAAATGCACAATATAATGGCAGCATGTAGTTGCAGCATTATACTAGCGGCTTATAGCATTAGTGGTGGCATATAATCCCTGAATACAATGACAGTGTCTGACAGACTGACAGAATGAAGTGGCAGTATGCAAATACAGTCTGCAATCATTATTGGCAGCATGTAAATGGCAGTACTAGCATATTTATATTGGCTACATCCAATGGCAATGTGCTGTGGGCCTGTGGTTGAATATATAATGGCATTCTATTGCAGTATTCTGCAATTGTATCATGTGTATGCTGCTTTTATTACTGGTACAGCAGCTTAAGTATTCAATTTTAACAGTCTGTCTTGGAATTTGCTGTGTCAAATTTTACCATTATCAGATATGTTTATAAAGCAATAGCAAGAAGTGAAATGAAATCAATGCTGCGTAGCAAGATGCTGGACCTGCAGAATCTCGTACTTATTAAAACTGCCAAGTGCTGGTATATAATGGCCTTATACAGTTGAGCCCTGCCTATTGCGGCAGCATGCAATGTCTGCATATATTGGCAACATATTTGCAGCATAGACAGCATAGTGACATCCTGTAGTGGCATCGTGCAGCCTTTAATAGCAGCATACCGTGACTAGATGCAGTGCTTAGCTACATTACAGTAGCCATACGGTGGCAGTATCTAGCCATTTAATGGCACAGCGTAATGCTCTGGTCCCAAGGCTGTGTTGTGCTGTGCACTCTACACTGTCTACTGACTGCTATAGAGGCTTTGCTAGCTGGCGACCTAAAGCACCGATTATAGATAAGCACTATAAACATGCTGTGCAAATGTAGGACCAGCCACTGCTTTCCTTCACCGAGATAACACCAGCAGAGTTATGGCTGGATGGCGAAATGCAATTTAATACTCTTTCAGAAGTATTTCTCTTCATGAAAGGGCAATCGTAAAAAGTTACAAAACCGTAAAAAAGTTATTAAAGTAATAAATTTCGTGTTCATGACCCAAGAATGGATGAGACCCTTCACAGTGAACCCAAGTGGAACGAGCAATTTGAGCAATTCGCTCAGCTCTGTTGACTTTTCGTGAACTTGACTCGTCATTGCTGGTCTTTTATGACTAGATTATCCTTGGACTAGTTGTTGTCCTAATTTGCTGTCATGCATTTCGTAATTATCTGGACGCAGTTTCCATCTTTATTAGTCAACTGACTTAATTGAGTCATGTGCATGTCCCGAATTATTCTTAGTTTTAGTCCCAAAAGATATTTTACAGGTACCTGTTCCCAAAGTATGCGAGAGCAGGCTACGAGCAGCCAGCTCATTATTTTAATTTAATCCCCTGGCTGCAAAATGTCATTTTAGGTGTTCTATTTAAAAAGTCTGCGCTCACACATACTGCGCTGTAAATCTGTAAATGTAGGACAGTTCGCTGAGTGCGGAGTCTGAGGACATGCTTTCGAGAACCAATTTGATTCCCAACTGGATTTGAAATTCTCACTTTGAAGCACTCTTTCACTGCACAGAAATTTGGTAGTTATGGATAAGACTAAAATGTCAAGTAATCGGGTGCAGATTTCTCAATGTAAGTGTAATCCTCTTCATTGTGTTCTTGCTGCTCATGAGGGTGGAGTCACTTACCCATCTGCTGGATGTTGAACTTACCCAGCACTGACACCTCTTGTACTAATACTGAATGGCAATCATGAATACCAGTAATGATGGTATGATTGCCATTCTTGTTCAGTATGGTGAGAGCTGGTGAGCAAATTTATCTGGAATGGACAATATATAAAAAATGATAATATATTATTATCTAATGTGAGGGAGCACCATTCAATGTCCCAACAATGACATCCAGCTTGGATGTTGCTGTTAAGGAGAAGATGCATGCCTAATGGGTTGTATCAATGATCTCTTAATATTTCAACAGGCTCTGTTATGTGGTAATGGATTCAATTGTTGTGTCCAAGGTTAATTTGGCGAGTAAGTTGACTCCCTTGAGGCGGCCTCTTGGTCAATTGTACTTTGCTCTGTCACTCCATTCACTAAACATCCTTTGCTGTAGCTATTTCACGGCCCCGATGTTTAATCTTCTGTGGAAAATTTTGTTACATGGCTGACCTTGTTGGGTTTGACAGCATTACATGACAGTTTTCACTAATGAGAATGTGATTGACTTGGTATTAATGAAGAATATATGAAAGATTCTTGGGTCTATTGTTGGTTTTAAGTCGGTCGCGAAGTTGACGAGCATCCGGTAAATTGTTTCTTACTACTTTGATAATTATATCTGTGGAAAATAAGATATTTCGGAAATGCTGATTGACGTTCTTGGAAAGGGCTGCTGTTTCGATTTGGTTGTTCTTTGTAGTTCACAGAAGACAAGTTGCAGGTCTTGAAGGAGTGACTTTACCAGGAAGTGTCTTCGGCTGATTAGCAAAATTGATTCCAAGAGAGGGAAGGCCATAACAGAAAAGCTGTTTACACTGCGGAGATTTGATAGGTGGTAGTCATCAACTTGTGCTTGGAAGGCATGGGAATAAAAGCCAACAAGGCAGGGCCCTGCCTGCCGCTTTGCAGGTATTTTTCCAGGAGATTCTTAACGGAGGTTTCCTGGAACTGGAGCGGCTGGAATGAGGGTCCCCATGCGGAGCAACGACCACCAGGACTCACCTGCAGCCTCTTATTGATCACCGTTGCCATGGAAACGTGTCTCCTTGATTTGAGTGTCGCTGCAGCTGCTGTTGTTGCTGTTGCTGCTGTCCTAGCCGGTGCAGGGCCATGCCTAATCCTTCAGCTGCTGTGGCTGTTGCTTTCAAACATAAATTTCATCCTCTTATCCCCATACCTCTTGCTCAATGTCCTAGATAACATTCCCCAGAAAAGAATCGTTAATAATTTAGTATTTATCACGAACCAGGTCAACTTTTCCTTAATGAGATGTGACATTGATAGCATGGCCGTCCAGTCGCAGCCAATGACTAAATATTGGACACTTCCTCGTTATGCCGTTACCTTTGCGAACGGACAATCGACATATTTCCGGTTATGCAACTGCAGCAATTATCTGGAAACTGTCACCCATTAGTCAGAAAATAATCTACTTTCTTTTGGGTTCTTATGTAACGGTCAATTACTTTGGAGTCTTGGATCATGTTGGATGTTACACAATTTGTTTGTGATTTGGGTTGGGCTTAGAGCCATCTATGCACTTTCTTTTTTTGTGTATAATGAAAGATGACAGACTGTTTTGATGGCTTTTTCATGAGGCTATTTTGTGCCAATTTACTTCAAAGAGAAGAGATTAAGGGACATAATACCCTGAACCTTGGCTGATGGAAATCCCCAGACGCTCGAGGCTTGATCATGATTGATTAATCGGCTGGTTTCTGGTCAATAAATGGTCAATTAGAGGACTTGGTTGGATTGAATAGCTATCGTTGAACTAGTTGGACAAATCAACATAACTGGTGTCGATCTTGTATAGTCAACACATTCCAGCTTCTTGTAGCTTTCAGATTGATATTGGAGTGGCTTGTGGCTTGCTCATCCAGGTCTCATGCAATTTTGGTCAAATTTGTCTGTTCTATCAATGTAATAATCCAGGGTAGTGGTTCCTTTTTGAGTTCAAGTTAATTTTGTTAAGTCGTAGACAGTGAAATTAGTGGTGACTGGCATGTGGGCAATTAGGTACTGTGTTGTAATTAATTTGATATTGCCGTCTATTTTGTTTGTCAAAGTTGTCTCACATTGACTGAGAAGGTCGATGACCCTGACAATGGTGAATGTTCGGAATGAAACTGAACTTCTTGTGTATCTTTAAGAAAAGAAAAGTGATACGAATCCTGACTTTATTTTGCATAATTACATGGACACTTTTGTTTGCTTGCAGGGCTACAACAAAGCTGTTGACTGGTGGGCCCTTGGTGTCCTCGTCTATGAAATGGCAGCTGGTTATCCACCTTTCTTTGCAGACCAGCCAATCCAAATCTACGAAAAGATCGTCTCAGGAAAGGTAAGGATATCTTTTATTAGTGCCTCACGACTCACGAATATCACTTCTGCTGATCTGTGAAATGCGCATTACTCTAATTGAATCACTTTTGAATTTGATGCTGCGGTCATGAGTATCAACAATTTGAAACCTCGTCTGAAAATAAATGTCATAAATCTGAAGGCATCTCTGATATCTCCTCAAAATGAATAATGGTCTTGCTCCTGGTTGCCTGGAAAACTGAGAATAACCATGCAGTAAAAACCTTTGGAAGCATTTGTTGTCTCAAAGTGACATTGTGCGATTAACATTTTCAGGTGCGCTTCCCATCTCACTTTAGTTCTGATCTGAAAGATCTTTTGAAGAATCTGCTGCAAGTAGACTTGACAAAACGTTACGGAAACCTGAAGAACGGGGTCAACGATATCAAGAACCACAAGTGGTTCTCAACCACGGACTGGATTGCCATCTACCAGAAAAAGGTAAAGTGTTTGTTTGCTCCTCGTTGTTTTGTTATTTTGTTATTGATACGTGGTAATTGTTTCATGCAGGAAATTGATTTTGTCTCAATGAGGCTTTTGGAGACGCTCTCCAGCCTCAGTCCGCGCAGGGCACTGCGTCCACATCGGTCGCCTATTGTTTGAATGTAATTTGATTATTGGAAGAATTACCAACATAACAGAATAATCGAATAAACAGAATTTGATAGAACAAATAAGGAAATAATAAATAGGTAGCAAATGAGTTCTAAAGAATGTAAGACAGATTCATGCAAGTATGAGTGATGAGGATTTTGATGAAATTGAGCAAGCAAGAAGGAAATAAGATTGGATAAAGTATGATATGATTATGCAATGATAATGCTTGGATTATATAAATGATGATTACTGGGATGTCATCACATATAGGCTTACATTCGCTTACTTGGACATATTTAACTTATGGGAGACAATAGGTGTAGTGTAACCTCATCTCCTTGTTGGGCCCTTTTAGAAAGATTTTGATTTGTGCGACTTGAGACCAGTTTCCCTACTTTAGTATCGGATGGTTGAATAAATTGTTTTCGTTTGTGTTTCAGGTTGAAGCCCCCTTCATTCCCAAATGCAAAGGCCCAGGTGATTACAGCAACTTTGATGACTATGAGGAGGAACCACTAAGAATTTCGTCAACGGAAAAATGTGCCAAGGAATTTGCAGACTTCTGAAAAAGTAGGCTTGTAGGTGGCTAGTATGTGTTGGGGAACTAAAGACTGTGATGACCATCCTGTGTTCATGGTCTATCACTGGCAGCTGGCTGAAGATCTGCGGCCCACGTACCACACAGTTCTCTCGTCGAAGAATACATCCTCTGTGCATTAACAAATGTATATATACTTAATCATATCACATTGCGTAATTGTAATGAAGTGAATTCAGTTCATATTTGTGTTTGTGGTAAGAGAGAGAGAGGGCTTCAACAACCCAGTGTGGATAAATCTCGGAGGCTGCTGCAATGTGGTCCCAGGTGAACCAGACTGCTTCAGCGCTCTTCTAAGCTGCCTCACATGCTACCTTGGTCGTCTACTCGCCAAACTAGTCATTTACCATTCTGTGGCCTTCCAGACCTGTGCGGGGCAGACCAGTGGAGGATTAGCTCTTAATTGCTTTGCTCAATTGCCCCACACTGGTCCAGAGGTCAAGGCTATCTTCAATACACACAGTTGATACCGTAATTAATAAGTTATCAATACAACAACCTTGACCACTTGTCCACGTTTAGGTCAT
Organism: Platynereis dumerilii; assembly: GCA_026936325.1. Classification (NCBI taxonomy): domain Eukaryota; kingdom Metazoa; phylum Annelida; class Polychaeta; order Phyllodocida; family Nereididae; genus Platynereis; species Platynereis dumerilii. Next base: position 86,687,566 of record JAPTHN010000001.1, on the reverse strand, counting down.
TGTCTGCACTTTATTGAATGCAGGTGGTCCCAAATAGACTGTTCTAATAGATTCTCTATTTCTGAAACAATTCTCTGAAACATTTCTCTGAAACAATTCTCGACATTAGCCGCGTCCTCCAGTGACTGCATGCGAGTGCTAATCTCTCGTACTCTCCTCATCTGGTACTCTCCTCATCTGGTACTCTCCTCATCTGGTACTCTCCTCCTCTGGTACTCTCCTCCTCTCACCCTGTGCTGCTTCTTTTCTCTGCTGAACTTTGACCAGAGAGAAAAACTACATCACTATTTGTATATGATCATGTCAATATGTACGGCCATCCTCAAGTGGTCCACAAAGACTTGTATATAGTTTGTGAGCAGTTGGCTTTTGGGTAGAGTAGGAGTTTTTCCGTTCATCCAACTGGAGGGGCGAGACACCATCCCCCTGTACCAGTGGTATGTGTAGTAGCAATAGCCGGCCAGAAGGCCAATAAGTCTCCATTGTTTCAGCTAATGTAGCTAGGCTTCAAGTCTTGAGTCATGATAATAACATTAATGGCATTATTTGTAGTATGATGATAAGAATATATCTTTGTCAAGATATTATTTTACTTTTATATAACTGACTTGTATAATTGTACATTGTACAGACGTCTTAAGCCTGTATGAAACGAGAAATTGTTGCTTGTTAAATGTAGTGTACAAATTGTATATCTATCTCTGCATATTTTGTGTTTGACTGTTAATCCAAGAATGCTTCAGATTTATCTTGAAACCATATGTACTTGACTAATCTAATTTTGTGATTAAAAATATTGGAGTTGTGCTGATTTAGATAGGTATGCTTCTTGAAACGTATCGTTTGAGACTATTAACTGCGAGTCCCACTTCGTCATGGGCCCTACTCATGAGTCTGTTGTTATACTTTGTACATATACTAAAAAGTAATTTATGCTGGTCCATGAAGATGTACTAAAACTATTTTTCAATGGCTAAAAGGGGGTGCTTTAATGAAATCATCACTTCAATGGTCATCAGTTAATTGGACCAAAAAACAGCCTGAAAGAATGTCTTTGTTATTTGGGTGCATTGTAAGTAATTGCTTTCTAAGAGAACATGATTACATTTATGCCAAGGTAATGTTCAGTATGCTTGCTGTCAAATTACCCGAAGTGCAGGTGAATTCTCTATATATTCTTAATTTAAGAGTCCACGACTGGTGGACCTTTTGTCGAGCTGGGAACTTTATTGAGTTGAATTTTTTCTCCCAGTTGATTTTCTAAATACATGCCTTCACTCTTCCAGTGTCACACGACTTGTACTCATCCTCTAGATGTAGTATAGTGTATAAAAGAATATTTGATATAATATTGTTGAATAATTCTAAAAGCCCATATACATTGCCAAAATCTACTGACTGTATTTGGCTCTTAGATCCAAATATTAAACCAACATGTAATCGGTTTAGATTGCATTCCACGGGTAACGTTAACCGCACACACAGGAGTAAATGTGGTTGTTTTATCTACTGATGATCGAGCGATGTATTTGTTCTGCGCTGTCGTGCAGTGACTAGCTCCTGAATGAACAATCTGAGTGATTCAATCGCGAGTCTGTTCCCGCTCATCTGAGGGACTCCTGACCCGCAAGGCTCCTTGTAGCTTCATGTTCATAATGGTATTGTATTATATTGGTATGTCTAATTATTGTTTTGTTAATATAAATGAATGCTGAAAGTTGTGTTTTGTCTCTTGTAATAAAGTTCAAATTGTTCCACTTTCATTGCTTGTTGGTATTCTATGAAAATTTGGATGAAGTTATGCAGTCGGTCGTGAGACTGAATAATTAACAAATTAAGCCGTAAATCATTCGAAAAAGGATATTTCCTTGAGCATTTGAGAGGCAACCCTGATTTTTTTCACCGATTGTCATCTCCGTATTTTGAAAAAGTTCAAATTTGGTAGGTGCACACTTGAGAACTTCGCAAGACTTTTACGGAAGTCAAATGCAGACTCAGAAATGCCTGAGCAATGAGTGAGCATGTCCTGCTTTCCTTGTAATCTGCTGTATCACACCTGTGCATAGATCGTCTAGCAAGGTGGAATCACTCTTTAAGTTTACGCTTTTGACTTCTGTAAGCCTGCCAGTCTACGTATAAATGACTCAAATTCAGATTTGCCAGTTGTAACGGGACTTTTTCATGCCCTGCCTTTGCATAGTTGATGCAAATAAGGTTACTTGGTTGGCCGCAAGATATATGTGGCTCATGGTGAAAACCAATGCAATTTCTTACAAGGGAGCATGCGTTTCTACAGTCATCCCAAATTTCCATTGCCTGTTGCTGGAGGATGGATTTACCGATGGAGTCCATTTATCACCGATCTTTGGTGGTGTTGCCACCTGGTGTTAATCACCCTGTCGACAGATCTCGCACAAGCAATACCAGGAAATGGGCAATTTGATACAGTGTGAGAGCAGTTTTAGCCCTGCAAGGTTTTAAAACTGCAACACTACCCTCCTAAGGAGCTCCAGCGATAAGTTGATAAGATCAAGAGATAAGAAACGAAATACGTAAATTTACAGAGCTTTTATTGAAATGTAAAATGATGAATGGGTTCATGCACCTATTCATATTTACAGATAAAAGTTGAGAAGCTATTTACAAAAGATTGATTTCATATGTACAGATGAACATGACCGTATTACTTTACATTAACATTTACAAAATGTGTATTTAGTATAGCAGCATATTTACAAAGTAAATTATACTTAAATGCAACTCCCCAGTTTACCTAGCATCATGCTGCCTTGCTTTGATAGGGGACAGAGTTATCACAACACATTCTAAAAATACTGTATACAATCACGATGCATTGACAAAAAAGTTCTACAGCTATATCCCTAACTACGGTTTGGCTCTAGTAGTGCATGACGGACCTTAAAAGATCATAATTTAATTCAGGACTTCTAAGTACAATAAACACTTGAAAAGTTACAAACCCTGATCTTCTTAGTCAACAAATAAATTTACGGGTTCCCACAGAAGGCATACAAAATAACAAATTTGATATCGATGCTTTTCTGAGGCTCAAAGTACAACATAATCTCTAGAAAATAATAGATATTAATTCAAACATTATTAATAGCAAAAATAACTATTTCCAGACCTCAAATAGCTACGAAAGTCGCAAAATGATTTAAATGTGAAGTTACTTTACTTTCATAAGAAAGAAATCTTGTAATGAATGATCGATATGAAGGACATGCTAGAACTATTAAAACCAAATTGCATAACTTTACGCCAACCTTCTTTCAATTTCGGAAAAATCTCTCCAGGACTAATATTTAAATATTTTTCAACCATTTGCGGAATATCCATTTCTGTGGGAACCCTGATTTACAACAATCAACAGACAGTCAGACTGTCATTTGGCTTATTTATGGTGCAATATAAAGTATCACCCTTGCAATGGTAACTAACACAAAACACTTAATAAAATGCAGTTTACAATACGTTCAAAAACCCCTCATAACTTCAGATATATATTCAAATGCAGTCGGAGTAGAAAAGATAAATTACAAATATCAACATCAGTAAGTTTTTTCAATTCAACAATAACAAAGGTATAAAAAATTAACAAGTACGTTAACAAGTAGGTAAAAACAACACACAAACAACTGAAAATAGTATTCAACAGCAGCATGTTTGATGCAGTAACAAAAGTTTTGTTTTTTGAAAGTTTTTCTAACTTAGTACTGTTTCTTTTTACCATTTTTCAAATGCTTTTTTTAAACACTAGTATACAAATTCAGTTTAAATCTGAGTTCATATCCAATTCACCAGATTGCGTATTAGGTCAAGACTTTTTACATTCTTCATAATCTCCACTACGCACTAACCCTAATATATGATAGTTAAATTTACAATTCTCCATTTATAGTATTTTATACAGATGATTTCCTATTCAACTAACTGTTCAGTCGTTCCTGACTTCTCGTCCTCTTTTTCACTATTTTCTCCATTCGTTTCCATGTCGGACTGTTCATAAGACTCCAGTTCTGTCAACAAAGCAGTCGCCTCTTCCAAGGTGTCCTAAAAACAGGAGCAAACACTTCAGAATGTGACAAAAATTTAGAATAAGGCGGAAAAGAAACATGGTTTAAAGTCACCTACACCGTCACGTGACCGCTCAAATCAACAGAACTGATGAAGGAGCTCGGATGAGTTCTGAAAGCTTTTCAACACTTGACTTTGTTGTGAGTAAACGTTTAAAATCTTCAACATGGTTTAAAGCTTTATTTGAAATACATCAGAGCTAACAAATTAATTGAACAGAAGCTTAATTTCATTGAATCATGTTGGTTAGACGTGACGTCATCTCATGGGATACCGAAGTGACACAATTAATGCGGCGAAGTAAAATCAAGATACAGTCATAACTATTCTGCCTGAGGCCAAATGAATCTTCATTTAGAGCTAGTCTAACATCCAATAAAAAGCACAATAAATATTTTTCGGGTGAGAATTTGGCCTCCTATCAAATCATAGGTCAATGTGAAGCAGTAGGTATACACAACTGTATACAAGACTACAGTAATAACATTTGCGTTTACCTGAGCAGAAACAGTTCTCTGGAAAGACCTGCTGTTTGAATCCTCATTGGACATGATTGAAGAGGTTTGCGTCGGCCAGTACATTTCAGACATCTGTGAAGAAGACAAATACACATAAATATAAAGGAAATCTCAGTCAAATTACAGCAACTTTATTTCTAGGTTATTCTAGCCATAGGAAGGCACTAAATACCATTTGGGCAAACAAACACAAAGTTTGAAACTAAATTTGAGCACTCGCCTTTTTCTTGAGCCAGTTGACGGCCCACTGCCACTTGGTCGGGGCCTGGATCAGGTAATCTTTGGCTATTCCACATTTGCTTGATATGTTCACCAGGAACTTGACACACTGGTACGACCTCCTGCTGTCGTTTATGTGGTTAATTTTGATGACCGCTGAAATTACAAGAAAAGACCGATGAATATATGCTATCAAGTACTGTAAAACTGCAACTGCATTATATTCATTTACCATATGACAAAGGAAGATATTTTTAATCACTGATAAGTACATGAATATCAGCGATACTAAATATCTGCATTTAGAAATTCTGTATAACAAAATTTAAAACAGTTATAAATATTACAGAGTAGAGGAGGAAAAGGCACTTACTCAGCATGCCATCGTAGGTAGTTTCATCCTCATCAATGAAACCATCAATGACGCACTGCAGGCGCTTGAACTGCAAGGGATCCTCCATCAGCTGAAATACAAATCAACAAATTAGTCCAAGGCCGTCCTGCAGTGATTAAGCTTATTTTTAAAAGACTACTAAAGCAGAAGCATTTTAGTGGATGTCCGACAAAAGCTGCATGTTGTGCATAATAGTATGACGATGATTATCTGCTGAAAAATTAAATTTTTCTTCCAAGATTACCATTACATCATCAGGGATTACTATGGAATAACCTTATATGCATAAATACTCACCAGGATATCTTGCAGTAGGATAAACAAATTCTTCAATTCATTAGAAGGTGCACTAGCAAACTGGGTCTGAAAAAAAAAATTTTAAGAAATTTCTCAAAGGCTCTCAAGCAAAATATACATCCTGAAGGTTCAACAAGTCAACCTATTAGGCCTAATTGTGTAATGTGTACTCACCATGATATTCTTTAGAAGCAGATTGGTGAAGAGGGCATTGCAGAATGCGCAATAGACCAACATGTCTATCAATTGCTGGGTGTTCCCCGTCACTTCTCGCATTGCCAACACAGCCTGATAAGAGAAACGCACAATGTTATTCTGACTTATTCAACCAAATTTCACACTAAGACTACAATTAAAGTGTTACCATAAGGAATAAAATCAAGTTATAAAAGTATTGTGAAAGGTAATTTTGGAAAGAGCTCTCACCTCTCGGACGTATCTGACTGATTCATCGCCAAAAACAAACTTGTGCATGTCAGAAGACAACTTGAGATAAACCTGAGGCGTGACGGTTAAAGGAAGGCGGATGCGGTGGTTCCCTGGGTCTGAGGAAACAAATTGTTCTCATTAGATGACAGAAATTACAAAAACACACAATAGTTGTACAAGTACTCCACAGATGCAGGACTTCGGAGTCAATTTACAATTATAACGAATCACCATCTTCCAATTTTTTCCCAATTTTAAAACACCACTCCCGATTCCACCATTTTTTGAGAACTGTGACGGTGACTGCAACCCTACGACTCCCGACTCAAAAATCCTGCATGGATTTATGTCCAAACATGAAGTGCAAGACGCTTCAGATAAATCACTAACTTGAAAAGTTGCAACTCAAATGTTTAACTTAATTTCCACCACAATTGAAGAAAGTAAGTGCACCCACCTTCAGTTCGATAAGAAGAAATATCACAGTTGAGAATGAGCATTGCCAAAGTGCTATGTAAATATCCAAAATCTCTTGCTTGACTAGAAGTCCACCTTCTGGGCAGGGAGTCCTACAAACAGACATGATAAACATTATTGATGAATTGACAGTATCTTTTTGAGTTATCCGACAGCTGGACATTGGCGAATGAGACTTTCCAAGGCATTCAATCGCAAGTAAATGAATTTTGAGCCATCAGTGTGGCATCCATTTGTGTTACATGCAAGTATTACATTTCCTCTCACAAACTGAATATCAAAACTTTTACTGGCACATTTTTGGATGAAGTCATGCTAAACAAACAAACTCCGTACCTGATCTGAGGTGGGTGATCCGGCGGAGGACCCAAGGAGGAACTGCATCAGACGCACAAATCCATTCCTCATGAACATGTGACCACACGCCTTTGTCCCCTGAAATAATCAAATCACATATTTATAAATCACAAGACAGATAGTACTACATCACCTCAATGTAACTGCAAGCAAGGTAATGAAGCTGCCAATTACGAGACGGAACAAATAGATATATGAATTGGGCTTTACATCCTGCATTTCTACATGTAGAGACAATTTAATCAGGAAGTGTCGGGTCATGTACCCAGCACTTTAGATGCCAAAAAAGAGATAAATACACAATATTGAAAATCAATTCTACTTACCAGTTGAACATAGTTACTCAAGACGCTGAAATACTGTGTGCATGTCTTTACATTTTCAGTCACGTCTTTGTGGACCAGGTTCAGAATTGCTTCGATTAACTCATCAAAAGCTTTGTGGGTCTGAAAAAATAAGACAATTAAATAAAACACAATCCTTATTCATGTGACATCCACTTACTGTTAATTCACACATGATAACTACACACTAGTGTTTGTTGTACTCACAGCAACTCCACCGTGTTGGAAGAAACAGGACATGGTCCTCTCCAGTAACCTGGCAAAGGCAACTCGGATTTCTCGGGCGGGACACTCCAGCAAAAATGGCCTTAAAAGGAAAGTACAAGAATATGAATCGAAGTGTGTTAAACAAGAGTTTCAGAGAAATTATTAACGAAACAACTCAGCTGATAAGAATTCTTTTCCAAGTAAGAACTTTTTGGAGAAATTAAACTACTAGCAAGGAGATTATCAGAAGAAACCACCAACAATAAGTCAAATACCTTTTAGAAAATAATCTCTGCACATTGACCAATAGAGTCCCAAGGAAAATTGAATATTTTAGTGGACAGAAAAGTAGAATAATTACGGAATAAGAGAAACAATACTCACTTGAGGTAGGTCCTGCCCGTCTCGCTACTCAGATAGGAGACCATCCAAACACAGGCCTCTTTACTTTGCTGAACCATCATCTCAACCACTGACACCCAGTCACTCACTTCTCCCCTGGAAGATTAATCAATACATGAAGGTTACAAGGTTAGTTCTCAATTTGAAATTTAAATAAAACATGTTTGTATTTGATTGTTCAATGTTCAGGGCCCAGATTCCCATATGTCTGGGATGCCCAAATTTTGAGAAGGAAACCCAGATTTTGAGGACACTCAGATTTTGTCAGTATTTTACAAGCTGGGTGTCCTCTATGAGGTGTCCTCCATGTGGCAAAGGATGCCCAAAACTCTTTATGGGAAGGAATCTTTAACATGTGCAACTTTTAAATGTTTGACTGAAAAAGTAATTAATAACTAGTATATGAAACACATGAGAAATGCCTTCTACTCACCTCAGCTTTTTCTTGGTTCGGAAGTGTGTATTGAATAAAAATTTGGTTGAAAGTCGCAGGGCACGGATACACATGGCTGCATAGTTTTCTTGGGAAGGATTGTTCTGAAATATGGCAAACAAATAATAAGTAAGATATTTTGCTCAGAAAGTTGCTGGTTAGTGCCATACTTCCTTCTTTCTCAGTCAGTAGCTTACTCTCTGCATAACGATAAGGAATGACTAGGTTGCATGGAATAGTAAACATAATGTTCCTTAAACATATTAGTTAGTAACTAACTTCAACTTAGTAAGGACTTAGTCTGTCTGATAACTAGACAGGAGTATTGTTTTATCCCTGTATAGTAAAAGTAAAAGAGTAGCAAGTCTGTACTCACAGCTGCATTGGATATCAACGAATGGACAAATTTGAAGTACTCATTGTCGTAGACGTCACGGTTCTTCATGAAGCGCAGGTTTTCATCTCGGATGATCTGCTGGATTCTCGCTGGCATCTTGTCCGTGAACAGACCTTTCTTTTCGCCCTTGTGGACCAACTCCGTCAGTTCAACTAAGCTGTCTCTCGACCGGCCGCTGAAAAACAACACCAAGAAAATTAGATGTAAATGCATTGCAAAGTAAAATGCACATTATAGGACTAGGACAATGACTAAGATCTGAAAGACATGAAAATATTTTAATAACTTTTGAGGACGCAATCAATTACATAATATACATTAACTAAGATAGATCCACCATTCAACAGGTCAGCATCAAATAATCATAAAGGGGGTATCAATCAGAATCATTAAGTAATCATACCTTGATCTCTTTCGGAAGGAGACTCTACTTTTCTTAGCTGACACAGGCGTTTTCGTAGTGTCCTCCATTCGCTCGTAGAACAACAGATAGCCGTTCCAGTACCTGAGTCTCTCTTCAGGGTATGAACTCGCTGGAAAAGAGGAAAGACATTTCAAAATCAAATATGATTCAACTTGATAAATCTTGAGAATCTATCTTCCACAGACACCTTAACATTCAACAGATAGTCAATTCCATACACTGATAAAAGTCACTGTCTGTTTTATATGATATAAATGATGTAACACATGAATCTGCAACAGAAAACATTGATTGTACTTACACTGGTCATAAACTTTAGCCTTGTACGTTCCTCCAAAACACTCGGCCTCCAAACTGGCATCCGTCATCTCAAATTCTTCGATTATGTTGTCGTTGAACTTGTACCATTTGCCTTTGTTAGAGTTGGTTAGATGGGTCCCTCTGAAGAAACAAGATATATACATGGAGACCTCATATGTATCAATAGATATTTTAGAAAGCATAGAAAATGATCTTTGAAAAAGTGAAGCGTTGACATAGGACAGAGCGGTTTTCTACTAGATTCTTAGCGCATAGTCCAAATAATGTAATACACTAGAGCTGAGTTGCAAAATATCTTCAGATTAACTGATGCCAGGGTATGTAAATAATTCTCCATAATGGCAGAATTCAGATGTAAGAAGTATACCAATGAATAATCTATAACAGAAGTGAAATTATGAATCCCAGAATGATATAATTATTCATCATACCTCCGATCCTTGATGAAGGAGTAGTAATGTCCAGCGTTTGCTTGACCACTGTGGACAACGACTCCCACTAACTCGTAGTTTATTTGGTTGGACTGAGGAATGGAGACCGTCATGGGCTGAGGGGAGGCCAAGGAAGACCCAGGAGAGGAGGACAGTTCCATGTGAGTGGAAGACTCGTCCGGAGCAAGGATCTGGTTCTCTTGCTCCTTACTGAGGGCCTCTCGCCGAGCCATCCCTTCCGAGGTGTATGGCTCCATGTCCAAGACCCACGGAAACTAGTGGAGAAAAAGAGGAGATCAATACAGACTTCGTAATTAATTACAAAGCATGAGATGGGAGATCTTTAATAGTCTATCTTTAGAATAGTTTTGCCTCGTTTCAAAACGAAAATAAAGTATCTTAAGACAATATTGTGTTTCCGCCATAAAAATATGCTTCAAATTACATTGGCATCAAATATATCATTATCAAAAAAGGAAGAATACATTTCAACATCAAATCAAGTCAAATACCTTGAAGTAGTCATCAAATTTGAGGGCCCTATTGGCTTCCCAGTCGTAACCAAACCTCTTCAATTGCATCACCAACACAGGGGGGAGGGTCTTTATGCACATTCTCTTAATGGTGTTCCTCTGAAACACAAAATAAATTTTTTAGTAATTTTCTGAATCTATCAACCAATGTCTCCATTCCAACTGTCATTTTTCGCCTTTTGACACAAGGCAGACCCTGATATTGATTGATAATAAACAGAACAGCCTAACTGTTACAAGTGCTCATCACTAGGAATATATACAAAACCAGACATCACCAGAACAGCTCAACTATCATATAAAAGAGAAACTTGTACATCACTTAAAATACAAACTCGCTAGACTCCCAAATGTTGGGAAGAAATCTTGAACTCTGTATGGAATAAGTATGAGATAAAAACAGTAATTTCAAAGTACCTTTTCACCACATTTTTCACAGAAGTAAGCATTGTCTCCCTCCAAGAGCTCTCCTTTGACATACTGGTCGAGGGAGTCCTGCAGAGTGGCATTCTTGACAGTGACGTTGAGAGCAAAGAAAACCTCCTCCCTCTCGTATCTGTGGGGGCAGTCCTTGCAGATCTTCTGGTCCGAGAACACTCCCTGGAACTTCTTCTTGAAGATTGCATCTTTGCCAAGTTTCTGCAAACATGAAATAATGAATACTAAAGAAGAAGCATTCAGAGGAATTTTTTAGCATGCATTGGTCTTCAGGACTGCCTGTACATAATTGTGATACGTTGCAGAGCAAGTGTACAGCAAGCAAAGAGCATCTGAAGTAACCACTGTTGGGCTGCAGTTACAAATATACATATTCTAATATGGTAAAAGTCTCATAAATTTGAATATTCCAAAATTTTTAAGATTTCCTTGTCAAGCGAAACTCCATGAAGAAATGAAGATCACACATCAGACAGCACCAAATCATATCTTTTTATTTATTGACAATCCTATTCAGTGTAGATTTTCAACCTTGTCCCTAGGCATTTGCAGATAACAAACATCGAATAATTTTCGATCGAACAGGACGTACCTTGAGATGCTCATCCACTTGGTCGATGATAGCCTGGTAAAAGTCGAAGGCATCCTGTTGCTCCCTGATGTTAATGGACTGTCCCCATAACTTGAACTCCTTCCAAAATTTCTCCGGCGTATAGTACTGTAGCTTGCTCTCAAGGAGATGGGCGAAGACTTGTTGCACTTGGCAAAATACACTGGAAATTCAAGAAACAAAAAAAAGCTTTCAGAAAAGCTTCCAAAATTAAAGATCCACACATTTTGGGCAATGTTTTAGCAGACTTTCACGTAATTTAAAATCGTGAGAAATGCAAGTGAATTCTGGGACTGGGAGGCATAAAACATAGCAACTTTATTTGTCATTTTGTAGTAGAAAACATAAATTCTTTCTGTGTAACACTAGTAAATCTCATTTAAGTCATTGATAAGCACTTCACATACCTATCTTCTTCAGAACTCTCATCTTCAATTGAAAGTAACCCGTCCACCATATTTGGGGTCATGTAGAGCTGCTGAAGAACTGAATTCATGTAGCACGTTGCTCCTCCATTCTTCAGCCCAACAAATCCGGCTACACTGCGGCCATCTACAGGGGGCATGTACTGAAAAGAAACATCAAAACAGTTTCACTCTCTGGAAATTTTTTTCAAGATTGACATAAAGGTAGATTGTTAATTCACCTTGAAGTGAAAAATAGGACAAGTTTTTCTAAGAGAAATTTATCAAGTAATTGAGAACAAGCTGACTAAACCGATTAACTTGTCAGCCAGACTTGATGAAGGATTGGACAATAACTCTTGCATGTGTTGCAGTCAACAAGCAGATAGATATTTTAAAGAGAATGATATGCAGCAAAGGCGATGAAATTTTTTACTCACATCCCACTCATTAGCAATATCAGGGTCGGCCATGTGGTGCATAGAAACCAGCTCATTGCAAATCAGTTCGAGATTCTTCTGACAGCCGTTGGCCAACTCTGCTAGAACTTCATACGCAGCCGTCCGAGACTCCACACTGGAGCACCTGCAAGACACAAGAACATAATGATCAAGATCTACTTTAAAATTGAACGTAGCTCACATTAAAATTTTAAAGGAATAGACAAATTCATGGATCTGTAGACCAGCGTAAATACATTGACAAATTTACTTAATATGCCATACAATATTGTTAGGCCTACATAGTTTTTTTCTTTTTTTGGAAGCAGTTAAAGTATGTAGGCCAAGGCGATGCTTCCTTGCCTACTCAAGGCACAGGCACTCTCCAATAATACTGACAGCTTGGACAGTGTGTATAAGTTTAGGTATATTATAGAGCAGACTTATCATTTGACTAATGTTGGGGTGTGCCTGTGCTTAAGGCACAATAAGGTAGCAACAGGTGTTATACTGAGGTCAATTGGATCTTTTTACCACATAAGATATTTTAGCACTTCATAAATAAAAACACCGGGGAACTTACTTTGGATTGACAGTCAACCCAGACATGGATCCATCAAAATTCGAGGTGTCCTCCATGATAGACTTGGACGCAGGGAACAAGAAGTCATGTAGCAGATCCTTAACTAGACTACCTCCTAAAATCAAGATACAAATCAGTCAGACGCATGTTTAGAAATGAGAAGTCTAAGTAAATGGTGCTGTAATAATCAATCAATGAAATCAAACTCGTAGGCAAAAATATTTCAAAGATGCCACCTTAACTAACACACAAAGCAAGCCATTTGTTCAGCGAATATAAAAGCACTGTGCAATCATTAGAAAGCTTTAGAATCACATCACTGAAGGTTGAGGCTTACAAGCATTTGAGACTCATTTACTTTAAAACTTTCTTGTAAGAATTTTCCACATAACTCCAGACAGCCACTCAAGGAAAAGTACTCAAGAGTGCAGCAAGCAAGCTAATTTTACAATTTTGCAAAGTGCTAAAAGCACAGGATAAAACTCCTATGCAATCCAATGTTTCAAAGCAAATCTGAGCTTGTTCAAGAAAATCTAACTAGTTCTCAGAAGCAAATAATTTTGCACCTCATTTCAACAAGAATCCGCGGATTGCAAAACGAGTTTTTCCTCTGTGTTTTTCATTAATTGTGATATAAAACCAGAACTCTATGACCCCACCAGCCAGCATTCCGCACGGGGTAGATTTGATGCCTCCCCCACCACAGAGGGAGTTAGAGCTAAGTAGTCGTCCGCTCATCTGAGGCGAGTATAAATAGAGGAGTGCCGTTTCAGAATGAGGCTCTATTGTTTACGAGAGAGGCACAGGTTAAACATATCAGAATAAGGCTGTCAGACGCTGTCTGTCTGAATGAATGTTGTGTCAACTGGTGTTATTACTTGAACGCAGTAACAGTATTTCCCTCTGAAGTTTGTCATCTGATGGAATACAAATCAGGTGAAGTTACTTTTCCCACAATTACTTCAAGGCACCCAGTGTGCACCTCTTCTAAATTTATGGATAAACTGCCTCTGCATCATGCCATGAACTGACACAGCGTCTCGGAGCATGTGGATGAATTTTAAGGCCTAAACAAATTCTATCATTGATAATAATCAATATGAATTGAAGGTGCCTACAGATATTTAGACAGTCATTCCCATTGCTAAATATATATGCAGCATGGGCGATGTTGTGCTTCTGTGGGTGCTTGTATCATTTTAATGCTTGGCGATATTGAGCATATTTTTCAATATGTCAACATTTTGCTTTGGACTACTATAGGACGAGTAAAGTTTTGGGAGGACGAGTAACTTTTCAATGATACTAGTCCGTTGACGAGTAACATTTTTCGCTTATATTTAACCCTGATGCATGGTAAGTGATGGAAGGCTCGCCTGTTGGTCACACAGACAGTGGCGTAACTAGGGTCTCGAGCGGGGGGGGGGGGCACGCGATTCTCTGGGGGGGCACCCATAATACTAATTGTATATTTTAGCCAAGATTGAAAAGTTCATATGGGGGGGGGCACCTGGGGGGGCACAGGTCCAATATCATGCAGGGTTCCCACTCTTTTGCCCAGTTCAAATTCAAGGTTTTTTCCAGGTTTTTCAAGGCTGCTAAAACCAATTTTCAAGGTGTAAACCTGCAATTCTTTCAAACTGATTTTGCGCCCCAGACAGTCGCCGAAGTCCACAATTTGTTGGATCATTTCAATTTTGGCAACTGAACCCCAAATTCCAGACTTTTTCCAGGTTTTTGGTGGAAATATCACATTTTCCAGGTTTTTCCAGGCCGGGAAAAACACAACCCAAAATTCCAGGTTTTGTCTTTTGTCAGTTTTGAAGGTTTTCCAGGTTGAGTGGGAACCCGGATATATGGGGGGGGGCAAGTGCCCCCGTGCCCCCCCATAGGACGCCACTGCACATAGAAATGTTCGGTGAAAAACTGAAAATATGTCTCACCACAACGTGAACACAACGTTGAGATTTTTTTCACAACATTGTGAAAATGTCACCAGCAACTTACCATAATGTTGTATGCTAACATGCATATCTTTGACTTTGCTTCACAACGTTGTGACAGCCTCATTTCTGCAATATCATTTTATGCAATTCTTTAGAAGTGCTGTGAGCACTGCCTTTTTGGGGATTTCCCGTTCACTTGGCTCTCCAATTAGCTTCAGTACATTGAAAATTTTCTAGAAAATTCCTTTACCCTTGTGCTATCATCCCTTATGCTTCATCTAGGTTGTAGAATAGAAATTGTCTTGTCTCTGAGTGTCCCTCGTTGCTAATGTTATATTGCTACATTTTCACTGATGGATGGTTAATTTTAAATTTAAAAAAAAAACCTATCTTGTGAGTTTGCTTATTCGTTTTGTAAATCTGCTTATTATTTATGACACAAAAATATAAATTAGCAGAAAACTAGAATGCAGTTATAACACGAATAGAACAGGATCTAAAGCATTTCATGATTTTCCAGTGAAGTCAAGTTTTCTGGTGAAATATTTATTGATCCATACTTTATATATGGACTTATAACAAAATTGATAAATTCATTGATTCATATTTATATATGGACTTGCATCAAAAAGACGTCAGGTAAAGGGCACTGCACTTGATCAACAACAAAAATAGCTTCAAATAATAAAATAGTTGACTTAACTATTTTTACAACTTTGTTATGTTACAGTGTAACTATTTCTGTCTGGGTGAGTGTACAAAATGATCAGAATGATTGACAGCTGAAATCTGTGTTAATTTGCATGATATCCCGCCTCTACAAGACTGGCCACCAATCAGCAATGAGCAGGCAACCAATCAGATCAGTGCATGTACGATTTAATGAAAATGCACTGTAGATTAAGCAACAGTTTTAACATGTTCATGTGCGTTTTCAACGAATTCTCAGCAATGAAAAAAGATATTTAAATAAAACAAAGATTGACAGAGACAAAAAAATATTTCGATTCTGATAATGCTATTAGAAGAACGAAAACACAATTTCTTGATTTTTAATGAATTTTTATTTTGCATTAATCTGCCGTGTCAATATTCTATGTGCGTTTTCAACGAATTCTTGGCAATGGATAAAGATATTTGAATGAAACTAAGTGGGCATATTGAGAAAAAAATTGTGATTCTAAAAATGCTGAAATCGTTATTCTAATCCAAATAGAAGTGTCTGAAACAAGTCGGGAAAAAATCTCACCCGTTTCGGCCAATCAGAGGGCAGTAGGGTAATGTATTCAACATTTCTGTTTCCTGTTTTGCCGTGACCATCAACAGAGACAGTTGTACTAAACTATAAATCTGTAATCGGGGCTAGGGCATTTGTGAGGTATTGACTGAAGATGAATAGGATTGGGATAGATCACTAAGTGGAAGTTCCTCATACGTTTTTCTGGAATTTTTGATATTATGTCACAGTGCTAAGTGCTTTTCGTTTGAATCAGTTGACATTTCGTCAAAACAACATAATGGAGACCCAAAACAGACGATTTTGTGATGTCTGCACTGTTAATAGGCAATTTCTTTTGATACAATGCCAGACAACCCAATATCAACAAAAAAACGTTGTTGCGCACAAATCTATGATATCTTTATTGCTCATTTCAACAACTTGCTACATTGTAACACGTCATTATTTCGCACCTTAAAGCTGCGTCAATAAATCACGTCAATCCCTCTCTCCACATAAGTGACTAGTATAACGAGTTTTCGTACCGAAAACTCGTTAATAAATACTAAATTTAATACACCGACTTCCAGCCTCAAAATAGTGCTCAGTGATGTGATTCTGAAGTGGTGCGCAATGAATTGTAACCTGGCCAGTGAAACACACTCACCAAAATCCTTTTTCTCTATTACAAATGCTGATTTACTATCGTTTGTGCCTACAAAACAAGGATTTGCAAAAATAACTACAACATCAAGAAGCAAGTGACCTTATAATTACATTAACTTTAATACTTTTTACTATTTTAATAATGAGGCGAACAGTTTTTACATGAACAACAATGGCTTTAAATTTACACTTAGTTTTGACTTAGTTTTGGCAATTAACTAACAACGAGTTAGCATATTGACTGTACAATAGCAAAATAGCAAATCACTCTTGAGAATTAAGGCATGTCTTACCATAATCTTCCTTATTAACTCCCTCGGAAGTCAGAAGAGTCTTAATTAATCTCAGATGACCAGCAAGCATGATGTTGTCGATATCATGACCCTCTGGGTTGTCCGAGGGGTTGTAGTTAGCAAGCCAACCCAGTTCGTCTTCCAGAACACTATTTACATCTACTTGAAGTCTTTCTTGGTCTGCCTCTGGAATGCAGGAAAGCAGTGATGTCAATTACAAACAAGAAACTCTTCAGTAGAACACTTTGTCAATTCAGATTATAAAGCATTGACCATTTAATTTGCCTTTGAAGTAGCACAGTAAACTTAAGTGTCTCGCAATAATGTTACGTTCGTTTCTGACAGTTCCATTTCAATAAATCAGATATCAATCACCAGAAAGACGGAATTATAAAGGCACATTCACCTATATTAGTATTGGCCCGTGGTTTATGTAGAAACGCGTAGTTAAAACTTCTAGGTATCAGTTTAGGCCTATCATAAACACTTCATTTTCCTATAAACCAAAATCAGTTTAGAAATACCATCGTTTAGTATTTGATGCTCTGTACTTGATACCAAAATTGGTCATACATCAAGAGGCACATGTTGTGTGATATCGCTACTGTCCTAGACCCTCCAGCAATCACTATATACTTGATATCATCTCCCCCATCTATAAATATTTCAAAACTTACTGCTAAGGTTGTGTACAAGTCTACACCTCAGGTCGAAGTACTGGGAACACTGCTTGAGCAATCGTTGACTGGCGGACCGTGTGCTGCAAGAGGACACCCAAAAGGGCAGCCGAGCCTTGCACAGAGTGTGCAGCATGAAATGCTGGGGGGAAGGTTGATGGCCTGAGCCTTCAGTCTGGGTCACAGTCTGGCTGAGGAGGTAGAACTGCTCCAAGGCACTCTCTCGGATGTCCTTGGGCGTCGAGCCTACAAGAATGTCGATGACAAAGTCACTGACACATGCCTGGTTGTAGAAGGTTGCTGAAACATTAAAGCAGAATACGTTAAAAATATCATCATCAATATCATATGGGAGAAGCATATTTCTCTTAAAATTAACTATGAGCAATGACCACAAGAGATGTCTTTATATATTATTATACATATATTAATCATTTCATACAGTCAGGAGAATTTGTGAAATACAAGTAGTGTTATTAACTTGACTGGTTCAATCACACAAAATTGTAATCATCCTGCTGAGAGCACAATGTACATGTTTTACTTTTTTGTGACGATGAAATTGTTGCAATTTCATACACGGACACAAAAGTAGATCGAGACATCTATAATGTTCATCAAAATAATAAATTTATCTCCTTACCGAGAAGTTGACTTCTTAACTGCAAGCAGGTCACAAGTAACTCAAGAGCCTCCTTGGCGATGTTGGCATCCTTGCTGGACACATTTGACTCCTTGATGCAGACGCCAGCGTGCAGATATTGGGAGTCAGCATCACTGCCAGAGCTAGCTGTACTGCCTGAAACATAAGGAGCACCACTGGTTTCAGTATTTCTCACAAAAAGAACAGGTATGTTTTACCGGTTCATGCATCAGATCAATTCAAAGACACACTCAAAGCCTCAACTTGAAAGTGTTATTCCTTTACTTGAAGCAAGATCTTCTACAATTTTCAAGCCATTTTGCCCAGAGAACTAGGTATTCAAAGGGAAATTCAAAACTTAGGAACATAGAATTTAAATGGGCTTCTTCATAAAATGACTTACCATGTTATAAAAAATATTTAGACACATTACTGAGTTTCAAACAAAATTATATTTACTCACCAGTACTGCTCTGCCGACTTCGACTGCCATTACTACTATAGATGCTGCTGCCCTCTTTGATTGGCTGGGCAGAACTAGCCAAATGAAGTTTCCCAGCAGCTGATGCCCATGCCACTCGCATGAAGCAAGATACCATCTCCGTAAAGTCTGACACACTCATAGTCTGAAGAAAAGAAACAGAACGTGTAGAAGTCTTGTATCAAAATTAGCAGTCTTAAAATTCATCAAATTAGCATAACAAACAATTCCATCTGTCAGATAATATTCCATAAAACAGCCTTTTAAGTGTTTCGATTGGTGCAGGTGTATTTCACTTTATTGCGTCGCCTGGCTGCACTAATTACCATCATATCAGACTGGAATATGAAACAAAGTAGTGTTTTTCTCCAACCATTTGATGAATTTCTCACCTGAATGGCCCTAGTAGCAGCTGAGGAGGTGACTTCTGCACTTGGGGGACCTGACCCACTAGGGGCGGCGGCTCCAGCTGCAGAGGATGCAAGAGTGGCTGAAGCAGCTCCATACGCATCACTAGACACTTCTTCTCCACATAGCAAATACCTGAAGGTCAAATTGAAATCTTCGTTCTACTGACAATTCAGTCATCAGCTAAATGACAATCACAGTACAAGGTCAAATGCTTTTGAGTATCAGTGAATATCAGACTTCATGTCATGGTTCTTAATAGAACATGTATATTACTTCAGCTGTCACAAAACTTTCATTTCTTTTTCCTTCACTTCACACGGAAGAGACTACGTATCAAATTGTTACATTATTATTGAAATTAACTTAGAAATTAAAATGTTGCAAATTTGTGATTTCTAATACAGAAGATAATTTCTGAGAGTTTCATCACAACTTAGGCAATCTGCAGGGATTATTCTCAAATTATTAGATCTCTTCACACCAAACTTAGTACTCTCCTCACTCACCGTAATAACTGCAATGCAGTCGCGTAGCACCCTTGTCTTGTCTCGTAATCCACATCGGCAGGGATCGCTTCTCTCTGCAGGACGTTGACCACATGGCTGAGACCCCCCGCCATAAGGAAGTCTCCCGTGAAAACTCTGGCACTTTGTAGGGACACGGGGTCACGGATGGTTGGCATCAGTTTACTACTTAGAACCTGGAGAGAAAACAATTCAATGAGACCAGTGTTTATAACAAGGAACAGTCACAATTATCATAGATCACATCGCCAATCTTTTCATTTTGCATTGTTTAGTGTGAAATTCAAGGCAGTTTCATGATCGATCTACGTCTCTTCAGAGATTTAGATGGCAACAGAGTTCAACAGAGAGTAAATTGACTGCATTCATCAACCAAGCTCTCTTCATTTTCCAAATTTCGTTAATGGCGTTTATAAAATGGTGACTTTACTTCATTGGGTTATACCCTTCCAAACCAAGACTTTCAGTTAGATTCACAAGGAACTACAAAACATCTTAAATGTACCTCAAGGTTATAAAGCACCCTAAAGCTGGACATCTCTTTTGCGGTACTGTCGAATAATGTCTGCAGGACGTTCTTCATGTGGCGACTGTTGCTCGCTTGGTTGGCGGCAGTGGCGGCAGCACCAGAGGGCACTGCTGAGGGACCAGATGACGTGAATTTGCGGGGACTGCTTCGTGGACTTCCTCTCGGGCTGGCTTCTTCGGCTGTCTGTCTGGCAGCACCCTAAAAATAAAGCAATACATTTCAATTCACAAATCTGTATGGAATGTTTAGAAAGCCCAGTTTAACTGAGAGTAGCTTGATATTCTGTAGTATCCTGACTATCCTCTTGAGAAAATATAATTCAAATTGGGGAAAAAGGATTGAAGTTCACATTGAGAATTTTTCAAAACAACTTACTTTGGGATTGAGGGAATCAAGTGCGTCTTGAATTGAGGGATCGATGGGTATCAACTTGAGAAGACTGCGAGCTCTGCTTGTGATTCTGAAGGAAAAGCAAATTCAGTTTATAAACAATGTCGCATCTCATACTGTAAATTTTGAATTTTGACTTAGCTTAATTGATTGAGTGAGATGGTTGCACAATTCCTTTGAGCCAAGATAGCTTGTTGTTTGCAAGTTATAACAACATAAAGATATCATAACTCAAAACGGCAAGCTATCATGGCTCAAACAAATTGTGCAACCATCTCACTCAATCATTTGAGCCAACTCAAAATTTCAAATTTTACAGTGCAGGTAAAACAACACTGATTTTTTTATGAAGGCATCCAGGTTGTTGTAGGTGATGTATGGAAAAGTCCGTACCCAGCAGAACTTTTACAAAATTGCGCTAGACTGATGAGGCATGCATGCACGGGCGACCCTCGAATGGAACACCTCCAGTAAAATGTAATAGCATGCTGCCTCATGGTCGCAAATGAGCTGGCTGCTTGTATGCTGTAGTAACTGGAGCTCATTCCACACATCAGCATGGCACAGAGATTGAGGATTTAATCACAACACAGATCTACCAATTCACTCAGAGAAGTGTACATATTCAATGGTTTGTAAACTTAAGATCTCATAAAATCTTTTTCACTGCTGAGTTCACAGATTACAACATGAAGGCATAAAACCTTTAGGGCTTGTTGGCCAGCAATAACCCATATGAATTTATGAACGGAGATTCATAGATCAAATTGGAAATCATGTAGGCGTACTTGAGAAACAATTTCGAACTACCACTCACTTTGATTCATCCAGATCAGCCAGCCTGTAGAGCATGTCAAAGACCTGCCCTCCTGACGCCATAACCACTCCAGGTAACATCTTCTCCTGCTCAAGGTCATAGCTTTGCTTAGCCGATGCTCCAGCCACATTTTCCTGCAAAAAAAACAAGACACTTGTACTCTCAAGAAAAGTTCCAGATGATGGAATTACCACTTCAATCCACACCACACCAAACATGAAGCATTATCAAACAAGGTTATGATTTCTCATTTACTTTTAACTTAAAACATTGATGAACATGACCATGTATTGTGTGATATCAAGTAACTGTTGTGCAAAACGTGTGAAACATGCTCAACAAAGTAGACTATCATAAGTGAACTCAATGAATCATACCATTGCATTTATGAACAAATTCTATGTGAAATTATATCGTTGTCTTGAGTTGAACACCACCAAAGTCTAAAGGATGTTACAGTATAATAATACACCATGAAAATATCAGATAAAATTTATTTTATTTAATGACCTGTGACAACCCACAAAAGAAGTGCATGGATGAAATGAGTATAAATAGTCTACATATGTTGCTTCTGAACTTTAATATGAATATTTTTTTATGAATATTTCTTATGAAGTGTTTAAAAACATGAACATTAATTTCTGATGAGATGAATAACTCATAAATACTTCAAGATGAATATTCCAGTTGAAATTTCAAGGTGAATATTTGAGATGATCTCAAGAAGAATAGTGATTACTTGGTTTAATTTGTTATGAATTTACAAATTACGGATGACAAAGAATGAGATTGTATGATTTACCTCCTCAACACTTAAGGAGTCTTGGATCTGCAAGGTGTACAAAAATCTAAGTGAACAATAGTTAAACTAATGACAAAGGTACTAAGTAAATCATTAAAAGACTAATTCAGGTGATTACATTAAAGATGCGCATGTTTTTAAAACAAATGGGAGTATGCCGTACATATTCAGGTATGAGATATATTAGCGAAGATGTGTAAAATTACATGAAATTATGCGAGCAATCTGAGCATCACAAAAAATTCCAAAGAAATATGAACAACATTTTTATAAAGCGTACGTATGGCATTGCATAATTTGTATGTTCATTGTTGAAACTGAATTATCGCTATTGCATGCAGTGTCACAATATGTAAAATCAAACTGGTACATCACGAAACATAAATAATATTTAACAGGCAAACCAATTACATCACATATCATAAAATAAAGATTCAAAATAGACACAACAATTCAAAGTTGAACAACTGACCTCTTTTACAGAAGAAGCCCCAGAAGCACTTGATGTGGAAACAGAAGTTGTCAAAGATCGAACACTCAAGACAACGTTGTCCAACTCCAGCTGGTGAAGGAGCTTTCCATCTTTGCCTAAATTCAACTGTAACAAATAAGACATTAGAATATTAAGTTGGACGGATGATCGAGGCTTGACGTCCTGTATTTATGCACTTGGTAGGCTACTTAGGACAGGAGGACACAGCAATGAGGCTGAGGATGATTGAAACTTTTCTCCAACATAGATAAGTGAGTATGTATTGGCTGAAGACAAAACGGAAACAATAAATAGCACTCAGCCAGTCAAAGCACAAGATAGTGACGAGAAATGTACTCACCATGTTCTCATTGACAACGATCTGGATCTGGTCGGGTGAAGTGGACATCTTACTCGCAATCTTCTGCCTGACGGAACCAACAGTTTCGTTGTTATGGGCCTGAAAGATTAAAGAAAAGACAAGTAAATAACATTACCATACATAAATAAGATTCTGCAAAAACAGCCTGAATTGGCTATTGGATTTTCATACTAATTCCCTAGGTGCTGTTTATATTTGAAAATTAACTGTTTATTCTGAAGCATATATCAAGTGAAAAGAAGTACACTTTCTTTAGGCTTTACACAATAGTCTGTTATAGAAGCAAGACCAGTTGATGCTTCAGAATATTTTTCCTTCGACTTACCTTTATGACAAAGTCCATCTTGGGAGACTCGGAGACCACATAGAGGGAGACAGGGGTCCCCTGGAAGGAGGACCCCTGCGGAAGAATGGTGCGAGGGGAGACGTGCAGCTCCTCAACAGTTGTGACGTACCTCTCAGCTATTAACAGGAGACGCTCTATTCCTTGCAGGTTGGCAGACCTTTGAAATAAATGAGAAGTTGAAGATTAAGAGATTAATAAAGAGACTTACAGCTCTCACAAGCACTGCTGACATGGAAGACAGACATGAAGGAAGAAAATATATTCTAAGGAAGACTACGAGCTAACTCCTGCAGTAAGATACTGCAAATTTTCTGGTAAGTTCCTCAAATTTATGAACAGGTTAATGGTCTACATTTCTCCAGTTCATTATTATGGTCAGTCTTTCAATGTTATCTTCTATGCATAAGGAATGAACATGACTATTTTTCCAAGTTACAGTTTTAAATTTTTCCTTGAATCAAAACAGTTGATATTTTGGTATTTTAGATTACGCCTTGAGAACTACAATACGTTCAGCATTCATTAATAAAGCAAGCAAGTTAGAATAAGCAATTTCGTCAGTCCTTGGGATGCCGCAGGTGAAGTTCCATCACGGAAACTGGCTAGTAAATTCAAGACAATCGTGAACAATCACTTTAGAACAAGGGTCAATTACACAAGAGAAGAATTAGCGCAGAGAAAGATATCTTGAGTTGAAGTTATTAATATTAACATGTCCAGAATATGTCAGAAAGAGCCAAGTACTCAAGAGGATTAAAGACTTAGATATTAAGGGATTTTTTTTTCAAAGCAACCAATATCATATAAAATAAAATAAGAAGTATTATTTCAAAGCCATTTCAAAGACACAAGAATACACAGATGTGATTTCATTTGCCAACTGGCCCAAGGTGAAGAACAAACCAAAGTTCATGAACATTTTCATACTTCATTCCACTATCAGGATCATCCCTGAAAGTAACACTACAGTCAGGATCCAACAAATCTAAACAATTTCCTGTAGTAATTTTTTTGTTTAAATTCAGCAAATCTTAAAAACATAGCCAGAAACAAGGCATTTCTGCCTAGACCAAAACGAAAAATGTATGCGTAGGCTAGCTCTTGGGGTATTACCGTAGGAAAAATCAATGGTGCTCCACAGGTGCATTAAATTTAATTCTAAGTGGTGTTCACAAAGATAAATGCAACATAGTGAATATACACACTAAACCTAAATGATTACTCTAATCTAAACAAATGCAAGTGCAAGATTTCTCACCTGGATGGAGATGGCATGGACGCCAGTTCTGGCACAATCGCAGCCGTCACAAGATTAGCTGCTGACGACAAAACTTGGGCCACCAAGGATCCTCCCAAAGGAATCATCGCAGACTGCAGGGGAAAAATATTCATATTCACTGTTAGTCTGTGTAAATACACTGTCACATTAGCAATGGTCCTGTTTTGTTTCTTTAACATTAGGACTTTACAAAACTTAATTATTCTTTAATCATCATTTAAAATTGGACTGACAGCCAATTAATTAAGAGTGAACACCGTCGTAAAATATAATACTTGCAATGTCAATAAGGTACTGTTCACAAACTAAAACTTAAAGGTCTAGTTACTGCGACACCTTGAAACACAAATTTTTTAACTTACCTCTAATCGATTGTAACACTCGTCGATAAACTTCTTGTGCAACTGGACAGGGTCCTGTAGACAATGGAAATTCAAGGTGTCATTAGATCATGCCATCAGAAAGACAAGTAAAGGTGAAACATCAAATGACAATTCAAAACTTGATAATGGATTAGAAACATGGAAGCTACTCACCTTCTTCAATTTCTGCGACAGGTTGGTGTAGGACATTGTCATCAGCAGTGTTATTGCCAATTCTGTGATTTCTGAGTCAGTCGTCTTCAGGCAAACCTCCCACAGATAATCTAAGCCTATCAGGTCCAACTTTTCCACAATCTACAAACGAAAACATATGAGTAAGATGAAGGACAGTTTCTTTACATAATAATATCAAGAACTCAATGCAGCAGAATGACTGAATACTCCAGAAGATTAACCAATAGAACATTTTATATCAACTCACCATGCCAGGTTTCTTCAGCTTGTGCTCAAACTGATTGACATTCTCAAAGAAGCACTTGAAACAGGCAAACCCTGAAAAATAACAATGAGTGAAGGACTGATAATTTGTTGAAAGACAACAGCATGAAAGCCCATGCATTTACACTACGCAGTAGAGAGCAGTCTCTAATACAGACCTTTCTGTTTAACCCTTACAGGACTGAAGGGACATTTATGTGCATCCCCAGCTTACTGCCTGTTGGGCCATTTATGTCCCTAAAATCTGCTGTTGCCCTGATGACGTCACAAGCACAGGATTGTTTTTTTCGGACTGATCAGTCCAGTAAGGGTTAACAAGCAAATTCTAAATCTGTTATATTTTAATTGTAATATATATATAATAATATATATAAGACTCACCCTTTCTGGATAACTTTCCAGGATCAACTTTGAGTAACTCTTTCTGGAACAGCTGCAGCTGAGTGTCCTGCTCTAGGTCTGCTATTCCTTTGGTGAACCACTCAAAGCAAGTCTGAAATAGGTGAAAAATACAGATTTGTAACCATTGTCAAAAATACACTGCGGATGTAATCCAAATTAGACTGTGTGATACATTAGACAGCTGAGATCTCCATGATATAAATTCATCAGCAAATCTTTAAGAGACTTTTCAGGACTTACAAGATCACTCATCATAAGGATCCTCAACTAT
This sequence comes from Platynereis dumerilii, assembly GCA_026936325.1. Classification (NCBI taxonomy): domain Eukaryota; kingdom Metazoa; phylum Annelida; class Polychaeta; order Phyllodocida; family Nereididae; genus Platynereis; species Platynereis dumerilii. The sequence continues at coordinate 86,661,436 of JAPTHN010000001.1, read as the reverse complement.
GTCAAGACAAACAGATAAATGTTAACATTCAACATAAATGATTGATTCCTACCTCAGTGTCCCACTCGCAAGCCTCGGGATTAGCGGCCATGGTGTCCCAGATATCTCTGGCTCGATGCCAGTGGAGGTAGAGGACGCCTTGCTGCAGGGTGAACTGGAGGAACGTCAGGTGGGCAGTCATGTACTGGAAAGCAAATAACAGTTTTAAAATAACTTCATAAGTTGATAGTAACAAAATTCACACCATGCACACTCAGGGAAAAGTAAACTTCCTGATTGTCAGAGTTCCCTTGCAATTTGTATTGTACCAACTTGAAGCAAACTGACGTGAAACAAGAGTCCACTTTTATGATTGTGTCATACTTTATCAAATTGCCTGGAAATTCAAATTTTTTCTAGCTCTTGCAGATTTGATGAGGAGATGATTTATTAGGCTTATACAGTCTCTCAGGTTCCCAAGTGCCTCCAGAGCTATATCATCAATATGATTTATGAAGTACAAGCAAAAGGAGTATCAATTAGTTCGATTTAGATATATGATATCCAAAATATTTAGAAGTCATTTCTTTCCAAAAAGGAACACTCACATCTTTGTGTGTGTATCTCCCATCCACTAATGTATCTGGTGTCAGGGGGTTTCCCTTCGCATTGGAAACTGCTAATTGATGAAACTTCACTAGACTGTTCGTCACAAGTTTTATAATGTCATTCTTCTGGTTCAGCTCTTGAAGTGTGCCCTAAAAATAGAAATGTAAGAAATATGAAGATGCAAATCTGTTATTCTACTCTTGAAAGATTCCACAAGACAAACTTAAATTTGTAGATTTTGTGAGTAATTTATAATAAAGATACACACCCGTTCAGCTTTATGAAAACTGTGCCTTGCAATGTTTTTCGCAATTTGCAGCAGCTGCTTCAGAGCTGGAAGGACCCACGTACCCTGCAAGAAATAAATTTGGTCATATTAATAAGGGACTTTCACACACATCGCAGTTCATGAACCAAAAGTTCCTCAGTTGTACATTAAATTATTTTGACATTTCTAACGACAATGTTATTCAATTTTTCAATTTAAGTAAAGAAAGATCTCAAGTCAGAAACTGCACAATTGACTTGCTGATTCAGAAAATTGTCTTCAATTTCAACATTTCCAATCCTTATCACAATTCCTGCCATATTGATCTTGGCAAGATAATAATTGCTTCATAGAAGTTCAGCATCAGTCGGACATTTTATAATTAGTTCATCCAACCCACCTCCTTGAGGTCATTAATACACTTGGTGATGTAATTCCTCTTGGTTGCTTCCTTCACCGTGGAGTCGTTCAGAATTGCCAGGTGCTCCTCCAAAGCTTGTTCCACCAGTGGAGTAGGAAGAGATGGCAAATGGGCAAGGTCCCACAACAACTCTAAAATCTGAAATTTGAGGTTCCCATTTTGTTAAACGCAGAGACAAATTACACTATCAATTCTAGACCAGCAAAATGCCATACATACATGTACATGTACCAATAAAAATGCTCAGAATAAAGTATTTTTTCTGGCAGGCATATACTCAACAAGATATTTTGCAGTATAACTTTGAGCGAGTTTGTGTTTATGCCTCATCAGCGAATTTTAATCTGTCAAATTTAAACCAATTTAAGTATAATACCATGACTTTATCAACCAAAAATTTATTTCTCATACACTTTAAAATCTCCAAAGAATGTACACGGACTCCGTCCAGTTGACTTGAAGAAATACAATCCTTACCCTAGCAGTTGTAGCTATTATGCGAGCCTCCCTTCCAATTTTACCAATGAGACTCAATAGCTTTTCTCTCATCTGGTTATTCTCCACCCTCCAGCTCTGCCTGATCAACGTCACTAGATCCTCCAACTGCTGGGTGTTGAAGTTGATCCCAGCAGCTGCGATTATGGAGTGAATGTTGTCTATCACTACATTCGTTTCACCATTCTGAAATAAAGGAATAAAACAAATCATGAAGCATCACATCTTTACTAATACTAAGATGTAACATTCTTCATCGAGCATCATAAGTCACCATTGTACTTTTTGGACAGCTATTTTCAATTTCATACGAATTCATTTCAGCTAATTTTAATATTTTGATCAAATAAAGGAGCAAGAGCAGAGGCAGAAGCAGTTTTGGCCAAAGCTTGTAATTATCATAAGGTTCCTGAATATGATTTTGTTTTCCAATAAGAACAATCGACTTACCTGCATTTTCCATATTTTTGAAAGTTCCTCTGAAGAAAGTCTTGTGCCCAGGAAGTCCACAATGTTCTTAATCTTATCACAGTATTGCATTTGGTCTATGTTGCCTGAAATAACAACAAAACAACTGTTAACTTCCCTGTTTCTTACCATGCACCCCTTTTATCAGAGAAAATTCAAAACCAAATAAGCTTGCACAAATTTCTAATCAGTGATATCAATCTACAGAAACAGCTCTTACCTTCTAAAGCTATTGATAGAATTTTATTGTCGACCAGCCAATCCAAAATTCTTGAAGAGTTTATTGCAGTCTTGGCAATGCGCGAACCACTGCAATCTTCGATCAACTTAGTCACCTGAAATGGGAATGAATAAAGAGTAAATTCAAAGTGGGGGTACAAGCTCATTATTCGAAATGTCAGTAAAATATATGAATGGAACAATTAAAGGTCCATAAGAAATGCCCACCTCCTTCAAAGAGTTCATCTTAGCATTGAAATGTGGAGACTTGAGCATTCGAAGCACCATATTCAACCGCAGTTCATCAATGTTCTGCACCTCATTGGGCCAGAGGTGGAGACACAGGGACTTCATTAGAGCCAGCATATCACAGACACAACCCACCCTCTGAAATAATAACATAGATTGTGATTATCATCATCTACAAGTAATCATACTAATGTAATCATGCATTAAAAACAGATATTGAGGCAGATTAGCGAATCACAGCCATTAAGAGTCTTTGCAAAATGATTAATCAAATGTCTATAATCCTGGCAAAAAATGAAAACATCAAAATTTACTATTTCACGAAGGTTACTTCAGAATAGAATTCATTGGAATTTAAAATTATTATGCGAAATCCATAATTTATTATTTTCCCAAAAGGTTTCAAATCACAGAAATTGGCGATAAATGAAAATAGTAAATCTTCAGAATAAGTTTTAATAAAATAACATTTTCACTGTCTTCTGTACTTCATGAAATATTGAGACCAAAAAGGTCTGGAACAACTGGAATACCAGATTCAAAGAAGCAACAGATCATCAGTTCACTTGGAGCACCCACCTTATCTTTGAGATCATTGTCAGAGAGATTTTGGACAAATTTCACAGCGACCTCCATCCCAGGGGCCAGCAAAGGCTGGACTACTTTGGGGTTAAGCAGTTCCGCACACTTCCCAAGGGGAGCCAACAGAGAAGCCATGGACTGGAAAGAGAACGGATTAAATATCAGTATGATCATCTGTGATGCAACATTGCCTTATTGACTATTACCATGATTCAATGAATTTTCAAACTAGAAACTTACCCGTGCGTCCAGGTCTGGGGTCTGCAAATGCTGTTGAATTTGTTCAAAACCATCCTTCTCAGCAAACTGCAAAGGACAACAAGAGAAAACAAGATGAATTGATCATTCATTTCATAAATATAACAAAATGTTGTATTTAACTTTTTCTTAATGACAGAAATCATTGAAATTGAACTTACCCTATTGATCAAATTTATGAGCCAGCCATAGGGATCCTGAAATAATTGAAATATGAAAACTGAATATCAATTGAAAGCAGGAAGAAATCGATTCACTAATGAGGCATTCTAAAAGTAGTTCACAAGCAAAATATTACAAAATCATTTTACAGCACAGGAAGAACTTAGAGAAATTGATGGTGTTGTCGTAAGAACTGTGCAATTACCTTGTACGTATTAGAGGGAGACACGGCATAAGTCTGACCAACTCCGAACTTCTCTTCCCAATAAGCCCGGTCAGCTCTTCGTTGCTTGTTCTTCGAGTGATACTCCGTGTCTGGATCAAAGGACTGGAGAAACAAACATCAAATCAGTCAAAGTCTTGTAAGAGTACCATAGAAATGTATTAAAACAATAGGGTGACATTCTATGCAACCAATACTGCCAAATTTGTAACTCCGAGAGAAAATTACACTCAATCTTGACATCCAGAAAAAAACATATTTCAACTTACTTTCAAGGTTAACCATTTCAATATGACCATTTTACTTATTTTTTGTGTCAAAATAATTAGATTTTCAAAGTTGGTAGAAATGAGAAATAATTCAAAAATACTTGTAAAAATTCTATTCATATATTGTGTAAACTTGTGCAGATATAAATTTGTTTTGATACACAATACAAACTTTTAATTGCTCTTAAGAGCACCATCAAAATCAAATAAATGTTTAAGTTCTAAGAACAATACAGTGAATACACCCACCATGGCCAGGATATCCAGAAGGTCGTAAGGCACAGGGTTGTGTTTCATTCTGGTGGCAACGAGGTCCACCAAAAGCTGAAGCATCGTGTAAATCCCCTCCTGGATCTCAGTGCCCCACCTGTGCACTGCACCCGCTGTCATCAGCTGCAACACAATTAAGAAATCATATTAAAGACAATTCTTGCAGAATGTTTACTTTTTCAAGTGTTGAAAAACAATTGACATCATTGAGAATGAGAACACTCAGAAGTCAGAAGACACAATCATAATTGCAGAATTGTTTTTTTTTTTGTCTTGGAGGTATTTTTTTTCAGAAAACAATAATCACACTTTTGAAATGCTTAAGAGACCTAAGAACATTTATATATAATCATATTTTACATTCATTCATCAGTAAAACACTAGCTTAGGACCTTTTGCTCACCTTTTGAAAAGATTCAGGCATACATCTGTCAAGGAACCTTGTACAATACTGATCGGATTCGCAGAGATCTGGAAAATGAAGTAACATAAACCAATTATTTAAAGCATTTAACATATTTAACCGATAAAGAGACAACTATTTTTTTTTCCTTGGTTTTAATCAAAGAGACATTTTTACCATCATATTATAAACATTGTGTCAATACCAGATTTTAGCATTACATTAAACAGACTAATTTCATGATATACAAAACAGGGATGTATACTTCCCATTTTAAAATTTTTGTCTTCGCCTACACAGATCAAAGGTCTTTGTTTCAACTAAAGATATTTCAAGGACTCAATAGATCCACAGTTCAAGATTAAATCAACAAATGACAACATTCAACTTACTCTCCTCCGCTAATCGGGTTGCTGCCAGTAAACATTTTCCCAGGGACTCCTCTCTCCTGTAGGGAATTGACCAGGATTCTGTGAATACTCGATTTTCCAATTCGTACAAATTGGCGACGGGAAATTCAAGACTATTTTCGTCACCTCCTCCATCCTGCGTGGATGAATCTTGGGTCTGAAAATGTAAAGAAATCTCATAAAATCATTGACTGAAGTGTAAAATGCAAATGCCATTTTAAAATCAATTTAACAGTCTAACAGATCTATGATTAAAGGATCAGATTACCAATTATTTACAATGTCAATAAATCAATTATAATAAATAATTTTTAATTTTCATTAGATACCATAGGTCCATTTTACATGTCTATGTTAGGCCTACTCCACGATGTACATTTATAATCACCATTCAAAAAATTATAGGAATAAAGAGACAATATTAAAGGTGAAAATCCCCTTAATTCTAAGTTAATTCTGTAATATATTTTCTCCTTCACAAAAGGGGAAGGGGGCGGAGGAAGATATCACTTAATTTAATTTTCTATATTTCTGGTGGCTGAAGGAAGCTTTCCCACATTTAGGTATCGGCATCTATAAGATAGATACACAGTGTTATATCATGAAGCCAATATAGATCATTCACATGTTAAACATTGCTTCAGAAGCTCAGAGAATGATTGCTGCAGAAGGTGTTAAACCAACCTGGTAGTCAACTGAGCTAATTGCAATTAACTCTAATTGATGGCTTCTTTTGAGAACAATTGCAATTAGGGTTGGGTGCCCAATCAAGAGAAGCCCTTGGTAAAAACAACACCTTGTGAAGATCAATGGGATTCATGCTCAAATTAATCATCAAAATGATCCTTTATCCCCTACTTAATGACATTGGCCTTAAATTCCCATAGGCCCCAATATTTATGTGAATCCCACAGGTGATATTTGGTGGGACTGAAACAAATCCCTAAATGACATGGATACTGCATTTACAAGTTTGTCAATTGTGCACTTCAGCTGATCCGATATATAAGCTTACTTATATCAGACTTTTTCTGGGAAATTCTTGCTAAAATTTATAACACAAATTGATAGTCACACCGCTGTCATCGGTCAACTATGACTCAGACTTTCACAATTCGGATAAACTCAATATTACTCAGGCCAGTAGTATATAAATTGTGATCAATGATGATTTAGATTAAATTGTAAAACGGAAGATACACATCACAATACACTAAAGTCTGCGGCAAATACACAACTGTTGCCGTAGTTGAAGATGATGTTTGCGCACACATAACCTAATCTTTGACTTCAGTTAATGAGTTGAATGGACTTCCCAAGTCCCCCCCCCCAAATCCTAATGCCACTCTAACACATTTCACCCTTTCAAGTGCAGGTATTTATCAAAACCTCAGACAACTGTCAAGTGTGTTGGGGAATGTGTCAGGTGCACAGTGCAGTGATTTGAGAAATCTCAGGAGGCAACCACTTGATTTTGACACTTGAATCTTCACTGCTACACAGATCACTACACTGTTGACACATTATATAGGACATGGCACCTACAAGCACCACAACTCACAGGTTTTTTATCGGAGGCAGAGGATTCCACGACCTCATCATAGCAGGGTGGTGGGGCGGGGCCGTAGACAGGACCCTGGCCCACGTGCCGGCCTCCTCCGGGCCCCCGAGGGTCAACTTCGGTCATCTCTACATCAAGATCTTCCAAGCCATCGTAGTGGCCAGAGGGTCCATCATTCGTAAGGATCCCTACAGCTTCCCCAAGATCATTTTTGGCCAATTTTAGAGCCCGTCTAATCTCACTTTCCGACGGGAAACCCATGCTCTGCAGAATGGCCACATTTTCTTCGCTGACTTCCATTTTGTCAGGGATCCAGCGTACATTCCAAGGGTTCGGGGTGTCCTTGCATTACAATCTTAAGGACTCAAATCACACCAAATACGAATCCTCCAGTCAAGAACATGACACAAACTTTCAAACTGGGTCAGTTCGTATCAAAGCCGCCATGTTGTGTTGACAGTTCAAACCCTCAGAACATGTGGCCCAAACAAAGTTGTGGGCCGTGTGCAAAAATCTCATTTTTAGTTCCCAACGTTTTACACAAGGTGGCATCATATGGCGCATTTTAACACAAGAGGTCGTAAAAACTTTCACCAGCCGGTGGCGCCGCCACGATTTCGCGCCAATAAAAAAATCTCCATGAGAAACTGATTGTTTCAATCACATGGAGTACTATTGATATTTCCAAGATTTAGAATGAACAGGTAAGTAATTTACATTGGTGTGAAAGGCTTTCATGGACGCACGCAACTACCTATAGTAATAAAATTGTGTTTTCTGTGGAAAGTGTTCTTTTTTTATTATTGTTTGTTGCAAAAATTAATTATTGAAATTGAAAAAGTATCAATCAAATCAGGCCTTTAAAAGTAATTAAAAACTACAAATGATCATTTGTAAATGAAGTAACAAAACAGTTCATTTCAAAGTGTCCTGATTATCTTTTGCAAATTTTCATATTGTAATATTAAAAAAAGAATTTTTTTTTTTTGGTACTGAAAAAAGTTTTTTTCTATTTATTTCAGGTTACCTGGACCGCTGAGAGACAGAACCCAGTGTCCTCGCCAGCTTGTTCCACTTCCAGTTTACCATTTTGTTCCGAAACCGATCGATGTCAATGAGTTGGTCACAATCACTGGTCTTCATGATCAGCAGAGCAAGTTCTTGCCAAAACTTCAGACGTGAGCATTTTATTTTCAAACAGTGTTTGAGCTTTTAGTGTAAGAACTCAAATTAGAACTGATTTATTGACACAATCTTTTTTAATAATGATATTTTATAATTAATATACAAACTTTTATTCCATTCTATGGCTATTTTACCACATAATTACAAAACAAGAGATTATAGTATATAACAGTATAATGCCACATATATATGGTTTATGTTGAAAAATACACAAATTTAATTAATAATTTTCTTTCAGTAGTGCCACTCCTCCAGATGACTCGTTCAATCAGGAATCGAAAAGTAATGCTCAATCGTTAGACCTGAAATTCATCAATTTTGTTGCTCCGTAAGGATCTTTTTTCAATACCTTCTGTTTAGCGCTTTTTTTTTTTAAAGTAGGCCTATTGAGATCCTGAAAATATTGGATGTTTTAAAATAACATAGATAAACTGACTTGAAGTTGCTTATTCTCTAAAACAGTTTATTCAAGAACTGTGAAGAGGATGCCAAGCTCAATTCCAAAGAGACATCTTTGGAAGATCTCAGCAGCGGAGAATTGGGTCAGACTTCCAAAAAAACTCCTCTTGATTCCTTGAACATCCATGGCAAAGCTTTCCAAGTTCTTCCAGACATCCAGAAAAGTGATGCCAATATCACTTTGAATGTGCCTAGTGATGACGGTAGAAGGCATTCGAAAGCCAAATCAGAAATGGCTGGTGCGAAAATTTGCAAGAAATGTACATGTTCGAACAAAGCGAGCAAAATCAAATCCAATTTAGACGCAGAGAAGTCCAAATTGGAGAGCTTGATGTCTGATTTGGATTCTCCAACCAATAAGTTGGTCAAACAAATGACTGAATTGAGGAAGGCCAAAAGAAAACAGCTCAAACCTCTTCCAGATCTGGACAAATACAATCCAAAACGGAGGTCTGACTCTGAGATCAGAAAGTCTCCACTGTACTTTGTCGTAGCAGCTAAAAAGCTTGAGAATGTGAACATCAGACCGAAAAGAATAGATAAAGAATCATTGTCAGAAGAGAAGCTTCTACCAAGCCTGGAAAATGCTCGAGATATACCTCAACTTGTAGACATCTTAGGGTTATGCAGTCAACATGCTAATTCCAATTTAAATGTGTTGCGGTTTGATGATCTGGTAAGTTGCCCTTTTGATACCATTTCATTCTTTTATTAAAAGTGGTTGATGAGAAGCTTATGATGTGAAAGGTACCTGTCATCATCTACCTCCAATATGAGATACTTAGATAATTAAAGTCATAAAATTTGCAACTGTATAGATTCCAAAAGAGAAAAATAATTTTAAAAACTCTCAGAAAGTTGCTAAAGTAAACAATATTTTTGCATAACATGTAGTCTCTCTAACCATAACATCACTGGCAAGATTGGCAAGGCTTTGGAAGCCCAAAAATTAATGGTTCAATGGAATAAGTGTTATATTGGACTGTAATAAATCTTTTTTTCATGAAAAAGAAATCCTTTTCAGGACGAATACAGTGACGATGACCTGGAAGTCAGACAAATTACGAACACCCCGGAAAGTGAGTTGAGTGATGATGGATTCGGAAGTGGCGAGGAAGAAATAGGTGATCAAGAAGATTCCCAGGGGGATTCCCCAGAAGATTCCCTGGAACCGAGTGGATTCCCTGTGATGCCCTGGCACATCTTGCCTCACCCTAGAATTCACCAAGTTCAGTATTCGAATGTGGAAGGAGGAATTCCTCTTCGATACAAAAGTTCTTTGAGATCTCTTCGCTTGCCAGATGAACAAGAAATTCCTGTTATGGTAAAGATTAGTGTTTTCTTTGACTTCTACTATTGTATTGTAATAACATATGGTTGCCCTTTTTTGAAAAATGTCCTTCATCACCAGATAAATAGAATGGAATTTGAAGGGTACATTTCTTGCATAAGGCATGGTCACATCCAGATACCCAATTTTAAAAAAATTCTTAAACTACATGCTGCATTTTGTGATAATTTAGACATTTTACTTGGGACACTTCGCTCATGATGTTTTTAATAAATTATCATAAAAGTCATATTTAATCTGCAATTTTTCTTGGATTGATATTTTTTAGGATAGTGGTAAGTTCGCCAGAGCCTACAACCATGTAGAATGGCGAGGAGCGCTGAATATGATCAGGTGGGCACATGGACATCATAGACCGTGAGTGTCTTTGTCAAAAATTTAATGGCATCATCAACATGAATGATATTCTTCGCTCTGATGCTCTATGTTGGTGGAACTTAATTTTGATGCCAATTAATAATTTTTCTTCAGTGGAATATTTGCTCAAAGTAGACCAGCTTTAGAACACTATCTTCTGAGAAGGGTAAGTTTTCTTGTTATATCGTTCTATTTGTTAATTTTTTGGATTTTAGAATCGACATCAGATCTTTGACTTAATTTTAAATGTCCTCTTAACTATTTCAGCGAAAAAATATGTCAGATCAGAAGAATGGATAACTTTTCATTTTTTAAAACTTTTTAATGTAATTTTTTGGAATAATAAAAGTCATAGTAAGGCACATAACATGACCTTTCCTCAATATCAAACTGACATCACCTTCTATTAGGTTGTTTGCTCATGAAACTAAAATTGCTGCAATATCATAAGGCAGATGTAGCCTTGTTTCACTGCCCTACAAAGACTTAAATAAGACTTCCTGGAAGTTTTATCCCATCTTGAAAATTTAAACCGCTGGACCTAAAGGCTAAAGCATCATTAGTAGTTCCTATCTGACAGGAAGAGATGAAGCCACCATTTAAGGGACTAGGTGAATGTGAATTAGGTCAGAGAATCACTGCTATGTGAACAAAGATGGAATTACACAAGCAACTGGATTTGTACATTTCTATCTGACAGAAGAGATGAAGCTACCCTTGAATGAACTAGGTCAGAGAATCACTTCTATCTGAACAAAGATAAAACTACACAAGCAACTGGATTCAAACATTTCTATCTAACAGAAGAGATGAAGCTACCCTTGAATGAACTAGGTCTGAGAATGATTGTGTCTGAAGAAAGATGGAACTGACACAAGCAACTGGCTTCATGCATTTTTATCTGACAGAAGAGATGAAGCTACCCTTGAATGAACTGGGTCAGAGTATCACTTCTATCTGAACAAAGATGAAACTGACACAAGGAACTGGCTTCATGCATTTATATCAGACAGGAAGAGATGAAGCTACCTCTGAATGAACTGGGTCAGAGAATCACTTCTATCCTGACAAAGATGAAACTGACACAAGCAACTGGCTTCATGCATTTATATCAGACAGGAAGAGATGAAGCTACCCTTGAATGAACTAGATCAGAGAATCACTTCTATCCTGACAAAGATGAAACTGACACAAGCAACTGGCTTCATGTATATATATCAGAGAGGAAGAGATGAAGCTACCCATGGATAAACTGGGTCAGAGAATCACTTCTATCTTGACAAAGATGAAACTGACACAAGCAACTGGCTTCATGCATTTATATCAGACAGGAAGAGATGAAGCTACCTCTGAATGAACTGGGTCAGAGAATCACTTCTATCCTGACAAAGATGAAACTGACACAAGCAACTGGCTTCATGCATTTATATCTGACAGGAAGAGATGAAGCTACCCTTGAATGAACTAGATCAGAGAATCACTTCTCTCTGAACAAAGATGAAACTACACAAGCAACTGGATTCGTACATTTCTATCTGACAGAAGAGATGAAGCTACCCGAGAATGAACTAGGTCAGAGAATCACTTCTCTCTGAACAAAGATGAAACTACACAAGCAACTGGATTCGTACATTTCAATCTGACAGAAGAGATGAAGCTACCCGTGAATGAACTAGATCAGAGAGTAACTTCTCTCTGAACAAAGATAAAACTACACAAGCAACTGGATTCGTACATTTCAATCTGACAGAAGAGATGAAGCTACCCGTGAATGAACTAGATCAGAGAATCACTTCTCTCTGAACGAAGATGAAACTACACAAGCAACTGGATTCGTACATTTCAATCTGACAGAAGAGATGAAGCTACCCGTGAATGAACTAGATCAGAGAATCACTTCTCTCTGAACAAAGATAAAACTACACAAGCAACTGGATTCATACATTTCTATCTGACAGAAGAGATGAAGCTACCCGTGAATGAACTAGGTCAGAGAATCACTGCTATGTGAACAAAGATGAAACTACACAAGCAACTGGATTCGTACATTTCTATCTGACAGAAGAGATGAAGCTACCCTTGAATGAACTAGATCAGAGAGTAACTTCTCTCTGAACAAAGATGAAACTACACAAGCAACTGGATTCATGCATTTATATCTGACAGAAGAGATGAAGCTACCCTTGAATGAACTAGATCAGAGAGTAACTTCTCTCTGAACAAAGATGAAACAACACAAACAACTGGATTCGTACATTTCTATCTGACAGAAGAGATGAAGCTACCCTTGAATGAACTAGATCAGAGAGTCACTTCTCTCTGAACAAAGATGAAACTACACAAGCAACTGGATTCGTACATTTCTATCTGACAGAAGAGATGAAGCTACCCTTGAATGAACTAGGTCAGAGAATCACTTCTCTCTGAACAAAGATGAAACTACACAAGCAACTGGATTCATACATTTCTATCTGACAGAAGAGATGAAGCTACCCTTGAATGAACTAGATCAGAGAATCACTTCTCTCTGAACAAAGATGAAACTACACAAGCAACTGGATTCGTACATTTCTATCTGACAGAAGAGATGAAGCTACCCTTGAATGAACTAGATCAGAGAATCACTTCTCTCTGAACAAAGATTAAACTACACAAGCAACTGGATTCGTACATTTCTATATGACAGAAGAGATGAAGCTACCCATGAATGAACTAGGTCAGAGAATTACTTCTCTCTGAACAAAGATAAAACTGCACAAGCAACTGGATTCATACATTGTTATCTGTCAGAAGAGATGAAGCTACCCTTGAATGAACTAGATCAGAGAGTAACTTCTCTCTGAACAAAGATGAAACAACACAAGCAACTGGATTCGTACATTTCTATCTGACAGAAGAGATGAAGCTACCCTTGAATGAACTAGATCAGAGAGTAACTTCTCTCTGAACAAAGATGAAACTACACAAGCAACTGGATTCGTACATTTCTATCTGACAGAAGAGATGAAGCTACCCTTGAATGAACTAGGTCAGAGAATCACTTCTCTCTGAACAAAGATGAAACTACACAAGCAACTGGATTCATACATTTCTATCTGACAGAAGAGATGAAGCTACCCTTGAATGAACTAGATCAGAGAATCACTTCTATCTGAACAAAGATGAAACTACACAAGCAACTGGATTCGTACATTTCTATCTGACAGAAGAGATGAAGCTACCCTTGAATGAACTAGATCAGAGAATCACTTCTCTCTGAACAAAGATTAAACTACACAAGCAACTGGATTCGTACATTTCTATCTGACAGAAGAGATGAAGCTACCCATGAATGAACTAGGTCAGAGAATTACTTCTCTCTGAACAAAGATAAAACTGCACAAGCAACTGGATTCATACATTGTTATCTGTCAGAAGAGATGAAGCTACCCTTGAATGAACTAGATCAGAGAGTAACTTCTCTCTGAACAAAGATGAAACTACGCAAGCAACTGGATTCGTACATTTCTATCTGACAGAAGAGATGAAGCTACCCTTGAATGAACTAGATCAGAGAATCACTTCTCTCTGAACAAAGATGAAACTACACAAGCAACTGGATTCGTACATTTCTATCTGACAGAAGAGATGAAGCTACCCTTGAATGAACTAGGTCAGAGAATCACTTCTATCTGAACAAAGATAAAACTACACAAGCAACTGGATTCATACATTTCTATCTGACAGAAGAGATGAAGCTACCCTTGAATGAACTAGATCAGAGAGTAACTTCTCTCTGAACAAAGATGAAACTGACACAAGCATCTGGATTCGTACATTTCTATCTGACAGAAGAGATGAAGCTACCCATGAATGAACTAGGTCAGAGAATCACTTCTCTCTGAACAAGGATGAAACTACATAAGCAACTGGATTCAAACATTTCTATCTGACAGAAGAGATGAACCACCCTTGAATGAACTAGATCAGAGAATCACTTCTATCTGAACAAAGATGAAACAACACAAGCAACTGGATTCATACATTTCTATCTAACAGAAGAGATGAAGCTACCCTTGAATGAACTAGGTCAGAGAGTCACTTCTCTCTGAACAAAGATGAAACAACACAAGCAACTGGATTCGTACATTTCTATCTGACAGAAGAGATGAAGCTACCCTTGAATGAACTAGATCAGAGAATCACTTCTCTCTGAACAAAGATGAAACTACACAAGCAACTGGATTCATACATTTCTATCTGACAGAAGAGATGAAGCTACCCTTGAATGAACTAGATCAGAGAATCACTTCTATCTGAACAAAGATGAAACAACACAAGCAACTGGATTCATACATTTCTATCTGACAGAAGAGATGAAGCTACCCTTGAATGAACTAGATCAGAGAGTCACTTCTCTCTGAACAAAGATGGAACTACACAAGCAACTGGATTCGTACATTTCTATCTGACAGAAGAGATGAAGCTACCCTTGAATGAACTAGATCAGAGAATCACTTCTATCTGAACAAAGATGAAATGACACAAGCAACTGGATTCGTACATTTCTATCTGACAGAAGAGATGAAGCTACCCTTGAATGAACTAGGTCAGAGAATCACTTCTCTCTGAACAAAGATGAAACTACACAAGCAACTGGATTCGTACATTTCTATCTGACAGAAGAGATGAAGCTACCCTTGAATGAACTAGGTCAGAGAATCACTTCTCTCTGAACAAAGATGAAACTACACAAGCAACTGGATTCATACATTTCTATCTGACAGAAGAGATGAAGCTACCCTTGAATGAACTAGATCAGAGAATCACTTCTATCTGAACAAAGATGAGACTGATACAAGCAACTGGATTCGTACATTTCAATCTGACAGAAGAGATGAAGCTACCTATGAATGAACTAGGTCAGAGAATCACTTCTCTCTGAGCAAAGATAAAACTACACAAGCAACTGGATTCATACATTTCCATCTGACAGAAGAGATGAAGCTACCCGTGAATGAACTAGATCAGAGAGTAACTTCTCTCTGAACAAAGATAAAACTACACAAGCAACTGGATTCGTACATTTCCATCTAACAGAAGAGATAGTCCAGTTGCCACACCTATATTACCCATAGTGAACCTTGCAAGTGTAAGGTTTTATGGTGGATTCATCATCATATAGGTATATAGAAAAAATTTAGCCTGGTTGCCACTCCGGCAACTTTGGGCAACACCGGTAATTAGCATAAATCCAAAATGGCCGCCGTACGCCCTACCGCAACGACAACTTTTTTAATAATTGTCCTAGAATCAGATGCAATACCACTTTTTCAGATAATTTTGACCCAAGAAGCATGAATCTGGCATCAAAATTTCATTATCTGGTCATTTTGCATATAAAATATCAAGATTACATCAATTCAACTCAAATTTCCATCAACCAAAAATCAACGACCCATACATTTTCCAATTTTGACTGATTTCCAGCAACCTTTTCTAACATAATCCAATTTTCATTCATTTACAATGTAATGAATTAAATTCTACAGTATTAAATGTTTAACAGTACAATGGACATTTCAATGAGAGATGTCATAGTATTTGTATATAACCAAATTCAACGACAGTTTAAGTCCATGCTTGACCAAACTACTCCCACTTGTCATCAGACAACCACTCATGGTGTTCTCTTGCATTAGTGTTTTCTGCCAGAACCCCTTCCCAATTTTTATCATTTTCTTTGTTAAATTCTTGAATTTTGAAAAGACTGATGCAACAAGTAGTTGCGGTGGGAGCTTCTAGTGGAGGTCTTGCATGCTTTGCCTTAGGCTTTACAGCTACAACTTAACGCATGCATAAGATCATTTGAGCCTGGAGGCTGACTGACTGTTTCTTTTGCCATCTTTTATCACCCATACATATTCTGTGATATCCAGTTCTGGAGGAACCAACAGGTCAGCTGCTGTCATGTGTACTGGTCTTCAGATGGACACGCTTGATGTTGCAGTGTAGGAATAGGTTCTCTTCCATTGTTGGAAGAGACTTCAGCTTCAGCTTCAGGAATCAGGAGCCTTCCGGCTTTCTCTGTGTACAGATGGCATCTCACCTCACTCATAGACATTCTCTTAGGCTGTCAATATAGTGCACAAATACATTTGTGTCCCTCTGTTTCAGTTCTTCTGTTGTCACACCTTGCTCTCACTAGATAGTGTCATCACCAAAGAAATCTCCAGCTTTTGTTGGGACCTTTAGTGAAGACACTTTACCCTTGTCATGCAAATAGGCCGTGATAGTGGAACTCCTTTTTCCAGTACTCCTGTGTTGACGAGCAGAATAAAACTATTTCCGGGAACAAGCTGCCATTTTGTACCATTGCTGAGTCAGTGAAGCTGGCATTCCAGGCCCCAGGGCACTTTTGATTCATTGAAAACATTACGGATTTGCATTGCCGAGTCTTAAATGGAATGTTTAGCATGGATTACTACCATATTCCAGTACTGTCAGGTTGATTAGACTTTGTTACGGACCTTAGAAACCCCGGCTCCATTGTAAATTCCCAGGCTGATGTTTCTGGAAATAGTTTTATTCTGCTCGTCAACACAGGAGAGCTGGAAAAAGGAGAGTTCCACTAACGCCCGCTATAGGAGGTGGTGTCTGATCCAGTCAAGTAGTGCATTCCTAATATTTCAATTCACCTTGGCCTACGATTACAACATGTTGAATTGACGTCCAAAATCTTATCGATGCAAATGCTGCATTTGCACTGTAACTTGAATGCTGTGTCGGTAAATCCAAATTGACCAAATACATGAGGAACACAAAGACATATGTATCATCAGATACATGACTGAATCCGGCATTAACTGCCACAAAAGGTAAAATCATTTTAATGTCTGCTTCTTTGTGTTTAATCACACAATCACTCAGGCTTACCGCAGTCACCCCATCACCAAAGTTGCATGTACTCAAAAATTTTGATAGCTATATGCTAGATGTTATTTTTATAAATGGTTTCATGACATAGCAGTGGTTAGGGTTAGGTCATACTTTATGGAACCAACCCCAACATGCTGTTGATGCTCATGATCCATAGCAGACAAACTGTAGTACTTGTCAAAGACCATGACTTTGTCACCAGGATGGCAGATACCTGTATAGTAGACATTTTCCCATTTATCGACTCTACAAGATCTTGCAGTTGTCCTTCCAAAGGCCAAACAATGTGATACAGAAAGTGACCCAAATGTCAATCGGAGTGACTTCATGTGTCTGTGGAGAGGGATCGTGTGCGTACAGTTTCTGAATAAGTGGTGAATTGCTTCCTTTTCTTATGTTGTCGATTGTTTGTTTGTTTGTGTTTTTACGCCTCTGCAGCACCTTAGTGGTATATATCGAGGCAGGCGATCGGCTGTATGATGATGAGATGAGCAGACTGGGAGTCTGGCACATACACTGTTAATTCAAGGATGCCCAGGGTCTTTCAGTTGCCCCAGCATAGAATACTGGATACAACCCGCTTCCATTTAATTTTCCATGGGCTCGGACTAAAGTGAGTTCCCTGGGTGAGATTTGAACCCACGCCCTCAAGGCAGTTGACAAGTGCACTTACCAATTAGACCACGGGGGAACTCTCTTATGTTGTCGAACTCATCAATCCAGGAAAGTGATACTGGACACAATTCATATTTATAGACATCTCCCAATGCCATCTGCCTCTGTTCCCTGATAGTCAACATCTAGAGAAAGATTGCTTCTAAATAAAATATTGTATTTTGTGTTATTGTATACATTCAAGTTGCTAATATATAACACATTATATATCATTCGATCATCCACCTTTGGTCCTTCATGCCTTTCTTCATAATATTATGTATCATTGTCCATATGGGAGAGGAGATGGTAAGGTGGAATCTGTCAGTTAGAACTGTTTGAAATGCAGATACCATACCCTCACCAAAAGCAACAGACTGCATGACATTAACTCCTGCTACTGGAGGAGCAAAAGCACCATAAGCACTATTGTAGAAATTGGCAGACTTGTTCTCCCTTGTAGGACATTGTTTCCAACTCAGAAGAGATTCACCGCCTGTCATCACTGTCCATTTCCTTACTCCTTTTACCCTCTTCTTCATGTTGCGGCATGGTCTCATTACCATTTGTGCAGTTGTTTGTACTGCTATTGGAATGAATTATTTTCCACTGTGTTGGATACATGGGCATTACTGTTGGAAAGAAATCAATCCACTCACTCAGTGATAAACTCGGGTGAAAGGGTCATAACCTTAAGGTCACCTTTATATCAATTTGAACAGCACTCTGTTCAATAACTGATCATATATAACTCACTCCATTCAAATAACCTTTCAATAGCCTTCCTTATGATGACATACAAATTTACTTGATATATGCTTTTGGCTGCTTAAGAAAAGGAAGCAATTCAAGTCTTGTTCAGAAACTGTTTGTACACAATCCATCTCCACAGGCACATGAAGCATTGGTATCGATCAGTTTTGGACATCAATTCAACATGTTGTGATCTTAGGCCAAGGTGCCTTCAAATATTAGGAATGCACTACTTGACTGGATCAGACACCAACTCCTATTTGCATGACAAGGGTAAAGTGTCTGCACTAAAGGTCCCAAAAGCTGGAGATTTCTTTGGTGATGACACTATCTAGTGAGAGCAAGGTGTGACAACAGAAGAACTGAAACAGAGGGACATAAATGTATTTGTGCACTATATGGACAGCCTAAGAGAATGTCTATGAGTGAGGTGAGATGCCATCTGTACACAGAGGAAGCCGGAAGGCTCCTGATTCCTGAAGCTGAAGTCTCTTCCAACAATGGAAGAGAACCTATTCCTACACTGCAACATCAAGCGTGCCCATCTGAAGACCAGTACACATGACAGCAGCTGACCTGTTGGTTCCTCCAGACCTGGATATCACAGAATATGTATGGGTGATAAAAGATGGCAAGCCAGTGCCAGAAACAGTCAGTCAGCCTCCAGGCTCAAATGATCTTATGCATGCGTTAAGTTGTAGCTGTAAAGCCTAAGGCAAACCATGCAAGACCTCCACTTGAAGCTCCCACCGCAACAAATTCTCTTGTACTATTTACTGTGCTTGTGAAAATAGTACTAGTTGTATCAGTCTTTTCAAAATTCAAGAATTTAACAAAGAAAAATTGAGAAGGGGTTCTGGCAGAAAACACTAGTGCAAGAGAACACCATGAGTGGTTGTCTGATGACAAGTGGGAGTAGTTTGGATAAGCACGGACTTAAACTGTCGTTGAATTTGATTATATACAAATACTATGACATCTCTCATTGAAATGTCCATTGTACTGTTAAACATTTAATACTGTAGAATCTAATTCATTACATTGTAAATGAATGAAAATTGGATTACGTTAGAAAAGGTTGTTGGAAATCAGTAAAAATAGGAAAATGATGGGGACGTTGATTCTTGGTTGATGGAAATTTGAGTTGAATTGATGTAATCTTGATATTTTATATGCAAAATGACCAGATAATGAAATTTTGATGCCAGATTCATGCTTCTTGGGTCAAAATTATCTGAAAAAGTGGTATTGCATTTGATTCTAGGACAATTATTAAAAAAGTTGTCGTTGCGGTAGGGCGTATGGCGGCCATTTTGGATTTATGCTAATTACCGGTGTTGCCCAAAGTTGCCGGAGTGGCAACCAGGCTAAATTTTTTCTATATACCTATATGATGATGAATCCATCATAAAACCTTACACTTCTCACACTTGCAAGGTCCATGTTTTGGCAACTGGACTAAGATGAAGCTACCCGTGAATGAACTAGGTCAGAGAATCACTGCTATGTGAACAAAGATGAAATTATACAAGCAACTGGATTCGTACATTTCTATCTGACAGAAGAGATGAAGCTACCCTTGAATGAACTAGATCAGAGAATCACTTCTCTCTGAACAAAGATGAAACTACACAAGCAACTGGATTCGTACATTTCTATCTGACAGAAGAGATGAAGCTACCCGAGAATGAACTAGGTCAGAGAGTAACTTCTCTCTGAACAAAGATGAAACTACACAAGCAACTGGATTCATACATTTCTATCTGACAGAAGAGATGAAGCTACCCTTGAATGAACTAGATCAGAGAATCACTTCTCTCTGAACAAAGATGAAACTACACAAGCAACTGGATTCGTACATTTCTATCTGACAGAAGAGATGAAGCTACCCTTGAATGAACTAGATCAGAGAATCACTTCTCTCTGAACAAAGATGGAACTACACAAGCAACTGGATTCATACATTTCTATCTGACAGAAGAGATGAAGCTACCCTTGAATGAACTAGATCAGAGAATCACTTCTCTCTGAACAAAGATGAAACTACACAAGCAACTGGATTCGTACATTTCTATCTGACAGAAGAGATGAAGCTACCCTTGAATGAACTGGGTCAGAGAATCACTTCTATCTAAACAAAGACGGAACTGATAGTAATTTTTATTGTTGACTAACATCAGGCATATCTGTAATGACACAGTTGCTGAAAAAGGAGTCACTCCTGTGGTATTTGTAAGTTCCGTAATCTAAAATCTAACAGGTGATCAGAATCATCAGATAATGAATTGAAGCATGCTGTAATTCTCTGTATCTCTGGAGCGCTTATACACAGCTTCTGTATGTTCCATCCATATTTATCTCTCAATACATCAAAACAGGACACAATATGATGATGGGTAAGATATATACATCCATGCATAAGTTTGAGCTAAAGAATCAGTAACAGTATTAAACAAAATTTTATTCATTTTATGTGATTCTTGTTCCATGATGAAAACATCTTGTTCTGGATGTTACAGTCTCTCGTTTTGACCCATGATTAGAGTCAGTCGAAGGTGATCTTGGATGGTTTCCGCTCGCCAAACATCTAAAGTCCGCTGCAAGATATTGGACATGAGTTCACTGATAAGAAAGACTGGTATCCCAGTCGTTAGAATAGTCCATTCGGTTTGGTGTAGGGCTGAGAAGCACAAGCTTCCAATGACAATGGCAAAGCAGACAAGAATTTGGGTTATTACGTAGATACCCATGATGATATATAACGCTAGAGGGCGCCCTCTTGTGATGGTCCCATCCTCCCAGGCACACACTTCCAATTAAGCTCCAAGTGCAAAAGGAGCCGAGCTTCAAGACAAAATGTCATCGTGTCGGACGTACTCACAGTGTATGTCCGACACAATGACATTTTGACATAGCTCAGCTCCTGTTGCACTTGGAGCTTTGGTTGATGGCTTGTCTGATACCCCTATTACCTGGCCTCATCCCTGTTTAACAATGAAATAGCTGAGGTGTAATGGTTGGGCTACTAAAGCTGCTAAAGTGTCAAATCTGTAAATCGGACTTTAGGCAATTGCCCAACTTAAAAAAATGCAAAAAAAGGGAATTTTGGTGAATTATAATACATCAGTAACATTCTTACTTAAGAATGTGCATATCATATTCTTGGTGATACATTGTACATCCAATTTTGTTCTTTTAAGACTTCGCAAGATCAACATGACAATGAGCCCCAGGGTCCATCATGCATGACACGTATAGTATGACGTTCTAACTCTTAAGACTCTTCAGATTGAGTGCTACCCTTTTTGCCATCTAAACAGCTCTGGAAGTGTGACGATAATCAGAACAGAAAAGGATTTAAGTATTTTATCCTAGTGCAGTGACCCCAGACTAAGCTCACAGTATTTTGAGGTTTCTACTGTATCAGGTAGAGCACCTCAGAATAATGCAATAGATGAAATTAAAAAACATAAGTGCTTCGAATATGATTAGAGGAAGGAGATTACAACTTCTGAATCCTGTAATCAGCGTTATCACATATATAGCTCCTCTTGTAACAGTGTTGTTTGAGGCTTCTACTTACAATGTTATGGCGCAGAGCAAGCCTCGGTAGTTTCCTCATCATCATGCCTGGTGGAAATCAATGGGATTTGAGATGCGACTAGAATTTGCTGGGCATTCCGGGCAAACAACATTGGTTAGAGCACCGTGAAAGTCAGTCGAGCAGTGTCGCTGATTCTCTTAGGTTGAGGAGGAAAAGCTGCATATAAAATCCTGTAGTTAAATCAGCATCCTTTTGCTTAACTTGCTACGAATGTCCCTTTGGTTGACTTTGATTGTCTCTGAGTTTCTCTTTGAGACTCTGAAACTCTCAGTTTCTGTCCTTTTTGTTGCTATCTCTCTCTTGACTTACTTCTTGGCTTACTTCTCAAGAGTTTCTCTTGAATTAATCTTTAGTTTTCCTCTCTTTGTGTTTCTCTCTTAGTTAATTTAAAGAGATATTAATTGATTACTCTTGAGTTTTCTTGAGATTCTAGGGAAACATCTTTGATTGTCTCTTATCTATGAGTACATACATGTGAATCACTTCTATCCGAATGAAGAAGATGAAACTATATAACACAAGGAACTGGCTTCATTCATCCCTATCTGACAGGAAGAGATGAAGAACTAGGTCAGAGAATCACATCTTTTCTGAATGAAGATGAAAGTGACACAAGGAACTGGCTTCATATCTTACAGGAAGAGATGAAGCTACCATTGCAGGAACTTGGTCAATGAATCACTTCCATCTGAATGCAGATGAAACTAACTCAGGGAACTATACATAGCTTCATACGTATTCCTATCTGACAGGAAGAGATGATGCTGACATTGCAGGAATTAATGTCATTGAATCACTTCTATCTTAAAGAAGAAGATGAAACTGACACAAGGAACTGGATTGAGTCATTCCTGCATGAAAGGAAGAGATAGACCTAACTGTAATGTTCATGATCCGCAATGTAAACCCAAATTATGAATCCAGAATGTAGTGTGTCAAAATATCAACATCCGGGTACTTTTGTAAACAACCTCATGTTCGATTTGGAATGATGGACGAATAAACATTGCAAGCTGTCACCAAGTTTTATTTTCATCATTAATGTGGGAATAACATTCAGTAGAAGAACATTATATTGGCGACGAGGAAGGTGACGTTCCCAAGCAATGTCGACCGTAACACATCAGCCTGGCACGCCCGGTGGTGCACGTTCTAGTGAAGAAGCAGACAGCTCTCACAATTTGACAGACCAAAATGGCACACCATCGTTGGCACAAATGCCACAGCCACAAATCGTTCATCAGACACTGGCAGTACACAGAAACCTTGACATGGCTCCATTCGTTCCCCAAGCAGACCCCGATGAAACCGGACGAGCGTGGGTGAAATGGAAACGTGAGTTCTGCAGCAGGTTACGCTATTTTCGTATCACCCAGGAAGACAAATTTGACGCCCTGACGATTTATGGTGGGTCAGAAATTCGTGAATTATTAGACAATTTGGTGCTAGAAGACGAAACAGTGGCTAGTAATTCAAACTCCACTCCAGATTTTGACTCTGCTGTACAGAAGCTAGATGCTTATTTCCATCCTTTGATAAACAAGGACAGTGCCAGAAACAAGTTTGAAAATATGAAGCAACTACAAACAGAATCAGTCTCGGAGTACTTTATTCGTCTCAAGACGCAGGCCCGTAAATGCCTGTTCGCTGACTGCAATGACACGATTTGTTCCAAGCTACTTCAAACGATGATTGACAAAAAGTTACGGCGAGAGTCGATGACGAAATCGTACACGTTAACCCAATTATTGGAACAAGCTGCAAGTAAAGAAGCTATCGACCGTCAAGCCAGAGAAATCGAGAAGCCGGCGAGTACCGCACACGTCAAGATGGTGCATGAGAAGGCAAGGTACCAGAAGCCGAACAAGTTCAACTACGCCAACAAGAGTTCAAAGCCTACTCCGAAGCCGGACGATGGCGCAACAGGTTCGCAGTGCACGTACTGCGCAGGAACACATGCTGAGGGACGCTCAAATTGCCCCGCATCAGGAAAAACGTGTGTAGCATGCGGGAAAAGAGGACACTTCGCATCAGCATGTCTCAAGCCTCGAGGACACGGTGGTAACGCCAAGTCTCGTTATCCGAGCAAGTCGGACAAGCCATCCAAACCTGGTTGGAAGAAAGACTTTCGTTCCAAGGACAAGAAAGCTTACTATGTGTCTCAGCCGCAGCAAGACTCAGATTCCGAGGATGAGTATGCGTTTAGTATAAACAGTAAACTAAATGATGCCAATGTAGTAGCTGTTGTTATCAATGGAGTTAAAGGGAAAGCTCATGTAGATTCATGTGCCACAGCGAACATTATGAGTGTTGAACATTTTAACTCAATTGAGAAACTGTCAAGTGTAGTGTTGAAGCCCACAAATACCAAGGTGTATGCTTATGCTCAACAAGACCCAATTCCCCTCAAGGGGGAATTCCACACAGTTATTTCAAGTGTCACTACTGGCGAAGCAGTGAATGCCAAATTTCTGGTTGCTAAAGGACCAATCGCAGGACATCCATTGTTATCTATGGAAACAAGTTCAAAGTTACAATTAGTCAAAATTGTGAACAAAGTTGCAAGCAACATTGAAGACCTCAAAGTCAAGTACTCCACAGTGTTCGGAGGCCTAGGATGTCACAACAAAATTAGAGCTAAATTAATTGTGGATGACAGTATCGAACCAGTGGCTCACAAGCGGAGGAAAATTCAGTACCACTTAGAACAGAAAGCTGCTCAAGAGGAAAACAGATTGATCGAGTTAGACGTACTCGAACGGGTGCCAGATAACACGCCCACAACATGGTGTTCTAACCCAGTGATTGTACCCAAACCGAATTCAGAGAAAATTAGATATTGCTCTGACATGAGAGTTCCGAATACAGCGATCAGACGACCAGTTGTCGAAGCACTAACTGTGGAAGACATTAAGATTAGACTGAATGGTGCAACTGTATTCAGTGTGTTGGACATGAATGAAGGATATCACCAGTTGCGACTTGAATCAGACAGTCGTCACTTAACCACATTCCACGGAGTGAATGGCAAAATGCGCTACAAAAGACTGAATTATGGTACTGTGTCTGCTCAAGACTTGTTTGACAAGGCCATGGATGACAATATTGGTGATCTCAAGAATGTTATGCATATTCGTGATGATTTCATTTGCTACGGCAAATCCCAGCAAGAGCATGATGAAGCACTTGAATCACTGTTGAGAAAATTTGCTGACTGTAATCTTACGTTCAATGTCAAGAAATGTAAATTGTCAGTCCCAGAAATCGAGTTCAGCCGATTTTTGTAGTCCTTTCCCAGATGGAACAATGTTACTCGTTGTGATTGACAATTACTCTAAATATCCTGAAGTAGAGATTGTGAGCAGTACGAGTGCAGAGGCAACATTACCGGTATTAGAAAAGATGTTTGCCACACATGGTATACCTAATCGCATCAAGAGCGATAACGGACCTCCATTCAACGGAAAAGAGTTTTCCAGATTCTGTGAGGAAAATGGAATCAAACATCACCGCGTCACACCATTATGGCCAGAAGCTAATGGATTAGCGGAAGGATTTATGAAGCCTATCCAGAAAGCAGCACAAACCGCAGTGTTGCAAGGAAAGTGTTGGAAGCGGGAAATTTACAAATTCCTGGGAAATTACCGAGCTACAATCCACCCCAGCACAGGATTTTCCCCAAGAGAACTTTGCATGGGTCGATCTGGTAAAACGAAATTGCCAGAGTTACAAGTCGTTGACGAACATTTCGAAAAGGTGGCAGAACACCAAAACAGTGCGAATCTGAAAAACAAGACTTATGCAGACAAAACTCGAAAGACAAACCCAGAAACTGTACAGAACAATGATATTGTATTGGTCAAACAACAGAAAGGAAACAAAATGACCAGCCGTTTTGAACCAGTGCCTTACAGAGTTACTCGTGTTGAAGGATCTAAAATTACGGCAGAAAGATGTACAGACAAGAGAATGATCACGAGGAATTCGTCATTCTTTAAGAAAATCGTGTTCGAGAAGAATTGTGTGTTGAACGAAAACAATGATGATGACAATGTGTCAGTAGTTGGTCAAGACGATCAAAATGTGCTCAAAGAAAGAAATGTGATAAATGATCAAAATCCCAGTGAAGAAAACGTTGATCCCCCAGCCCCAAATGATGAAATCACATTCGATGATGCGCAAGCCCCTGATGAAGATCGTGAAGAAAACCAGACTCGCGAAAATCAAGGAAGCCCAGAACATGAAGCAGAAGTACGATCAAGATACGGCAGAACGTACTCAAGACCTACGTACTTGAGAGACTATGAAACTTAATTGTGTGAAATGACACTCATGTAAATATGTTCAATGACATGTAAATTTTATTCATGTGCATTTGAATTGATATTTTGTGAACATTGTATATTGTGAATTTTATGCCGATCAGTATTATTTTTTTATTCAAAAAAATTTATATACAACTTGTGTGAATTACCATGATGAATTTCAAAGACAATTTTAAATTCAAAGACAATTTTAAGTTCAAAGACAATTTTAAATTCAAAGACAATTTTAAATTCAAGGACAATATGAATTTAAAGACAATTGGTGAATCTCAGAACAATTGAATTGCTCAATGATTGTATTATATGTGTTTTGTAAAACATGTTTGATGAATACTTTAAGTTGTAAAAGTATAGTGTAAAGATATAATCTTAACATAAGGTAAAGTTGTAAAAGTCATCAACAACAATGTTTGTGTAAAAGTTTATGGTAAAATTGTGTAAAATTTTATTTTAAAATTTATATAAGTCAATTATACAAGTCAATACCTAAGTCCAGTTAGGTTATCACAAATAAGTTGTGTTAAAATTGGATAATTAATTGATTCAATTAATTTGTATGTTAATGCAGATTAAGGATGTTCAAGTTACACGTTACAGAATTTTATAGCACAGTATATGATGTGTAAAAAAAAAAAATGTTCATGTTAAAATGTTCAAGTTCAGTGAAGTTGAGTTTTCAGACAGTAAAACTAGAAACTCCCATGATAATTCAAATATGTAAAATTTAATTCAAAGTGGGGAGGAATGTAATGTTCATGATCCGCAATGTAAACCCAAATTATGAATCCAGAATGTAGTGTGTCAAAATATCAACATCCGGGTACTTTTGTAAACAACCTCATGTTCGATTTGGAATGATGGACGAATAAACATTGCAAGCTGTCACCAAGTTTTATTTTCATCATTAATGTGGGAATAACATTCAGTAGAAGAACATTATACTAACCTAGAAGGAACAGGATCAGTTAATCACTGCTATGTGAAATTTCAGAATGAAGAAGATGGAATCTACAAGGGACAAGATTCATTGATTCCTATCTGACAGGAAAAGATGGAGATACCCTTGAAGTAACTAGGTCAGTGAATCACTAATATCCAAATGAAGAAGATGAAACTAAGCTTCCGGCTCCATGTTCAACAGTTCCATGCAAGACATTGCTTTACTCCTTGAATTGTGTGAGGAATATGCCAATGACAAAACTCAACTCTACATCTCATTCATCTGAATAAAGTATCATGAAAATGGAGGCAAGGTAATGACTTCGCCATGTCTATGTATGTAACACAACAGTCATACTATAAAGAACAATTCAACAACTCTGTGTATTTGGTAAACAGGTTTATTCATCCTTCAAATAAATGAAGAGACAACAATGCTTTTTGGGAATGAAGACTGTGCCCAGTGTGCCGGCCATAGACTAGGATATTGACAAATTAGATAATTAAAATAGAATCGTAGGCCTACTGTATACTGTTTTCTTGATGATTATGTTCAACAATTTACCTCTATGATATGAAAATATATGAGTAAGACATCATACAACAATTATAACAAATTCAAGTATAGCATCAGGTAGTAATTATTAAATTAACTCCTATAGACCCACCATGAAAACAGAGATCTGTTGGGCTTGGAATCAAGTTAACATGAAAAAAACCAGGCCTCAATGACAACCAAAGTTATTGGGACTACAAAATGGACATCAGGGTTATTTCAAAGTCTTTAAAGACAAATGTGACCTGAAACTATTTGTCAGTTTATTGTAATTTTGGCTTGCTATAATCCTTAAGGAACAAAATTTTTCTATCTTAAAGGAACTTTTTGTAAGGATATCATCTTACTGCAAAGTTCTATAATGTCACAGTTGCGGTTGCTTAAACTGTTGACTAATAACGTCTGAAAGTCTGCAGTGACTGTTGTTGAAATGGGTCACTCCTGTGGTATTTGTTCCTCTTGCAACAGTGTTTTGAGGCTTCTACTTACAATGTTATGGCACAGGTCAAGCCTCGGTAATTTCCTCATCATCATGCCTGGTGGAAATCAATGGGATTTGAGATGCGACTAGAATTTGCTGGGCATTCCGGGCAAACAACATTGGTGAGACCGTGAAGATCAGTCAAGCAGTGTCATTGATTCTTTTCTCTGTTTAGGATAAAAAATGTCATAAAAAATCCTGTAGAAAAAAGGGTTGTAGAAAGAGGTTAACTGTGAATGTCCCCTTGGTTGACTTTGATTGTCTCTCAGTTTCTCTTTGAGGGTGGTGTCTCAACTCTCAAGTGTCTGTGCTTTTTGCTTCTATCTCTCTCTTGACTTACTTCTAGGTTTGCTTCTCTAGAGTTTTTCTTGAATAAATCATTAGTTTTCCCATCTTTGTGTTTCTCTCTTCTCGGTCTGAGTTCCCCTATGTGGAAAGAGATCTTAATTGATGACTATGAGTTATCATGATTTTTAGGGAAATATATGATTTGATTGTCTCCTATCTATGAGTACATATATATGTGAATCACTTCCGTACAAATGAAGAAGATGAAATTACATAACACAAGGAACTGGCTTCATTAATTCTTATCTGCTGAGAGATAGATCTACCCTTGAATGAACCAGATCAGTGAATCACTTCAATCTGAATAAAGATGAAACTGACACAAGTACATGTAGCTGGCTTCATTTATTCCTACCTGTCAGGAAGAGATGAAGCTACTCTTGAATGAACTAGATCAGTGAATCACTTCAATCCGAATAAAGATGAAACTACACAAGCAACCGGATTCTGACACAAGTAGCTGGCTCCATTTATTCCTACCTGTCGGGAAGAGATGAAGCTACTCTTGAATGAACTAGATCTGTGAATCACTTCAATCTGAATGAAGAAGATGAAAGTGACACAAGTAGCTGGCTCCATTTATTCCTACCTGTCGGGAAGAGATGAAGCTACTATTGAATGAACTAGATCAGTGAATCACTTCAATCTGAATGAAGAAGATGAAACTGACACAAGTAGCCGGCTCCATTTATTCCTACCTGTCAGGAAGAGATGAAGCTACTCTTGAATGAACTAGATCTGTGAATCACTTCAATCTGAATGAAGAAGATGAAACTGACACAAGTAGCTGGCTCCATTTATTCCTACCTGTCAGGAAGAGATGAAGCTACTCTTGTATGAACTAGATCTGTGAATCACTTCAATCTGAATGAAGAAGATGAAAGTGACACAAGTAGCTGGCTCCATTTATTCCTATCTGGCAGGAAGAGATGAAGCTACTCTTGAATGAACTAGATCAGTGAATCACTTCAATCTGAATAAAGAAGATGAGACTGACACAAGTAGCTGGCTTCATTTATTCCTATCTGTCAGGAAGAGATGAAGCTACTCTTGAATGAACTAGATCAGTGAATCACTTCAATCTGAATAAAGAAGATGAAACTGACACAAGTAGCTGGCTTCATTTATTCCTACCTGTCAGGAAGAGATGAAGCTACTCTTGAATGAACTAGGTCTCTGAATCACTTCTATCTAAATGAAGAAGATGAAACTAAACTTCCAGCTCCACATTCGGTAGTGACTAAATACTTCCATACAAGACATTGCTTTCCTCCTTGAATTGTGTGCGGAATATACCAATGACAAATCTCAATTTTACAACTTTTTCATCTGAGTAAAGTCACATGAAAATGAGGCGACATAAGGTATTTGCCATGTCTATGTATGTAACACAACAGTCATACTATAAAGAACAATTGAACGACTCTCTATATTTGGTAAACAGGTTTATTCATCCTTCAAATAAATGAAGAGACAACAATGCTTTTTGGGAATGAAGACTGTGCCGGCCATAGACTAGGATATTGACAAATTAGATAATTAAATGGAATTGAACTGTATACTGTAATTGCTCAATGATTATGTTTAACAACTAACCTCTATGATATGAAAATATATATATGATGAAGTGGGATATACAGTAATTATAACAAAGTTCAAGTATAGCATTAGGTAGTAATAATTAAATTAACTCTTATTGACCTATAATATGGCTAATTTCATCTCAAACTGCACAAATCAATCCCTGAATGACACAAAATCTATTAGGTCAACTAATGAAGTAACTCAAAAACATAAGCACATTTACATGTAAAACAACTAAAGCAACAACGCTCTGCATTGGAACCGAGAAAACTAAAAGAAGTTATTCTCTCTTTTTTAGATGTTGAAAGCAAAAGTCTATAAAGGCAAAAACATAGCAGCATGCAGCAACAACAAAATAAGACATGACTTATGTACAACAAATCCATGAATTACACATCATGTATGAATGTTGCATGTATAATCCAAAGAGAAATGCAATGCTGAGAAATTGTCCATATATACTGAAAGGTAAAAATCATGCACCAGAATGATCTAGATGATTTGGTCTGAGACGGCAGACCCGAAAATTAACCCAACATGAAAACAGAGATCTACAGGGTGTCAGGTCAAATTAACAAGAATAAGGCTTGGCCACACTGTGGATTTATTCCATGATTACAGAAGTCATTTGGCCTATAAAATGGACATCAGGGTTACTTTAAAGTCCAAGGAAAAACGTCTGCAGAAGCTACTTGTCAATTTTTAGTCCTCTTGGCCTGCTGTAATCCTTGAGGAACACAATCCTTCTATCTTAAAGGAACTGTTTGTTAGGACTTTATCTTACTGCAACTAAAATGTCACAGTTGCAGTGACTTTTATTGTTGACCAACGTCTGGCACATCTGTAATGAATCAGTTGTTGAAAAATGAGTCACTCATGTGGTATTTGCACCTCTAAGTGTAATCTAAAATCTAGCAGGTCTCCAGATTAATGTATCAAAGCATGCAGTAATTTTCTGTATCTACTGGAGCTGAGCTTCTACACAGCTTCTACATGTTCCATGCATATTTATCTCTCAATACATCAACACAGGACACAATATGATGATGGGTAAGATATATACATCCATGCATAAGTTTGAGCTAAAGAATCAGTAACAGTATTACACAAGATTTTATTCATTTCATGTGATTCTTGTTCCATGATTCTCCTGTGTCTCATCGGCCTTTTGAATGTAAGCAAGTCTTAAAGTATCCAGATGAAAAGCATTCGTAATGGCTTCCTTGAAAGAAAACATCTTGTTCTGGATGTTACAGTCTCTCGTTTTGACCCATGCTTCTTCAATGATGTCAGAAGCTTCGATTAGAGTCAGTCGAAGGTGATCTTGGATGGTTTCCGCTCGCCAAACGTCTAAAGTCCGCTGCAAGATATTGGACATGAGTTCACTGATAAGAAAGACTGGTATCCCAGTCGTTAGAATAGTCCATTCAGTTTGGTGTAGGGCTGAGAAACATAAGCTTCCAATGACAATGGCAAAGCAGACAAGAATTTGGGTCATTACGTAGATACCCATGATGATATATAACGCTAGAGGGCGCCCTCTTGTGATGGTCCCATCCTCCCAGGCACACACTTCCAATGTCATCCTTGTTTCCCTCTCTCTCCAATAGAGGGCTAATGTCTGCATGATTCGAACAATAACAGCCAGAACTGCTAAATTGGTCTCAAACAAAGCCATCCAGTTCTTGTCAAGCTCTGATATGTTAGCTACAGACTTGATTGCAGCTAACAGAAATGTCATGATTAACAAAACCACCACTACAGTGTGGGACGTGCACAGTCTGAACAATTTCCTTTTCTCCATTGCATCAATTAGTCTGTTGTCATACACAGCCTGTTCCACATCTTCTACATACTGTTTTAAGTGAATGGGGGAGCCTGGGCTTGCTTCTAAGCTTGGCTGGGGGAACACCTGGTTCTCAAGGCACGGTATACACTCCAAGATCAATTTCTTGAAGAAATGATTGGGCAAAAATCGCCTGTCTATGTAATACTTAGTTGGATATTGGTAGACTGAGCCTCTGCCCAGTACTAAACTACCCACTCTAACTGTTTCTGGAGGACTGGGACCACAACCTCTTAGGTCTTCCTTTGTGATTGAGACTGGCTTGATGTACTCCCTCTGACTGTACATGGAGTATCTGTCACCCCTCCCTCCACTGGCAAGGGAGTAATGGTCTCCTCTGATGCTGCCCAAGGAGTAATGGTCCTCATGGGGACAGCCATACAGGGAGTTGTGGTCTCCTATGGATGGAACGTGCATGGACGAATGGCCAGATGGAACGTGCATGGATGAATGGCCTGAGGACATCATGGACGCAGCTTCTGGAGGGTCACAAGGTCAAAGCTGGCTCCACTGGCTGGCAACTGGATAACTCCTAAAGAAAAGGGAAAATGGGTAGTTTTAGAAATTAAACAATCATGTTATAGGCCAAAAGTCCTAAAGCCTCTAAAAAGTTAAGACCACCTTGACCAGTTGCATCTGCACAATGCTCTCTAAATCTACAAGTGAATGTTGTTTTGGATGTAGGCGTAAATGCTAACTTAATCAATGGCCTTGCATATCAATGACTATGTATGCAGACAAAATTTGGCACATATATATGTAAATCCTGTATTCATAATATAGTGAACGTATGGGTTACATTATCGTCAACTTCTCATCTCATAAATGGATATTAACCACCCTGGGTGGTAAGAACTTGCCCTATAGGACTGCATTGTCCATAGATTGTATCCAGATACTAAACTACGTACCTACCAATACTGGCATTATACTGCTGCCTTAAATCAAAGTATTTTCATTTGAGTGTGGCTTTGACATATTATTTTCTTTGTGAAGTACAGACAAAAATCTGGGTAACAAAGCAACATGGCTCATTAAACAGACATACATATATATATAACTGGACAAGTTGAAATGACCCAACAAAATATTACATCAAAATCAACAAATTTGATCCGTACAAACGTCAAGTATGCAGAGTTGAACAAGAAATTATTGTAAAAGGTTACTTTTACTCAAACTGCATATTAACTAATTGGGTAATTTCAAACATCTGTGCATTTCTGGTTTTGGTTTGCTGGTTTTATAATAATTGTAACACTGAAAAAGAAGAAGAAAGAAACTGTTTGGAGGGTCTACTCATCCTGGTCACCAAAAGAAAGCTCAAGAGTACTTTGGTGAACTGTGAAACTATAATGTGTCGTGGTCCACTATGGATATTACGAAGATCTTATAAGACGCTTCAGAAAGAGTGTTACCCTTTGCCATCTAAGGAACTTTGGAAGTGTGACAATAATCACACCTGACAAGGATTTAGTGCTTTATCTTAGTAAGGTAACCCAAGGTGCAACAGTGCCACAGTGTTTTGAGGCTTCCAATATAAAATATATCACCTATAGAACACCTCAGAATAATGCAATGGAAAATATATATATAAAAAAACATAAAGAAGTGTAAAAAATGTCGAAGTGGTTCGAATACGATTACAGGAAGGAGATTACAACTTCTAAATCCTGTAATCAGCGTTATCACATGTAGCTCCCCTTGTAACAGTGTTGTTTGAGGCTTCTACTTACAATGTTATGGCGCAGAGCAAGCCTCGGTAGTTTCCTCATCATCATGCCTGGTGGAAATCAATGGGATTTGAGATGCGACTAGAATTTGCTGGGCATTCCGGGCAAACAACATTGGTTAGAGCACCGTGAAAGTCAGTCAAGCAGTGTCACTGATTCTCTTCTCTGTTTAGGAGAAAAAAACTGCATAGAAAGTCTTGTGGAAAGAGGTTAAATCAGTAGCCTTTTGCTAAACTTGCTGCGAATGTCCCTTTGGTTGACTTTGATTGTCTCTCAGTTTCTCTTTGAGAGTGGTGTCTCAACTCTCAGTTTCTGTACTTGTTGTTTCTATCTCTCTCTTGACTTACTTCTTGGCTAACTTCTCAAGAGTTTCTCTTGAATAAATCTTCAGTTTCCTTCTTTCTTAATTTATATCCAGATCTGAGTTTCCCTCTGAGGTAGGAGATCTTAATTAATGACTCTTTGAGCTATCTTGAGTTTCTCCAAGTTCCCGTCTTTTCTCTTCAGTCTGAGACCACAAGCATTTGCCCTGTTTTGATAGTCCAACATCACATCAATGGCAGGGTTACAAAAGTCACTTCAATTACCCAAGTCACTGGCCCTTGTTTATTCTTGACAATGATCCGGAAGATATGGCACCTGGTGGCCTGGAACTGACTCAAGTCATCCCCTGGTTTCTATGACAACCTCAGTGTCCTGTGCAATGAGAAGGGCTTTTTAATTTCTCTTGGGTAGCTGCTTTGGTATCCTGGGTTTTCTCTCTCAATTTCACCCCCAATAGGCTTTGAGTAGTCCTCTAGGATATAAATGTATTCTCCCTTGGTTTTCAATGGCTTTTCAGAGTAATCTTCTGAAATAGTCCCTTGGTAGTTTCTTTTAGTGTTAGTCCTTCTGGTAGTATTTTATTCCTCTTAGTTAGAAACCAGACCTTGGTGTGTGAAAGACTTCATTAATTGAAACCATCTGTTGTAATTCAGAGTTTCCTCTTGGGGTTAATCCATTTTGGTAGTCCTTCTAGATAGTCCTCATAGGCACTTTCTCATTTGGTATTCCTTCTGGATATTTGGTAATCCTGCAACCCAGTTGATTGTGTTAGACACTAATGGCCATTAATAGCCTTCCTGTATAATCCTCTTGCATTAGTCTCATCGTGTCATCAAGGCTCTACAGTTCTAGTTGGTAGCCTTTGATATTCCTAGGTGTAGTCCAGGATTGTCCTTCTTCTGTGATTCATGGTGAATAGCCCATCTTTATAGTCCAGCACACATCAGCAAGGCCATCTGAAACAAAAATATTTGTGATTAACGTCACACAAACCATAATAATGATAATCAACTGGGTCAACAGCAAGATTAGGAGACAAAAATTAGCACTGGATGTCATTCAACAGTCTGACCCAAGAGAGTAAAAAAGGTAAAAATATTATAATAAGTGCAGTCATGATCATTTACCAGTGCAAACATTCCATCAAATGGTGATAGACAATGGCCAGCTAGAATAACTTGCTCAATTAACCCACATCGCTGAGTAATCAAACAGAGATAATCTGAGCTGACTTGAGCTGGCCTGAGACATGTTTGGAGTAATAAGAGTTTTTTTCCCTTTGTCAAATTAGTCATAATTGCCATCTCATAATGGCAGTACAGATCCAATGTCTTTACTCCTTCAAATATTGCCAATTGGCTAAATGGTCCAACTGAAAAGATGGACATGAATCATGGTCCAATGGAAGACTATAGTCTTGATGGTGCAGAACAGTAGGCTATACTTACTGTATCTCTGTATTCGTCCATGCCCACATTGGTGAAACTTTAAAGAATTAACTATTTCTTTTTTGTGTCAATAGATGTACACTACGATAATTACCATTCATTAGAATTTAGAACACTAGCCCCACAAATCCTTTGTCTTTCGAAGTCTGTCTCTCCCTGTTTAATATTCAAACTGCAACTCCTGCAGGACAGTGCAATCTGCAGTTTGAAATACTCTGATGAAGTGAAAGTTTCTATTGCCTAGGTTTTAAAAGTACAATACGAGTATCTCCCCACAATGGCATTAGAACAATATATCCTTTACTATGTTTGATATTCCATAGATCTGCATCTCAAGTATATAGGACAACGTTAGCTACATGCATGGTGCATATTTTTGTGATCTGCAGTTTCTAATTGTCCATATTACACATTTAACTTAATGGCATTGTTAGTCAAACAAAATTACTAAGAGAAATGAGGACACCTCTTCATCAGTAGTCCCCATTTCGAAGGCTATCTAGTTAATTCCAACAAAGCTCAATATTCCCATACTCCCATGCAGTTGTCTTGGCAGGCAATATTCCAGTCTTGCGGATATATAACTACACACCTCAAATGGTTTAATGGAATAAAACAGTTTTTCTTAACAAACCAAGATTACTGTCCCATTAAATCAAAATAGTCTCCATTCTAACAACTGCAACTGAGACTGCAGCTCCTGAAGTCAGACTTCATTAATTCTCATTATGAAATGAAGTTTAAATAGCCAAGTTTCTCACAATCATAATCCCATAACAACAATGCAGTCCATCTCCAGTAATATCCATCACAGAGTTCAATATTCCACTGCAACTAAATATGACTCCTGTCCACAGTCCTGCTAATGCCATCTAGAGAGGCTGTTGAAGCCTCTATCAAGTCCCAAGGTCTAATGAAATGACAGCCCCAGTTAGAACTGATAGGGCTGCATAACTGGCCAGCTAATTGTGGGCCAGGGCCACAGAGAAGCAAGGGGGCTCATTTGGTTAGGGGGTGATTCACATTTGGGGTTTGGGTAGACAAGGGTTTGGGGTGCAAGGGAATGTGACACAGACAACAGATGACATCATCAGTGGCACAACCCAGAACCCAAACTGTGCAAAAGTGCAGTCATTGTTTTAATTTTACAATCTGTGCAAACAGGCAAGTTACTTTAAATGACATTCACGTGTCTTTCTTTTTTACATCCCCCAAATTACAAACTTTTCCTGAAATATTTTGCAGAAACCTTTGATTGAACAATTAAACGGCAAATCAAGCCTAGTATATGGAGTTTTAGTTTTCCAAATTAGCAGCAAAAAATTGCATTCATTGTATAGGTTCATTACTGTATTTCTTCAATTCAAGGCAATCCAGTAATGTTAAGTTTTTGTACAAATGCATGCAGGAAAGTTTTACAGTTGACAAAATCCAGCTGCAGGAACAAAAGGGAACTTGGGTGATGCACAATGATAGATTGGCTAATAATGACTGTTGGGCAAACAACATTCCTTTGCTGAGCAATGTTAAGCCACCATTGCCTCTACCCTTCTGTGCACAGATGCTGTTACAGAAAGGAACTAGAATTGCACTGTAAAAACTTAAATGCAAAATTTCTCAAGTTCCAACATTGCCACAAAGAAGTCACTGGAAGTATCATGGATTTACCTAATGGACATGTCAATGAATTTTAAGCTTTTATCCATAAATGTGTTACTGTAAATTACAACAAATGTGATATATAATATCAATTTCAAAACAAAAATCTGTAACTTAAGCTGTGAAGACTTTTCACTAAAATTTCAACTCAAAACATGAATACAGTTTAAATTGTTATTAGGCCTAATTTCTACAGCAACATTTCTAAACTCCATGCTGCTTTAACTTCGAAAATGCAAGTTTATTATTGGAATACAGAAATTCAGCAGAACCTATCAGAAATTGTTATTGTAATCTAAGGTAACTGCTTTCACAATATATTCAGTACACTGTTGTAGTTCCCCCAGATCATGGAAGGTTATTATTTGGTCATGTCCAGATGTAACC
Source organism: Platynereis dumerilii (assembly GCA_026936325.1). Classification (NCBI taxonomy): domain Eukaryota; kingdom Metazoa; phylum Annelida; class Polychaeta; order Phyllodocida; family Nereididae; genus Platynereis; species Platynereis dumerilii. The sequence continues at coordinate 86,623,679 of JAPTHN010000001.1, read as the reverse complement.
ATACTCTATTCTCTTTTGTATATCACTCAGGTACCCCAGCTCCAATAGCACCCCATGCTGCCCTCCCAATGCCCTGCAATGCATAATCTGAAGTCATAGGGACACCAAAGTGACAGGAAGGAACCAGAACCTTGTAAATTTCACGCATGCCCAGTCACTGTCCACCCAGCATTGTTTAGGGCTATGTGGACAGACTGCATCAGTGTTGGACAGACTGCACCAGTGTTGGCCCAGTGTTGGTCCACTGCTGGGCCTTCATCAAGGCTTCATGGACCATCTGTTCTATGCAATGCTGTTGGCTGAGACCATTTGTTTGCTCTCATTAACCATTTGTCCTCATTTGTCTGGTGGGTAATGATCCAGTGCTCTTGAATATCTTTGTAACAGATCTGGCAGTTCCATTGCTGACTGTTTTGCTGCAGAATGCAGAATTTGAGTCAGTAAAGCCGGTCAGGATCACTGAAGTAAAAGTGAAGTTAGTAGCCATATGTTTTAGATAAACAAAGTTTATTAAATTTTCGATATTATAGTAATTTATAGAACAGAGTTTCTTTTTATGATTTTTTTTTACAAATGACAAGAACATGTCCACACTCTTTGAGCCCTAGCATGATCACTTAATTATTCCACTGTGAAGTTAAATTGTTAGTTGCCAGAAGATCTGACTAACTTCATAAAAACTACAGATCATGATGGTATCAACCAAACATAAATGCAATAGCTCTAAACAATTTATTTCTACAAAATCAATTTCCCAGGAATGATCCCATAATGCATCTCTGTATTCAACTTCTGACAATGCCTTGGCAATGAACTAATGGTATAATAACAGAGCTTTGCATGTCAATACCACACAGGGCCATGCATGATAACTGCATGAGACCACCTCAATGATTTCTCCCCATTGGGTCAATACAATGACCTGGGTCAGAGGTCATGTCATGCAACCACTCCCATTCACACCTCAATTAAAATTAGCTACAAAACAATGGTCATTCAATAACTGGAACACTTAAAAGGCCCTCATGTGACAAGTTGCCAAGTGCAGCCCCGAGCATGACACAATGCAGTGCATGTTCAATATTGCTGTCTATTGCACACACAGGGAAAATACCAATAGCCACAAGGAAATAATGCAAACCGAAATTAGAGTCATAACAACACTACTCATTAGTAGCATAGTAAATGCAATAATGTTGAATATTGGAAAATCGACAAATATAATTATTTTCTACTTAGTGTTTTTTGTACACATTTTGTTTTTGTTTGCTGTAACAGATTGCAATATTGCCACATATTGTGAAAACAAGATAAAAGGACACCTGATCATAAAATGCCACAATTTCTCCTCTAATTTCCACGATGGTCGTCGAAGGGTATTTCGTCAACATTTCACTTTGCCACAATTTTGGAAAAATTCTATAATTTTCGCTGAGATGTGTTACACACTCTTTTCAATTGGTGTGGCAGGAATTATGTCCAAATTTTATTCGATGTATAATTACCAACAATTGCAGTCAATTCTGTTGGTGTCAGTACAAATCAATGTACCAAACCTGAAAGCGAATGGTTCTAAATTTATATTATATCTGTAGCTGAAACATAATAACATTCGGATTAGGACCAATACATGTACTGGCAAGTTGTACTGTTGTAGCAAGCTGAGTCCAAAAAGGTTGGTCTGAGACTTTAAAGAGAAAACAAACAGTCCCAGAGACATTAATTTTGCAGCAACATTCCGAACTTCAAAGAGGAGGTTTCTTTACTAAGAAACTCAACTTGACCTGTGAAATTTGTCTTGCTGTATCAAGAAAAACAGAGGTCTCCCATACAAAAAAAATGCTATTAATCTAAAGCTTTATGTCAAAATTGTCCATTAAACTTACATTATTTGTGAGGCACCGAGTATGAATACTCATTAGGGTGAGCACCTTCTTTTATTTTACTCTTCGCTTGTGTTTGGTACATTGAAAACATCATGCACACTCGAAAAGCAATGCTGGGTACATAGCAACCTGAATGATAACATTCAAATAGTATTAGTTGCGTAGATCTATTTTAGTCTTTTATTAAAAAGAAAAATAATGTGCAAGCACTTTTAAGAGATGCTTGTAGATAGACTGCCCATAATAGTATCTACCCCTTTGCCTGTCACCTGCACAAGGGTATCTGGCATGTGAGACCTGCACAAGGGTATTTGTCACTAAGACCTGCTGGAGGGTATCTGGCCTGTGACCTACTTTTGGTGAGACCTGCTGGAGGGTATCTGGCCTGTGACCTACTTTTGGTGATTGACCTTTGACCTGCAGAAACTCAGCCTGTTTGTTTTCTTTATTAATTTCTTCATCTCAGAAAGACACCAAAAGTTTATCAACGCAATATAAAATTCTATGGAGACTGTGTGCAAAGTTTTAATGACAGAGATGAAACAGCATGACTAAGGCAGTTGTCATAAGTTTCAGAGCCTTCCTCCCACAACAGAGATGCCACTTGCAAGCAAGCAAGCATCTCTAAAAACCATTGAGTGCACAGCTCAACACCAAAGAGAAAGCAGTGTTCATTATTGTGTATTTAAATACCTACACTTAAGTACGTTCATGTAACGTATCCTTTGTGATACATGGTATAATAATGCAAACAGAAATATATATGCGCCAATAAAGCAGTGTCCGCATGGAAATTTGATCATATCTTTATATAATTATAAATAATGTCCCAAGGTTCAGACAAAAAGGTGCAGTGATTTTTTCTTCAAGCTGCGAACTGACAGACAGACAGACAGTCACAGATGGATGCATAAGTCTTCGCAGGACTGATTCATAAACTTGCCATTTAAAATCATGCTCCAGAGATATATTGTATGCATCTTCTGGTACATATTATACAAGAATAAGGAAGAAAGATGTCATTTTATCAAGGCATGCAAGCACCAACGACCATTAATGTCACTTTTCTTGAAAACTAATTATACCCACAGCAATAAAACACTTTAATTTCATACTTTTAGCACAGGGAATGCAAAAATAATTGGAGAATCTTGGGTGAATAATTACTCATTTCTCGGAGGGGAAATAAAAAAGTTGAAAGACTTTCAGTGAGAATAACCTTGAAGAAACTAGGGCTAGTTATTTCAAGGAATTACCCTCTATGTTTTCTCTGTCTTTTCAAGGGTAGATTTCTAGATATACTTAAAATTTAGTTCATTTTAAATTACAATAAAATGAGGTTCTGAAGCACCCATGCAGGCAAAACTTTTGCATGAAACAGCCAAGGAAATTGGAATCTACTATATTTTTTGTCAATCCTGATTAATCTGGCGTACATGTTGATAAAAGACAGCTGATCAGCATAGCTTGTGTATGTTTTACTCAAGTTTACAAGGACATCATGCAGCTACAATGTTCATTTTGTTTGTTAAAAATACCCTTTTCAGCCAGTTTATACATTCGGTACACATAGCGAGTGTTTAGAAGTTCATCACTTGAGTGTGTTGAGTCTACTTGAAGTGGATCCACCTTAAAGCTCCTAAATCGCAGGGATGTATATTCATGAATGCTGCTGAGTTTATCTCCACTTTAGGATAAGGCCCATTTCCAATGTAGCATCACTTTATCATGGTAATGCTGTGGGCTAGATCCATGCTACAGCTTAAGTTTCACAACTTTAAGCAGTCAAGTTGAGCAGTGTTTATCATTACTTCACCACTTCATGAATACTGATATCATGTTCAGCAGTTCAGGCTGAGATAGCCTAATACTACATTCATGTAAATTATACAGCAAGGATTGGGTGCTCTGCTCACAACCAGGCATTATCTCCTTGCATGAGGCATTACAAACAGATAAAGTTGCTCAACAACAAACAAACATGGTGTCACTCCATGCTAATGCAAATGGTGAAGTACTTTGCACAACATATATTGTGACATCTTATTTCACTTCTAGATCTTTGTGGGGTATATAGGCCTATGCATAATACCTCAGACTCAGGTGGTTTAAAATGCGAAGTAAAGAAAACACAAGTTTTTCCTCACACACGAAAATGATTTGCCTTCTGTGATGAAATAAGATACCATCCTGTTAAACTTACCATACATTATTTTGCACTGACAATACCATCCGTTGGGGAATGGGTTTAAAATGCTGAGCATGTTCAGGTGGCACTGAATCGCCTTGAACTAGATGTCATGAAAAATGAATGTACATGCCTGTCATCGTGTTATTTCAAAATAATTTAATGGTGTCACTTTAGGATGATAAGCTTGGCAATGTACAAGTTAACCAACTTACCATTCAAAACTCTTATGATATAAGCAATATAAATGGATGCATAGATGAAGCCATGGCTATAGTTACATGTAATTCCAATAACATCACATGTAATATTATGTATCACAACATATATTTCTATACTATTGCATGGATATATATTCATATAATATTGACCTGATGTAGAAAGCAAAGCCTCTTATGAGGTCAATAATAACAGTCCAGTTGCAGTGAGAACAACCATTATTTCTGGTTGAGTTATTTTCCCAGTTGTGACATGCCTCATTCTGAGCCATTCTGGGGGCATTGATTTCATCAGCTCTTATTTATCACACTCTATTGCCTTGTGGCCCCTGGACTTTTTTCATCATCGGGGATTCATCACTAATCTCATACAACATGGGTAGGCAATGGGAGATTAGTGTGTTTGAAACATATATAATCCATGCGATGTCATTTTAAATGATGTAAACAAATTGGTGTAAATTAAAGTTGTGACTCATCCTGGCAACTATATTGTCCAAAAGCACTGCAGTTGTACTTAACATTCAGATGGCTCATATAATAGAAGGTAATAAATATAATTTGGCACAAAAAGGAAAAGTATTTCAACCTTTATTTGGTCATCTACAACAGTAGCTTAAATAAAGCAGCAAGTTGCCGATCTTGGATCTCTTTCTCTTATCAAAATAATTTTTGCACCATACATTTAATCGTGTCCCTCAAAACCCAATCTTTTGTTTGAAACGTGTGAAAACCCAAATGTGTCTCGTGGAATCATAACACATTTCATGAAATGGGTCGCTCTGTCACTTCTTTTCTTTTTTGATTCAAAACTATTAAACCAATCAATCACTGCTCTGAAATAACGTGATTAATGTAGTTCTCGCGTGATTTTCTTGTTCAATAATCTGTGCAATGAGATGGCAAGTGTGTGGGTTACACTGGGTTGGTTGGGTTTGTTGGGGTAAGGGCTAGTTTTGTAGCAATCTGTGTCACAAAATGTTACCATTTCAGAAAGTGGGACTTTCGCTGATCGATGCTCTTCCAGAGAAATTCAAAGAGAAAGTTATGGAAAATGAAACAATTTTGTTCATTTTTGTTGATTACATGTAGTACATAGTTCCTGTCACATGAAGCGACTTGTTATAAGAGTAATTTACTCGACCTATGTGACTAACCTCCTCCTTCACTGAGCAGTACTTATAGTGCATTTGCACCAAAAGGAGAGACTGCACCCCCACAAGAGACTACTTTATGACTACATAAGGGATGGTTTTATAACGCAGGGACCACTAGACAATAGTAGACATGTAGACCCCATACCAACTTTTGATACATAACAATCTAGATGGTCATGGCAAATTGTCGAACACTCCCAAAATAAGCAGATAACAGGATAGTGAATAGAGAAATTAGGCGGCTGGGAAGCAGACTTTTGCAGTACATGTAATACTGCATGCACCAATGAAGAAGCTGGGACAATGAGATTGGAAGCAATTTAAAGTTATAAACATTACAGCCAATTTCTATATCAAGGGCAAATAAACCTTTACATTAATGTTTGATTCCTTTCAATCATAAATAAAGCTATAAGGGACCGTTCAGAATTTATGACTGGGGGGGGGGGGGGAGTTTTGGCCGAGGGGGTACTAACTTTTCACACGTGTTTCAAGGGGGGGTATTAATTTTTGACAACATTTTCAAGGGCGGGGTAAGAAATTTTAACAAAGAAAAAAGGTTAAAAAACACGCATAAACTCATTTTATTTGGACCATTTTACAGGCAAAAGTTTGCGAAATGACGCGAATCTGTACGCCTGGCCTTGTATAAACAGTATTATATGTGTGTTTTGCTTTGTATGTCGAGGGGGGGTACTAAAAATACGCGTGAAACCCAGGGTTGGGGTACTAAAAATCCGCATGAAACTCAAGGGGGGGTATCAATTTTTGACGGGAAGTTCCAGCAAAACTCCCACCCCCCCCCCAGTCATAAATTCTGAACGGTCCCTAAGACATTGCCAGGATGAAAAAAAAAGTTCTGCAAAAATTAATAGGTCTGAGATTGCCCTTGATCCTGCTGACCTGGACTTAATTAAGACAAATGGCTTGAAATACATCCATAATCATAGATACGACCAGATTTAGACAGATAAATTCCATTTTAAAATCAGCACACTCATCTATGCCAAACCAGAGAGTATCCCTTTGGCAAAGTAACCTTGCAGCTTCAGAGAAGGCCAATCTCCACTGACCAGCACCTTCCAACTTCAGGACATTTTTCAGCAAAAAGAGATTGCAGAAGATTACTTGGCTGATCACCTGCAGTGTGGGGTCTGGACATAGCTCCACATCGAATGCCAATAAATGCCAACAAATAGTCCAGAAATATCCCTAATTCCAAGCTGAGGAATACCCTACAGTCAAAGTATATCCCCCTTTCAAGGTGGGGCATGCAGTTGTCATACATCACAAAACCAAAGCATTGACACTGTATTAAAGGAGAAGTTGTTTTTTTTTCACAATGTTTTGGGATACAATTATTGACATATTATTGTTCTGGTTTTTTTTCCTGAGCACATTTGTTAAATGTTTTGCCGGTGTAGGTCAATTGCAGTCCCAAATCAAGCTGCATGACCATTGTGCTTGTCTGAAAAATATGACCTATACTAATCCATTAGAGCTGTTTGCGGATTAGCGGTCCAAACAGTTTCAAAATTAACTTTTTACTTCGTCTTGTGATGTCACTGGCTTAAAACTGCATTGTTTTTGTCAGTTATGGTTAATCAGTTGATTCAGTGCTTATATCTAGCAGCATAGGTGACAATAAACAAACTAATTAAATGACTTAAGGTACTTCATCAAATAAGATTAGGAGACCAACAGAAAACTGTCAATGATGTGGCAAAGCCAGTTTGCAAATTGGAAATAAGAAATTACTTTTTTCAGTGGACCGCCAATTCGCAGAGAGCTATAAGAGTACACTGTAAAACCTGCTGCGTTGCTTTAATGGCAGCTACCATAATGAATACAAAAAAGTGCCATTTTACGACAGAAAACCGTTGTTTTTACTGCATGAACCGTTGTTTTAACAGTAACTGCTGTAAAAGTAACGCAGCTGGATTTACAGTGTACAAGTGCTGCTGACTAGGTATCTTATTTCCTGCTCTAAGAAGACTTGAAGTTTTGCACACAACTTAATCCATAAAACATAAAATACTAATATGGTACCAAGATCAAACATAAATTGAATACAACTTCCATAACTTTTGGCTTAGGTAATATGTTAAATTACATTCATGAACATAATTATACATAACATTCCTCTCCAGCATCCCAATTTATGTGCCCAATATATATGCAATGCTCAGGATAATCCCAGGTTGGTAAAATCACAAAATAAGAACATTGAGCATTAAAAGTTTTGTACACAACTAATAGTAACACCATTACACACAGTTACAGAAAATCAGGAATTATTCAGACACCAAAAACAAATAGGGCTACTGTAACTACTTTCATTATCTTTGCAAGTTTTGGTTAGGTATCATATTAGGTAACATATTGCTTACCCAGACATATTCATATTCCTATGGCAGAAGTAATATGCAATGGTGGGTCTAATAATCCTTTTAGGTTGGAATCACAAAATAAAAGCATTGAGTCATTATGCTTGATGATTTCCATGCATAAAATTATCATTGTTCCAATTGCTCTGACCAGGTATTATCCATGCCTTGATCCAGTAACTTCATAACTCTGGAAACTTTGCTGATCGGCTAGTTCCTTTGTATACATGAATATGAAGTTTGCAACATTTGTATCCTCTATTTCAAAAACATCTACATCCACCAGGATTTCAAATTGTATTCATATAGATGCAATTTGATCTGATGCAAAATATTAAGTCCAAAATATGATGCAGTTTTGTACACAACTTCATCCATCCAAGAATGAGTTTAGTCTGCATGTCAGCACCACTTGTATATATATATATATATGATGCTATCTGAAGAATTCAAGTCAAAATTTCAAGTAAATAGACATGCATTTAGCTTTGCACACAAGCCATACAATTCATACAAACATCCAGACATTTTATACATCAATTCAGAAACGTTATTCCCTGAAATTTCCCTTACCCTAAGGCTCAAGGAGGAAGCCTTTTAAATCCTCAGAACAAAACTGAAGGTCACTTTGACCTTGAAAGAGTAAATAAACATTGTGCCCAAGGTCATTCAGTTGCATTCATAAGTACCTCTTTGACATGCAAGGTCAGTCGTTTCATTCAAGTGGCACTTATAAGTATTCCCTATTCAATGTATTCAGGTATGACCTCACAAGAAATTAAGTCCCAAACAATTCAGAGCAAGAAAAAAGGAAACCTTAACAAATGGACAGAGTGGACAGACCATCAGGACAGTTGCTTCCTTGTTGTGATTGTGAGGACATCCAGGGCAATCCTTGGTAATTCTCAATGAATACGAATATAATACCACCACAGTATACACTATAAGAAATGGTGAAAACTCATATAATTATATTCCTGCTGGCCATAATTGTTACATATATCTCCAGTTTTGCGTAATACTTTTAAAAGATTTTTTTGGAAATTGCTGCAAAATCTCCTTAGATAACTCTGCATGACAATTATTTTGACCAAATTATACATAATTTAAGAAAAGAAAAAGTCCAAATACATCAATTTTATCCAAAAGAGTGACAGCTTTAAGTATATTCCAACGATATCTAGAGACATTTTGACAACTTAATTGAATCAAGTGCACTTACTACAGGTACTTCATAACAGCATACAGTGCACATGTTTTGGCCATAGGCCTATATTGATCACTACAATTTATACATATGTGTACATCAGCAAATCTGGTAACACCCACTGCACACCATAATATGATGGACAGAAATTAAGCCTAAATTATCTCAATGTACTCGTAAATTTTGACATAAAAAGGTCAAATTTTTGTGAAGTGAGACAATATTTTAATGACTCCACGATGACTCTACAATATTGGACGTGAGTTGCTTCTAAATCTATTTAGCCTATATTGGTTTGATGCCAACCACCATGACAAGGTTTTAGGGAATTAAAACACCTTTTTGTAAAAATGTGAGGGCACTTAAACCAGCCATGGCAGTCTTCATTTTTTTGTTCACTAAACTCTGAAAAAGGTTTCTCGATCATATTACGTATATCAAGTTGATCAGGACTGACAGTGTGGTCTTCAGTTTCACACAAGGTTTTGCATGCATGATCTTTACAAATGCTTGTGCATGCAGGTACCATGCATTCATTGTGTCAGTTTTATACCAACCATTTTTACAGTGTATAGAACCAAAACGACCATGGCATAAACTCAACTCAGAGAATACTCCAGGATGGATTGGATGGCTCCTTATAAATTATAAATTTTTATAAGAACGGGAGACATTAAACGACAGGCAATAAATCTGAAAAACTGTCTATTTCCACAAAATCTAAATACACCTCAACAGAACTAACACTGAGTGAAAGATGCTGAAGTTGCATCAGTGCCACTCTATTATTTACTTACTCAGCAACCCAAGGCCTTTAGGGTATAAGGACCCACTTTGCAAATCTGTTTGAATTTGGACTAAAAGGCTAACTCATGCACTAGAGGCCAATGCAAGAGCTTGAGGGTTTATAAAAGACAACAGTAAAAGACTGCAGGTTTGCTGATCTAAAAGGACTGCATGGGGAACCAGCAGGGACACGAGAAAGAGCAAAGGCCCAGAGAAGGATGAGGAAAGAGTACATTGGAGTCCACAAGGAAAATACAAGTACATGCACACTGTGAAGCAAGCCCATGTACATATTAGTTAAATAGAAAGCTTGAGAAAAAGGAAAACAACAGATACTGAAACAGAATTTAGTGTCTGTACAAAATGTTGTTTGAGAAACAGACAAGTTGCTCAAAAGTTATTCATTATGAAAGGAATTCATGACAGATGTTAGTGAATTTAGGCGATATTATAAAAATTCTATCTTAATTCAACATAACATTTTCCCTTTTTGAGCATAGTCTACCAACAAGATACACGCATAATTTAATCAAAACTGGAAGGTTTTCAAAAAGAGGCTAAAGTAATGGTAAGATTAGTATGACCCCTCTGACCTCTGTGTATAAGGAAAAGGGAAGCTGGTAGAATCAAAACAACACACGATTGATAATTAGTATGCACGATGGCCACGAGACAAACATTGAAGCTTAAATCGGTCTGTCTGAAGGACAAGAAAATAAAGAAGGGTGGTTTGATCATGGAGGTGCAAGAAAGGTGTTTTCGGTGCAAAGGGGGACCACATGGGCCTGGGAGGAATGATCCGATTGAAGTAATGACAAAAAAAACAAAACATGCAAGCACTTTAAGAGATGCTTCTAGATAGACTGCCAATGATAGTATCTACTCCTTTGCCTGTCACCTGCATAAGGGTATCTGGTATGTGAGACCTGCACAAGGGTATTTTTCACTAAGACATGCTGGAGGGTATCTGGCCTGTGACCTACTTTTGGTGATTGACCTTTGACCTGCAGAAACTCAGCATGTTTGTTTTCTTTATTTATTTCTTCATCTCAGAAAGACGCCAAAAGTTTATCAACTCAAGATAAAATTCTATTGAGACTGTATGCAAAGTTCTTGTGACAGAGATGAAACAGCATGACCAGGGCAGTTGTCATAAGTTTCAGAGCCTTCCTCCCACAATAGAGATGCTGCTTGCAAGCAAGCAAGCATCTCCAAAAACCTAACAAAAGCGTTATAGGGCCTATATTGACTGAGAAAAGAGTAAGTAGTACACATGGAAAAGAGAGAATGACGACAAAAAAATATGCCTATACTGCATGGAGAAAGAGATAACGTATGTGAATGTATAGAGCCTTCGGATTAATCTCAGATGTGGGATCATGCAGAGCATGTGACAAGAGCCAGAAGTATTACTGAAAGTAGCTGAAAGTATATTATGTTGTAGGAGGATGAGGCAAATGGGCTGAAGACCAATCATGTATTCATACTCATGTTCTTTATCACCTCATGCTTTCATCCTCTATAGGCCTACTTTGTGGGCTACAGGTACATGCCATGTACTGCATGGCTCCCATTTCATGATATATATTGAGAACAAGCTAATCATATTCCAGGCTAGTCATATTCTAACCAAAAACTGTCAGAAATGTACAATCTTATTATATTAGTTGCTGATACTATAGTAAGACCATGCATAGTATGGTTAGACAGGTTGAAATAAACATTTGCATATTGCCTTATTGTCTTGAAGTCCTGTTAATTACAAGCCTGTATTTGCCAAATGACAGGAGCAACAAAAACAAACCAACCCATCATAATCTTACGACTTTACCTGCACAGGGCATTATCTTCCTTGTGTGGTTAGTACATACAGTTGTGGTTATATAAAGTACAACAAGAGAGCAGATTGGAATATTGTTGTCAATGTCGTGACAACATCTTATGCCAAAACCTCACAACATGAAGGCTCATATGTATGGAAGCTCCCATTAATGCCATCATTTAATACCAAGGAGAAAGCAAATACGACACTACAGGGATTTTGTGGATATTGTCAGAACAATGTCTTTTTGATGGCCTGAGGATGTTGAAGTCCTGAAAAATGCTCTACCATCCTCAGTAACATCACATGTATAGCAATGACTATAGCATTGTATGCATGTGACATCACTGTCATTTAGATGAATGAGATTTTTAAGTCTTACAACATATATTCAGTTTATGTCAAATGTAAAATGCCCTTTTCAGGTCCAGTATAGGCCTACTTTTATCAACATCCAGGTTTTCTTCACGACTAAGTCTAAAAATGTGTGTAAAAGGCTAACAGCAATGATTTCTTTCAACTGAATGCTAATGTATTATCCACACATAATTGTTTTGTCAAAACAGACATCTATGCCAATTTTTTTACATTCATCATTAAAAACAAAAAAAATGTATTATTTCACACACAGCCACCACAGCCTGTTTATTAAAGTGTTGTTTTTTTTTGCATCCTGACACCAGTACCTATCCAATAACCAGAATGACACATAAACTGAAGTATCCGTATAATGTCTGATGCCGATGCTTCATTGTCTCCTGCATCTAGCTTATAAGCAGACTAATCTCTGTAAGTCACCCTGCTATTATATCAAGCATTTCACAGAAATATAATATCCATTGTTCTTCAGGATATATATTATTCACATATTAAAAACATAATCTGACTAGAGGAACAGGAACAAAGAAGGCTTCATATTTATACATTGAACGAAAATCATCAAAAAAATGGAAGAAAACAAAACTGCTTCTAGATCTATAGAAAGTAAAAAAAAAAAAGGAGACAAAAATAAAGGTTTATCGGAACAGGAAATGATGTATACAACTGACCTGACCCTTAGCAGAATAGTGAAGCACTAAGCTAATCATGATGACCTTAGGAGAGGACCTTGAGTGATAATGAAGGTCACGGCTAAGAGAGGCTGAAGAAAAAAGACCTTGAGTAAGACGAATGGGAGGAAGGAGGCTTGGTGACCTGTCCTAGAACACCGATGTCCTTTCATTATTCAAGATGCTCCGATATCAATAGCACAGCTTTAAATGGATGGCCAGCAAATTCATTTGCCAGTGAAGTGGTCACCGGTCTCTGCGGTGATCAGGGCTGCATGAGATTCAAGAGCAGAATGTACCAGTGTGTACAAATCTTAATGAAAGTGTCACAACCGAGAACCCAAGATTCCGGAATTTGTATGCGTTCAACGTTCGTAACAATATTTACACGTAGAATGTTCATGATGTTGCAACTGATCGAAATGCTAAAGTTGTCAGGATTTACATAATTATTAAATGTCGTTTTAAGTAGTAATGCAAGTACAAATGATAACATTCGGTGCAATTTGAAAATGTCATGTCACCGCAATTGGATATGAGCTAGCATTCAGTCATAAAGTATAACATGGCAAGTATAGCGATATGACCTCACACCGACTGAAATAGTGAGCTTGTGCAATGCTGATGGAATGGACATTTCTTTCTAGACACAACTCCAAGCATCATAGGATTCTGAAGTAAAACGTGCCACAGTGCCCATGTGTAGACATGTACATGTACACACAAGGAATGGTGCTGTAAAAAGGCTCAAAGCATTGCCCATTGGTGCTGTTAAAGGCTACATTTATCTCAAGGAAGTAGGGCAGTTTTGATATGTCTTTACTGGATGCTTTTCATAATAAGAGTCTACTAGAAAACTACACCAGTGTCTCAGAAGAAGTGGATCATAATGCACACACATTTCTTAAAATTTTAGATTTAAAAATATATTTCTGCATTAATTAATAAACTTCTCCCAGAAACTCCAGTCAAACAAAATTGGGGGGGGGGGGGCCCAATTGTGTTAGAATGTCTAACAGAAACTTACATGAATTTTCCAAGAATGACAGAAACGTTCTCATCTCTTGGAGCTGTGTTAATAACTTATATTAGCTACACAGTAATTGGGCAACAAGGTAATAACTGTTATCTTACCAGTTGAGAATTTTCCAAGAAACAAGTTTTTGTGTAAATTTTTACATAATATCAAATTCATGCAAAGACCAAGATCAAATGTATAATCTTTCATCGGATCCCAAGCAATTCATTCTATAATAAGAGAAATCAAAGTAAACAGACACACATAATATTATATCGGGCACAGCCATTGACATGGAATTTCTCTTGAAGCATCAACAGCTGGTACTGCCATGAACAGTTCTACCCTCTGAAGAAATGTATTGCCACTGCTTTATTCCATGTCTAGACATAATAAATATATTGCCAACCTAGAAATCCAAGTAGATTTATTGTAGGTGGTCTATAGATGCTTTGTTATCACTGTACTGTGAGTTTGTTATGAAAAATCACAAAGGGTATTCCAGCATGCAAGGTCTTATGGACCTCCATAATTCTAGACATCACCTCAAAGACCTTGGCTGTTCTGGCATGATGGGCAATCTGCTTCAGCAACCTGGTAGTACTCCATCCTGGATGGACTTTTATCCTGGATTGCTGGAATCCTGGATGGATGGTATCCACTATCCTGGATGGATTGGGTGGATGGAGGTTAGCATCATTCAGGAGATTGCCAATGGATGAGACCATGATGCATCTGCCTGGGCTATACTCAGCAAAGTGGCTTCTGATGAAACTGGGATCAACTCTTGGGCCAAATGGGCAAAAATGTCAGAAGGTCATTGGCCCAACTACGAAAAATGTCTTCTATCTTTTTCACATTCATCTTTAGAATATTTTTGCTATCTAAACTATACCAAGGAACATTTCTATACAAAAAATCAATGTCAACGATCACGAATTTTGAGTTCATTGACTCCTAGTATGCAACTCGGTCCATGCTTTGTGACAGTTTGTTTTTTTATTTATGCATGGCGACTCAAAATAAAGTTTTATTCCATTCTATTCTATTCTATTGTTCCTCAGATTGTTTACATCAGCAAAGGAACCATTTGTTGATTGTTTAGATTGTTGACCTATCAATGTTGCGTAACCTTAATCATGTTATGACTTTTAGACAAATGAAGGTCAGCAGCTCTTTTAAAATTACCTTTGCAGAATAATTGGTTTGAGCTGCAAATAATTGATCATATATGGACCAGGCTGACCAAGCTCGAAGCTATAGTTTCCAGGGTTGGCGTTAAATTTAAAAAAAATTTTTTTTTTTGTAAATGGAGTGATTTATGATCACGTTAAAAAGCAAATAAATCGATTTACCTCTAGAAATAAAATTATTCACGATCTCAATTCTTAAAGTATCAAAATCTAAATTGTGATTTAAACCCACAAACCCTCATAAATATCTATCTATCTATCTATCTATCTATCTATCTATCTATCTATCTATCTATCTATCTATCTATCTATCTATTCATACTCTGACACCTGCATGGCCATAAATATATATGCCTACCAGTCACTTCCTATCCATCCATCTACCTGCAATCAGGGAACACTCGGAGGTCATGAAACAGTTGACCAGAAGTCATTTATTCAGATGAACTATGAAGTGATAAGGAGAGCCTGAGGCAAGGCATGATTTGGGATCTAGTAAAGAAAGAGTCAAAGCAGCATAGGGACTACATCTTCTGGCGAATCATAGCTGATCATTCCCAGTTGCTTCAGGCAAAACAAGATACATTCATGAGGAAGACGTGTACATCTTTGTAGCTTGGTGTAACTCTGTAGAGAACCTACTGAGAATTCACTAATAGTGATGTGTCAAAATTGTAGTGTAATTTGTACACTATACAGGTTTGAAAGAAGTACCTGGTATGGAAAATAGGCATTATCCTACTTTAGCCCCCTTGAGGGTTTAAACATTTTATAGGTAGTTCCATAGATATTGATCAACATAAACTGAAACTGAAAAATAACTCAAATATGTTACCAGTCCGTATATCACAGAATAAATACTGTAAAAATGTGAAGGGAGATCGTTACCAAGAATACTCACAGTTATATGTTTCTTAAAACATTCAAACTGAAGTGTGATATATTGCAAAATACTGTCTTATATATACTCCCACTTTAGCCCCCTTTCCCATTGACTGTACCATTGAAAAGGGGGCTAATGTAGGAGTATATATAGACAGTAGGATATTTAAAAAACTGTCTTATTATACTCCTGCTTTAGCCCCCTTTTCCATTGACAATACCATTGAAAAGGGGGCTAAAGCAGGAGTATATATAGACAGTCGGATATAGCAAAAACTGTCTTATTATACTCCTGCTTTAGCCCCCTTTTCCATTGATAGTACCATTGAAAAGGGGGCTAAAGCAGGAGTATATATATAAGACAGTATTTTGCTAAATTTTGGTGGTATTTCTACTGTATAAGCGTCATTTTGTTAACACACAAGATGGCGTTTATACAGTCAATGTAACAACGAAAAACTGGTCTCTTTTTTGGTGGTATTTCTACTGTATAAGCGTCATTGTGTTTATACAAAAGATGGCTTTTATACAGTCAATGTAACAAAGAAAAACTTGTCTTTCTTAAAATAAATACTGTCTTATATATACTCCTGCTTTAGCCCCCTTTTCCATTGACAGTACCATTGAAAAGGGGGCTAAAGCAGGAGTATATATAAGACAGTATTTTATACATCCCACGGTCTTATATATACTCCTGCTTTAGCCCCCTTTTCAATGGTACTGTCAATGGAAAAGGGGGCTAAAGCAGGAGTATAATAAGACAGTTTTTGCTATATCCTATTGTCTATATATACTCCTACATTAGCCCCCTTTTCAATGGTACTGTCAATGGAAAAGGGGGCTAAAGCAGGAGTATAATAAGACAGTATTTTGATAAATAGTTAGACAATTATTTCTTTGTTACATTGACTGTATAAGCGTCATCTTGTGTATAAACATAATGACGTTTATACAGTGAAAATTACCTCCACTATTTCCCATGAAAAAAGGGCCCAAATGTTTAGACCCCTGAGGAGGCTAATGTAGGATAATGCCGGAAAATATGCTAAAATGATCATGTGTCAGCTACGACTTGCCAGCGAGTCATGATGATGACATCACAGAAAAGATTATAAAATATGTTGTTTAATTGCTACATCCTACAGCTAAAGTCGTCTTATCATAATTTGCCAAAAAATGTTTTTGTGTGCTGAGTGTATTGATAAAATACACAATTTAAAAAAAATAAGGCTTTTTTGGGGGAAGAGGGAGGGGAAAGACCAATACGTGACAAACAGCCATATAATATGTAAATGGCACTGCCATGAAATTCGCGAAGCATTGTCATAGAACTACTGCATTATCTTCAACTTTCATTGCAGAAGGCCAATTTATATTTTTAAAGGACTGGGTAAATGGGCAGATAGATAGAATAGACAGTTAAGATAAGATCTATAGATACGATTAAATAGATATATGGATAGATAGATAGATATAGATAAATTGATAGATAGATAGATAGATAGACAGATTGCACTGACAGCTGTGTAATTCAAATCTGTGTTAAATTTGGATCTTTAAATTTGGATCTATTATGTTAAATTGTTGATGTTACATAACTGAGATCAATAAAACCATAGCTATTCAGAGATGACTGTTTACTATTAGACTGTTACATAATTTGTTGATAGTTAATGAAGATTATGTAACCTTAAGTGTTGCTATGATTCCTTACTTGGTGAGCCATTTAAGTCATTAACTTTTGTGTTGACTTTTAATTTTCAGTCACTTCTTACAATCAGGGGTATGGAAACAATTATTTCCAATGTTGATACACATGTTAATTTAAATCCCTGAAATATGTCATTGGAGGTTGTTTTACAACAAGACTGAAATTGTAAAGCCATTTTGGAAGATATTTTAGGTATTTTAATTATTTACCAAACTAAACTCTGACTAAACTACTAGCTCCACTTTTATGGCAACTACAGGCACTTCCTGTTCAGGCAGTCACTGTAGACAGGAGCACCACACAGAATGAGCTGTCCTTGTGCTAAGTGAGCTTCGCTCATGGCTGCCTTCGGCAGCCATGAGCTGCGCTCATAATATTACTGCATACGAATGGAATGGCCTTGCAGAAATTATCAATCCATCGCCACAATCATCTTAATTCAATAATGAAAGAAAAGCCATCTCATAAAATGTTACAAAGCATGCACTAAAGGAATAAACATGACAAGTTAAAAAGGCAATTTTAAAGACTGGTAAAAATTACAGACTAGGGGCAGTCAATCACAATTTATGTGTCAAACCTGAAATGCTTAATCAATTAAGAAAAAACCCATTAAATAATTTCATGTCAGGATATTATTTCGAATTGTTACATGGATCATCAATTACAAAAGATGTCCAATTATTTGAGTAACACCATGCAAAGAGCCATGCACATGTGATTATGTGGACACATTTTTGTGACATTTTTGCCAATTCATTAATTTGGGAGATTTTTGGACTAAATAGGGGTTTGGGGCTGGCCTGTAATTGTTGTGTCATGTCCATCACTGAAGTGTTGTTTTGCATGTGACAGATACAGATCACATGCATAACAAAGAGAAAATCGAATGTGCATTATGTGCCATCTGAGCACTTCAAACGTGCATGGTGCAAGGTTGTGGGTACTGGACATGCCAAATGAGCCTCTGCTGTGATGATATTGGCACAACCTAACAAATTGTTTGAAGATGGGTTAGACTGCCTTTTAATAGTCACAAAATGTTGGCATTTTTGCATTCCAGTCGTTGATACATGCAATGATTAGGACTGAATCTTTTATTTTTTCTTTGGAAAAGGTTCATTATACATGGTCCCACAACCATACATATGGAATTCACAGTTACATTGGCGCACTCCACTGAACTGAGGTTTGAAACAGGTGATTACAACAAACAGTCAATGCCAAACAATGCTAAACAAGATAATCCAGCTCGCTATTTTGTAACAGGGTCCCTTAAAACATCATCCTCACTTCTCAGTGTAAGCTCGTTAAGCCTGCCCTAACCACGAGATAAACTGTTTTGTGACTTATTTGCAGGGTGAGTGTAAACGAACCCTGCAATGGGAGGATGTTAAATATTGTCAGAGCATAAGAAAATGTAACAGAGGCTCACAGAGCCAGGGATTTTTTGCCAAAGAACTTCTAATTTCATTTATCCACATGGAATTGTTCATGGACTATATTTATATTGCATGGGATATCTATTATTTGGAATTGCTAACAGGACAAATCGTAGGATACGGATTCATAAGAAAAGGTAAGATATAAATTCTCCTACGGCCATGTCAACACAGAATTTTTTGCCAACTCGATCACATTGAAACTTTGAAGGCTTTTAATCAAATATCAAAGATGCTTCAAGGTCACACTTTGCATAGTTTTAGTCCACAGCTATTAAATATTTAGTTCCAAGTGGTTTTCTATAGCTGACAGCAATTTGATTTTATATGAATTGACTTTTTCTGAAACGTGCTTTCTCCAAGCCAATGTTTTGATCAAACAGAAGTCATGTAGAGCATGTACAGTGCTGCCAGAGCAGTGGGGTAACTGAGGGATCTCGATGGTTGGGGGCACACAATTGTCTGGAGGGGCACCCACTAAGCCAGTCAAAATCAAACATTTTATGTGGGGGGCACAGGTCCAATATGTGCCCCATGTGCCCCTGGTAATTTACAAAGAATAAAGAATATTACCCAAGGAGCATCACTTGAGACCCCTACGCGCAACCTCATCTTTTCGAATGAAGATGGGTTACTCCGCGAATCCGTGATGCAGAGACAATACAGTAAATTACTAAAGTTCAAGAAAGGAAAGTACACTCACCAATTTGAAAGTAGCCTGCGTCCATTTGTCGAAGCACCTGAAATGAGAGAAAAAAAAGTACAGTGAGACTAAAGTAGCAAAGGAACACTGATAATGACTGGCAGTGTTAAAATGATGGTGGGGGCAGACAGGAAAATGGCAGCCTTGGGACCTGGTGCAAACTGCCCTCCAGATTTCTGGGCTGATAAAAGCCCTAAGAGCTGAGAGGGTCATCTCCAAAAGGGCCTCCCAAGGTTAGCCATAGTCATAGGAGCCATGCATGTATTTGTATTTCCTGCTACTGCCACATAGCTCTGAATGAAACGTTTAAGTTTAAGGTGATGTGATTCAGGAGATCCAAAGTTCTTTTATAGATCTTTGCAGATTGGCGGTCCACTGGAAAAATTAATTTTCCTATTTTCAATTTGCAAACTGGCTTTGCCACATCATTGACAGTTTTCTGTTGGTCTCCTAATCTTCTTATTTGATCAAGTACTTCAAGTCATTTAATTAGTTTGTTTATTGTCACCTATGCTGCTAGATATAAGCACTGAATCAACAAATTAACCATAAATGACACAAACAAAACATTTTCAAGCCTGTGACATCACATGACCAAGCTGAAAGTTTATGTTGACACTGTTTGGGCCGCTAATCCGCAAACAGCTCTAAGGGAAAAATCTTGGAGAAAGTACTTCAGAAGTTATTCTGTACCTTGAAAAAGTTTAAAACACAGTTCTAGCAAATATTTTTAAAACAACCAAAATGCAGATCTAGTAATACATCAAATAAGTTTCAAAATAGTTTTCAAAATTATCAGTAAATCTTCAACGCTGCATCTCACTTGGCATGATATTTCTCAGATGTAATTGCTCACAATCACTGGGCTACTTTGGCAGAATTTACAGGTTGGTCATCCAAGCTAATTGCAGGATCATAGGTCAAAATCGACCACCTGATTTAATGATGTTGCCAATTATAATACATCATCGAAATGATAGTGAAAATTGACCAAGGTAGCAATTCCTGACCAAGCCAAATTACGTTATCTTATGGGCAACAATCACACAACAGAGACAGCCAGAGTGAGTCAGAGAATTTTGAAACTAGACATAGAGACAGGGAGAACACAAAGGTGTATTTTGATCTGATTGCTTTTCTGGGCATCATATTGTGTTTCGAAAAGATAACAAGCAATTAGTTTGTAGCTTGAAGCAATAGATGATTGAAGCACTGCATTTATCACGCCATGTCTTTTGGCTAATCCCAAATAACCTGACAACTGGGGTTAATCCAAAAGCACAGGCCTACAAGATCCTGTACTGCTGTATGCACAATGCAGGTGCTGGCCACATGATCCCAGTAATGAAACGTATTTGAACAAGAATGCCCACTCACATCAAACCAGTGCATGACAATCATGCTGGGAGTTACTAGGAACCCCAGTTGTGTATTTTTGTGACATCAACACCTGGAACCCCCCTGGATCTGCCCCCGGACATGTGCAAGGGATGAATCCCCCGGGGTCACACATAGAACCCTCCAGGTCATATAGTCACCCTCTGTACACAGGGTCACTCTGACCTTGACCAAAAAGCATGATCTTTGACCACTCAGATGACCTTGCCCTCTATACCATGGAAGGTAATGGTTGTCAGGTTACATCTGCAGGAAACCAAAGCACCCTGCCCCATACTTCCCCATTCTTGCCAATGGAAGCAATGCTTCCACCAATGCCCCCAGCCAGGGCAGCCTGTGCCCCAGCCATTCTTTGCAAATGCAGCACCATTAGTGAATTTTCATAAGCAAACAAGCAAACTTCCTGCAGCCTCCCTGCTTATTTTTGGGCCAAAATTAACAGCAAGTTGAGCTTGCAGAGAAGCTATAGGAGTACAGAAAAGGTGTCAATGACCCTGTCAAAAGCAGACAACTCACTGCAGGCTCATGTGCCCAGTCAAAGGCTTATGGGTGGCCATTGAAAAGCAGAGCAAAAGAAGAGGGCAAAGGACACCCATGGTGACCACTCAATGGCCCTCGACTCCCAAATGACCTGCACTTTAGTCACAATGACCTCAATGAGAGAGTGTGACTGACTGTGACTGGAGTGTCAGATCCCACCCATGAAAAACCTCAAATATGACCAGAGCAGCAAACACACTAATGGTGCACATCACTGGCATCAGCAGCTCACATTCAAAGTGGAACTAGGAGTGGCACGCTAACAAGAACTAATCATATTTATCCAGGATATTGTATCTTTGTTCTCCTTGACTGAAACAATAATCGCCCAATTACCATTAGGTCCATTCAGGCAACAAGCATGTTCAGGGTAAACAAGTAGTTGGGGATCTTTACAATAGACCATTGAGCAAGTTAATGGGCTGTGGGCTAAAAGTATTTGGACAGACACTATCCATTGAGTTTACTCTCTGCTGGGGAGTCCTTGCTTTCACCCCATAAAGCATGGTTTGCTCAGATGTGCTTCATATATGCAAGAGTGGAGCAGGCTTCAGAGACTATATGAGGAGGGTGCCAAGTTGTGGGAGAAAAAAGGAAGAAGAGAAAAAAAGAGCCACAAATGTATGTCATAAACTCCAATAAGGGGAGGAACGTAAAGCAAGGCGGAGCGTTATTAGCCGAAGCTTGGAAGGTGCTGGGTTATTATCCAGGGAGCCAGGATAGCTCAGGATGGTAGTCCCCCATTTACTGGATGCAAATACAAATAGGGAGAGGGCCACCAGCACACACGAGGATGCCAGTTTGACGTCAATCTACGACGCTAGTTCAAAATAACGCTGTCTACGACACTGTCTCCGATAGCGAAAATGTGATATACGACATCTCTAAAACAGAATGTACCAGCAACAGGACCTGAACCTTCCACTTCCTGCAGCAGGACAAGTCACCAATACTAGGCATTTCAATTGTATACCTTCATGTTACAAGTGTTCTTAATATTGCAATTGTGTCAATGCCAAAGTATCACTCCTATCACTGCAAATGATCTGATTAGATACACATATTCTAGACACATATATATAAGATATTGGTTCATAAATAGAGGCTTCAGTAAATATAGCATGAGAGAAGAAGACAAATTGATAGATATTGATAGAAAGATTAGACTCGACAAGCAGGTCGTACATTGATGTACAAATATGTACCATTCGGTTGTAGATTCTTACACTGATGGTGACTGGGCCGCTGGCTCTGAAAGAGGCTGCATAAGATCACTGCAGCTATATGCACAATGTACTTTTGAGAAAAACAGCACCTCCATACACAACACAGATCTAATGGGAGGGATAAGGTCATTAATATTGAAGACAAGCTCAGAAAACAGTTAAACAGGTGGAGGTGACAAGGGGTCGCACGTAATGATGCTACTTCATTAACCACCAAACAAGGCATAGAGATTATCTGGCTCATGTGTACATAAAGCCACCATAAAAATATTGTGGATAAAGCCATTCATAAAAGACCACACAAAGATGATACTATAACATGACGAAGGAGCCATCCTGGATCAGAAGAGATGAGAAGCAGCATTCAAATATGGCGCCATTCGACATTACCACCAGGAGGCATGCCACAGCGACCCCTGTTGGATATTAAAAGCAAAGCCATAAAACTGCAGCTACTGTTACCACAGGTCTTCCAAATGCCTTCCAAAGGTCCTGCATAAGTCATAGCTAATGGGGCATTGATTTGGGAGGTGAGACAAACAAGCCATTTTGGGTTTCATGTGTGATAAACAACAAAATGCCTCATATAAATGATGTAATTCTTCCACATGTAAGGGCAACACAGGAGTACCTCCCCTCCCAATAACACAGAAAGCAGGCTGCATCTGGCTCAGGGAAATCAAGCCTGCAATACTTGGCCATGCATTCTAACGTCTGGTCCGCCCAGACCCATATGTCTCCAACATCCCGGTGTAATGGGGGAGTTTCTCCCAAGATATATGAAACTTATTCAATATTCTCTGACTTATGGCACAGCTAAACGATCACTACACCCTCAATCACTCAAATAAATGTCTTTTCATCCTAATAGTACAGCCCACAAGAAACCACTTTTTTGTGCCAAATAATTTATAGCTTACAGCAAATGTATGGCAGTAATGATGTATCTCAGACCTTTAACTTCGTAAATATCGATCATATAAAAGCCACACTGCCCAAAGTGGTTGAAATTTAATCCAAAACTTAATCTAAAATGTACTTAGGTCAAATTGAATCTGGACGTATATTAATAATGGCCAAAGGTTAAGACAGTAAAAGCTACAGCCATTTGTCAAATCTTCCAACAGTTGATGTACAGCACAATTTCAGACCCAGATATCAAAATAATCTCAATAGTGTACATCTGTTCCAGCACAATGCAATGTATAATTATGTGCATTTCACTCTGATGCAGTGTACATGTAGGTTAATTCTGTCATCCTTACTTAAATCGAGGTGATCCAACCAAGTCAATATCAAGTTTAGGAATAGCCTGCCCAACATGTTGACAACTAAACAAGGTCACATGGGCAATTGCTACTTCAGCATCAGGTGCACTTCCTGAAATATAGATGAGTCCTATTGTTGAGATTTCTTTGTTCTCACATATCCCTCGATCTTCAGGATTTATTTGCCATAAACCACTACAACTGGTAAGAAACAGATGTAAGAGACCTGAAAGAGCTTGTTAAATATAATGAAGATTCAAATATATTTGATTATTTCTGTTATGTTGTGAAATAAGAGAACTGCATCGTGATTTCATTTGAAAATCTTGTTAGTGAGTGTATTTTTTCAAAAAGGAAACTAGTGATTCAAAGACTAAAATAAGATAATTTGAAGAAATGCTTGCCATATTATGTAGATAGGCAATTGGAGACGAGTTAATTAGTTTCATTTTTAACTCCCTTATTCTTATTTCTGAAAGCAATTTGTCAACAGGTTACTTCAAATATTCATATTTAGGAGAAATAGAGAAACGTCCCTCTTGTACATAAGCTCACATATAACACCTATAGATTAGAAGCATTTCAAGGGACAATTGCTAAATTAATTTTTCTTAGTGTATATCACTATATTGTAGACGTTGCAGTGGCTTGCACTCAGCCAGTGAGTGTTTGGATATAAATATGTTTCAGTGCTTCAAATTTGTAGCCTCAAACTTGGTGCAATTCATGCATGCAGTGTCTCCGATTCAATGTATCTATGTCTACTTCAATTTTAATCTACTCAGTATAAATCTAATGCCCCTAACTCAGTGCCTCTATAACTCACTATTTAGTAATTACCTCCCTCAGTGACACTAACTTAGTAACTTAGCTCCTCTGTCTCAGTGCCTCCAACCAGCATAG
Source organism: Platynereis dumerilii (assembly GCA_026936325.1). Lineage (NCBI taxonomy): Eukaryota > Metazoa > Annelida > Polychaeta > Phyllodocida > Nereididae > Platynereis > Platynereis dumerilii. The sequence goes on along the minus strand of JAPTHN010000001.1, from coordinate 86,598,695 downwards.
ATCTCCGAGTGCTTGCTCTACGAGCCTCCCTCGGTTGGCTACTGAGGTCAAATGTTGAGAAGTGTAATAAGCAAACCTGTGGCAAAGGACCTTGGGGTCTCATCTCGCACAATTCGCAAGCACTGTGCATAACCTTATAACGTTAGCTAAGGCATTTTGTGTGAGTCTGATTGGTACTTTTGCTCAACTTGCATACAAGTCACTAATATAGGGTCCTAAAGTGTTTCCTTGGTGTCCCTGTGCAAACTTCGGCGACCAATTGTAGTGTCTATGGCCTGAGCATGGCCTAAGGGAATTAAATAGAACAGAATTGTTAGAATAAAATGTGTATTCTCACAAAAAAGAAAGATTGGTCACAATAGTCATCCTGCATCGGCAGATTTCGCAAACCAATCCAGACAGTTATTTTTCCACTGTACACAGCATCTATGTATGGTAATTAAATCTAGAAGCATGTTTAGATGTATCTGTTTGAAACTTGCACAGACCATACAAATGTTGCTTTGAATACAATCATGAATTCATGATGAATAATATATACTATATATTATATCCAGTTTCCAAGTATATCGCATTGTATTAAGATATATCCCAAGTGAGACATATATAAGCTAAAATCTCAGTAATTCTCTGCTGACAGAGCTGACAGCTCACACAGAGAAATAACAACTCCTGAGCCACGTGGGACTGTTTGTCAAGTAGTTCGCTGGTGCATTTTATCAAGAAAGGTCCAAATTCCACACCTGCAGCAACCTGCGTGCCTAGCAACACAAGTTAGACAGGCACCTAGCACACATATTCGCCATCAATCAAGTGACAGTGCTGTTTTTTTTTATTCTCCTTCTTTTTGTTCTTTTTTTAAACAATTCTAAGACAAAAGATGTGACTGAGTCAAGATATGAAGATATCCAGATGAAATCAGTGCTTGTGGTGCCTGGACCAGATAATTGCTTGTAAGGCTAATATTTATAAGATGCATGCACGAAAGGAAGCCATAGTTAGGAGACCCTGAGGTCGAAATTAAATCAAAGACAACATGCTCCTTCTCCTTCATGACAAGTCAATACAGTTGGCCTATCTTGAGATCCTCAGGGGCGACCATTTAATTTCCAGGCGGGGGGGGTTGAGTTTTCCTCGGCGAGAAATTATTTATTTCAGGGTAATGGCAGCAGTAATTATTTATTTCAAGCGTCCGAAGTCCCAGAATATTCATTCCTAAATCAAGCAACACCTTGTTAAGAAATACCCCAAACAGAAATTATTTATTTCAAGATTGCCCAAAAAGAATTTATTTATTTCACCAAAACAGAGCAGGAAGGAAATTGTTTATTTTTTTTAAAAACCACCACCTCCGCCCCCCCCCCCCGATATCAAATGTTCTCCCCCTTACTCTCATCTTGACTTGACAATCCCACATACATTTTATTAATACTCACAATTTTTCTTATAAATCTCCTACATTTTCACCAATGAAGAATGGATGTTGCGTCTGTAGCCTGCAGCTAAAAATATCTTTACGACAATAATATAGTAATCAAAGAAGCTAATTAGACATTCTGAAAACAAAGATTATGTGCTAATAGATCTCTAATTATTCACTTCCTGGAGGCAATCTTTTACTCCTTTGTTATCTTTATAATCACGCAAAACTGCCTTCTTTTCAACACACAAAAATACCATAACTATTGGATTGAAGAAATTCTCGTTAATATGGACATAGGAATGGGGCATCCTTTACATAAAACGATTGACTAATTAAGTAATTCGAACAGAGCATTATTGCTTCTATTAAAGATAAAGATTTCCTTAAAGAATCTAGACGATTCTATATAAAATTTTCTTTTTATCAAATGTACATATATATCAAAATGCACTTTTAAGGGATGAAATGACCACCACCATGCACCAGAACATCATTTCACCAAGTCACAATCCAACCTAGACATACATATTTTTTAACTGACCAACAAAAATCAAGCAACTATCACATATTGTAAGTTTAGTGTCAGGACTGCAATGACCTTTTTTTTCTCAAAGCAATTTCCAAGATTTAAGATGGCTTTGTGTCAACAAGACATCATTAGCTTCAGCCATTGCAGCAGCCTCAGCAGAGCAGCATCTGCACCAAGTCATACGAAGCAACCTGATCTTGCTGGGACACAAAAAGCAATCACCCACAGATGCTGTGTAATTTTTAATGCTAGGCTGAGCAAATTGAACAAACATATCAACTGCTCAACTTTTTTTGTGAGACTGAATACCAGTTGAATAGAAAAGACCACAATGACTTGAATAGAGGGCTGCACAATACCTCTGACACAATGATAATGCCCAATCATTCAGTTGACAATGTCAGAACTTTGACAATGTCAAGAAACTTTATAAAAGAGCCTAAAGACCAAGCATTATGTTGTTATGTCAGTAAGCATGAGGTATATTTACGATGACGTGGTCCTAAAGACCTTTAAGGGCACTACCCTTTCAAACAGCCACCTGGTGGGCCCTTTAGGAGCAAGGCTAATTAAAGACCCCCTGGTGGAAGCCATTGATATACCGTTTTAATTCACTGAGAAGTCCCAGTTGTGTTTTTCGATTTTTAGAGGGGTCCCAGCTGACACCCTAGGCACCAAAATTTGGCCATAAACTTCAGGAAAATACAATAAGAGGATGTAAATACCATCCAGGCTCTAAAATTGTGTGAGAAAGACTTCCATTAAAATAATTTGACTACCTATTATGCCAAATGGTGGAAGGATTTTTTTTAAAGACTCCAACAGCTGGTTAAATATTGAAGACCATTGTCGAACTATATAAAGATGTAATTTAAATATTTAAGTACACTTAAAATCTGTATTATATATTCTGAAAATACAACTCTGAAATTAAACCATTAATCGACAAATTCAGCAAAAATTGAAAGTCTCTAAGCATTACATTTCTTCATTTTTATTTCTTTTTCAAGCAAATACATCACTTCTCAGGGTCCACAATGCTAGCATGGTCTCCAGTGAACTGTTATGTCAACTTAGACAACCCAGGGTCTCTCAAGAGTCTCAGCCAACTCTCAACAACCCAAGCTCACAACACCAGCTCCCTAACCTCTTGAGCAGCTTGAACAGGTGGCTCTACCCTCCACAGGCATCCGCATCAATACTCAATGGATCTCAATAAGCATTGCAATAAATTCCCACAGCAATGGCCTGTCAATATTCACACCAATATTAAAGCCCATGCATTATGTATAGCAGTAGCAACCTGCTTGAAGTTAACCTGAATGAATTTCTTTTCAACAAAAAACATTGATTTCTGCACTTAAGACTGAAGCTGACTAAAGATGTGTTTGTTGATCAATCTCTGCATGAGAAGTGCTCAAGACTTATATTCAGTTTCTTTAGCATAAATTGTTGAGTTTAAATATTTTAGAAGGACTGTTTGGACTGCTGGCATAGAAAAGAAATGTGTGATTGGGGCTTCACCATGTGTAGGTAAGGTGGCACTGTTGTTGCACTTCCTGTTTCATCATAATAATGTCTTGAGAAAAGCACATGTCTAAAAAAAAGCCAAATTACTATAAATCTAATTGTTGTCAGCAACATAACACCATGCAGAACTGTCTATGTAGTCATTATTGGCTATATCTATGCAAAAGTACACCTTCAGATTTCTTTGTTACTGAATTAAAGGGTTTCAAAATTGCCAGGTGAATTGGCAAAGTTTTCTGTGTTGACATGGTTTTGGGAGAATTTCAATCTCTTACCTTGCATTTTATCATCTATGGGGCAATATGTTTAATTTGCCCTCTCCAGGTATATCCCTTGCAATGAAGGTTTAGTAAGTAGATAGTCCCATGTCAATAAATGGATGTTAAAATGTCCAATTAAGATTTTCTTTGGCAAAAAGTTCATGTCTCTGACACATATTCTTATGTTCTGACAGTGTTTCAAGAGGCCCTGTTACAAAATAGCAGACTGGATTATCTTGTTTAGCATTGTTTGGCATTGACTGTTTGTTATAATCACCTGTTTCGCACCTCAGGTCAACAGAGTTCACACTTGAAATGTGATTGCCAAAGCAATAGGTTGTGTGACCATGGGGCTTCACGTCCTGCATTAATGTACTGTAGTGGCTAATTAGGACAGGGAGAGGAGTAATAGTCTATTTTCAATAGCATTGTACAAAATTCACATACAAATGGGAATAGGGATTAAATTATAGTTTCATATTTAAAACAACGCCATGTTCTCTGTGCATTGTAAAGAAGAGGTCATTGAATGTGTGCCTCACTGTTGAGATTGAACTTTATCAGCAGTAGGCCTACCAAATTCCACAATAATGTGAAGAGTAAAATATTCAGACACTCTAAACAAAGTGCTTTCCATTATTAAAAGGGTGTTGAATTGGAGTGCAATAAAAAAAGTGTAGTACAAAAACTGGATGATTTCCATTGTATTGTACTGAATAGTAGCAAAAAAGGTGTTGGACCAATTCATCGGATCATGCATGATGCATTCACAGAATAGCAATTTGGAAGAGAGTGACCTTCTGCTGACCTTATACTGGAGCAGCAATAAAGTGACAAAAAATGGGAATAAATGTCCATTATCTAGAAAACAGAAAATCAATCAATAGTAAGAGCCTAAACAGAGTAGCATTAATTCAATAACCATCCAGACTAAGAAGAGTACAGAACAGTGACTGAGAACACTGGTGCTACAAAATAGAACAGGGTCCGTTAATTGAATTAGTCGATCTGACCAAGGTGCTAATCATAGGGCCCAAGTGGGCAGTAAATTCATAAAGCAATAAAACTAAATTGTTAGTTTCGTTGTAGCATGGGATTCAATTACTATTATTAAATGGCAAAGGGCTATGAGAGCATTGTGGAGGGCTGAGAACTTCATCACATCATCATTACATCTGCCTCAGGCTATAGGCAATGGAGTATAGTTATATAAGGCGAGTTAACTGACCAAAATGACCATGTTTCAGGCTATAATTATTTACAGGGTACCAGGAGACTGAACAATACAATACCAAAAACAATACAATGCTTGAGTAAAGATTTTGGCAATTTTATTCATGAAACATTGAGTAACAGTTGGGCATGACAGGAGCTAACAAGCCAAAACTGCACTAAAGGGGGCTCAATAATGAAAGTTTATTGCAGGAGGTGAAAATTGCCCTCTGTCCTGTTTTTAGGGTCACAGAGAGGGGTGAAAGACAAAGGGGTTGAAGACAAAAAGACCCCTGCCCTGACCTGCTGACCCTCTAGCCTGGGGCATCCAGAAAGCATTCAGTGAGCCCAATGCTTGAGCCCAACAACTTGCAGGCAATGCAGGGGGTAGCAGAAGGACTACAACTCCCAGAGCAAAATTGAAAGCTACTTCTGAGACTATGCACTGAGAGTGTGCTCACTACTGCTCACCAATGTTCTGTGTGTTGAAGTGTGTTCTGAGCACTGTTCTCCCCATTGAAAGCAACACAACCCCCACGAGGATGAACTTAATCGAATGCTTCATCAGAGTGCAAAGGGAATTGGGGATGTCCACAAAAACACAGCAAATAGTATCAACAATAGTTTCTGAGTTTTCTGGCTTTTACGAGCAATGAAGGAAATTATAAAATTGTTTTTGGGATTTCTAGGGAGTAAGGGGGGTGTGGGGTAGTTGAAATTGATCTCGATCTTTAGGCTTCCATCAAGCAGGGACATATTATTGAGATGCTCACTGTTTTCCACTCATCATGCGAATCAATACGAATCAACAATGCCCATGGTGATGTTAGAAAACATTCCAAACAGAACTACCTAACAGTAGAACTGCAATATTGGATTTGCAATATATATTTGAGAATATTATGTAATTCTGTGTAACCTTTAATCAAACCCACTAAGACCAACCTCAGTCTCTCATGACCCTATTGAATTGTTCTGCCATTCAACAAAAATGCACCCCCTTGAGATTAAACTTGATCAGATGCATCATGAGAATGCCACAAACAGAACCATAGAATGAGTTTGCTATAGCCAGTGAATAAAGGGGAAGGAAATTGGAGTGGGTTTGTAAAAACTCCAGAACTGCCCACAAAACACAACAAAAGAAAAGCTTTACCTCGGGCCAGCTCAGGCCAGCAAAATAGTTCTGCTAATTCAAAACATCAACCCCACGCGCCTAAAACATAATCAAACACCCAATGTTTACTCACAAATAAAATTAGCAAACATTACCAAACAGTACGAACAATAGTTGGGGTTTGCTAACCCATTTTTGCATGCAAACATCGTACAGTGAGCATGCCTGTTATTCCAGACTGATGGATGCTGAACTTCATCAAATGCTTCTTGAATGTGAATACCAAAAGCAGAATTGCAACACAAAATCAACCAGCACTGAAAAGCAATACTGAACAGTAGTGAATGGTCGAACTAGTTTGCTAGCATTGGAGGTCCCTTTCTCAAACAATCAACCTCAAGAAGAATGCAAGGGCAGATGGATGGATGATATCACAACTCGCAAGCTTATTGGCAAACACAAATATACCATTTTATGAACAAATCCTAACAATGAACAGTATATAGGCCTACACTAGTTTGCTCGCAAGTCACAAAAAAAACTTTTAAGTAGTATTAAAGTTTGCAAAAAGCATTGGTAAAGTTCAGCTGCAGCATTGAAATCACCCAGCATTCGACATCACCTAGCATGCTCATTCTAAAACCCTCAATGCTTCATGGCCACAGCCCAGCAAAGCTCAGCAACATGTGAAGTAATTGAACAACCGAAGCATGCATGCATGGCATGGGAAAGCTGAGCCGCAATTCTCAATGCCACCAGCTGACCACACAAAGTGTGAAAAGAACAGTGAAGGGAGAATACGACATCACTGATTTGACAACATGTGCACAGCAGTCCAATTGATGTCTACCTCCACCTATTTGGCATGGTGAGTACATATTACAGGTATCTGATTTCAGTAAAACTCAGTCATCTGATCTGCTAATGCCAAAAAGAGTATCCTCATCATATCGAGTGTCATAATCATGATAATTTAGCCCTAAAACTTTTTGAAGGTGTGCATGATTCTCAATCGATGCCAATCCTAAGCCATTTGGCATGATGTGTACATATTAGAGGGATCGAATTTCACTCATCTGATGTAATAGATCCCAATGGCATCACCCTAAAAACGTCTCAAATACTTCCTTCCTGTTATCCAATACAAGCAGTGGATCTTAAAACAGTCATGGACAGCCCTGTTGATATCCATCTTAAATCTTAAACCAATATTTTATGGTGTCAGATCTTCCCATCTGTAGCCCATCATGCAGATCCTGAAACCATGTGTAATTTGGCAAATATTCTCCATAAGGATTATAATTTGATTATTGCACCCATATCTGGTATTTCCCATCATTCACACCCTGACAACTTGTGACAAATCAAGATGGTCTGTGGTCTCCTGAGAGCTGAGACCGTTTGGGCACAGTCAATCAAACTGTATGATCCAGCAGGTTGGGACACAACAGAACCATGAGAATATGACCATGATCAGATCATGCAATATAGGTATTGGGTCGAATGGAAAAATATATTCACTCACCTAATACTATAATTGCTGAACACCTCAAAATTGCTGAAGCAAATCTAAAGGTAATCCTTTGCAAATTAGGTCAATGCAATTTGCCATATAAAGATCAGCTGATCAAAACATGCAGGCAAGCATCTCTTTTCCAGGACCAGGTAACAGATAGATCAACATCCTCTTTGTATCTTCATCATGCATTCACGTAATAATGCGCGTGCACCATTTAACAGGTTAGCGTCCCTGGCAATCGATTTTCCAAGCATAGCAAAATAGTAATCACATCCTTGTGACAGCCTATGCACACTGTGACAGACTGTGCTCTACTGATCAGTGAATACAGTGTCAGTATCTTTTCTTGCCAACAGGGGTTCTGCGCACACTAGAGGTCGCTCAAGTTGCTCAGCAACTCTCAAGTACTAATCCCAAAAGGTCCTAAGGTCATTGATAGCATCAGGAGTGCTTAGTGGCATTCAGTATCATAAGCATCATAAGCATCCTGAGTTATTAGCATGGGGCATAATAGAAAATATATGAAGAGTTATTAGCATGGGGCATAATAGAAAATATATGAAGACTTAAGGTAGGTTGTACCTCTGCATTATTATTTGCAGGTTGCCAGAGTCAAAGTCTCCATTTACAAAAAAAAAAAGAAAAAAATTCTAGCTCCCCAAAAGGGACAAAGAAAGAAGAATTTGAAATTGACTGCCTATCTATCTATCTATCTATCTATCTATCTATCTATCTATCTATCTATCTATCTATCTATCTATCTATATATCCATCTATATATCCATCTATCTTGATCAGTCTTTCTATATCTTTCTATATCTTTCTATATCTTTCTATATCTTTCTATATCTTTCTATATCTATCTATATCTATCTATCTATCTAGATATCTATCTATCTATCTATCTATCTATTTATCTATCTATTTATCTATCTATTTATCTATCTATCTATCTATCTATCCATCTATCCATCTGTCTATCTATCTATCTGTCTATCTATCTATCTATCTGTCTATCTATATATCCATCTATATATCCATCTATCTTGATCAGTCTTTCTATATCTTTTTATATCTATCTATATCTTTCTATATCTTTCTATATCTATCTAGATCTATCTATCTATCTATCTATCTATCTATCTATCTATCTATCTATCTATCTATCTATTTATCTATCTATTTATCTATCTATTTATCTATCTATCTATCTATCTATCTATCTATCTGTCTATCTATCTATCTATCTATCTATCTATCTATCTATCTATCTATCTATCTTTTTCTGTCTTTCTTCTTTCTTTCGTTTTCTTTCGTTCTTTCTTTGAAAGTTTCTTTCTATAAATCAGAATTTAAAGAATATAACTTTACATAAATAGGAAATAGCATGCATGTGTCCTGTCCCTAAATATCTATTCAGTCAGAATTATGACTAGAGACTGATAACCCAATATTCCGAGTAATGAGAAATAATTGGAAGTCAGTCAGGAAAATTGTTATTTGCTTATCAGAAACTTGAGTAGAAAAGGCTCACTTTGGCAGAATGACTGCTCTGAAATTGCGAAATGAAAAAGAAATCCCCATCTTCTTTCAATAAAGCCAAAGGCGATTAGAACTTACAGTCGAACTATTAATTTAAGATACAACATAATTCAAGAAATGTGTATTTATAAGTCCTGCACTCTAAAAAAATTTGGATATTAGTGGTATTGTGCAAAACCAGTGTGTACAATAAAAAACCAGTTTGATATTTTTCAACTATATTTGGTTTTCTTCAGAGCAAGTGGTATTTTTCATGAAAATTGGTTTTGGTCATGGGGAATTATGGTATTTATAAAAACCAAACTTCTGAAAAAGCACCTTTATTATCATCCATTTTTAATATACTTGTGGAACAATGATTTGAGATATTTAAAATGTTAATGTTGTGGTTCATGTTTTTAAAATTCATGCATGTTACTTTATTTAGAAGTTTTAAGAGAGAGGACTAACTATGCTGTATATCAGTCATGGCTACTGGAATATCCAATTAGGTATTTTAATAATCTCTCAGGGCTCACTCACTGGTTGACCTCATCTAAGAACACAAAACTGTGAATATGTTGCCTGACAAGAAAAGCTGTTTGTTTATCAATCAAGACTTAAGAAGGTTTAAGGCAGAGTTGATTAGTCTCAACACTGCAGTGGAAGAGTGTGCATGTCAGTGTACAGAAGATTGAGAAGAACTTGGTAAGTTTTTTTCTTAAATTCCTTAATTAAACTCCTAAGAAATAAGCATTCTGAATGCAACTGTGTTTATTTGGGTATGGTGTACACAATGTCTGGTTCATATATATGACATTATACATAAATCAAACACATGGATAGTGTTCTGATATATAACAATGACCCAAGGCATTCAATACTATGAATATTGCATACTACCTAAAAGGATTCGTGATAATTTAAGGCAGCATGAAATTGTGGTTTGGCATATGGAATACCCAGTTCCATAATTTTCACCGGTCTTCTGCTGTAGGGGAGACTGGGGTATTGTGCCACCAACTGCAGGGTTGAATTGAAGAACCATCAAATTATGAACAAAACAACTGCCAAATATATAATGTGAAAAAGTGTCTATCAGAAATTTAGTATTTTTGGTTGAATGTACTCTGAACACCAGCATTATTGTTCTTCTATTGCTAGGATGGGGGTCACCTCGGGGGAAGGTACATTGAAATTCCATATTTTACAAGGCCCAAGGAGGTCACCTCCGGGAGGGAGGGGGTACTTGCAGGGGGGTCTCGTAAAAATGTTTTTTCTTGCTAATTACATTGCTAGGCTGGGGGTCACCTCGGGGGAAGGTACATTTAAATCCTATATTTTACAAGGCCAAAGCGGGTCACCTTGGGGGGGGGGTACTCGCATATAAATGTTTTTTTTCTAATTATATTGCTAGGCTTGGGGTCACCTCAGGTAGGTATATCGAAAATTTTATATTTTGCAAGGCCAGAGGGGGTCACCTCGGGGGAGGGGTGTACTCGCAAAAAAATTTTTTTTTGCTAATTATATTGCTAGGCTGGGGGTCACCTCAAGGGGAAGTATATTGAAAATTCTATATTTTGCAAGGCCTGAGGGTGTCACCTCGGTCGGGGGGTACTGGCAAAAAAAAAAAAAATTTCTTTTTGCTAATTATATTGCTCAGAGGGAGGTACATTGAAAATTCTATATTTTACAAGGCCCGAGGGGGTCACTTCGGGGGGGAGGGTACTCGCAAATAAATTTAATTTTTGCCAATTGTATTGCTAGGCTGGGGGTCACCTCAGGGGGAGGTATATTGAAAATTCTATATTTTGCAGGGCCTGAAGGGGTCACATTGGGGGGTTCTCGCAAAAAAAAAATTTTTTTTGCTAATTATATTGCTAGGCTGGGGTCACCTCAGGGGAGGTACATTGAAAATTCTATATTTTAAAAAGCAGGAGATGGTCAACTGGGGGGGGGGCAGTCGTTAGAAAAAAATTTTTTTTGCTGGTTGTATTACTAGGCTGGGGTCATCTCGGAGTACTTATCAAATTATATATTTTACAAGGCCCGAGGGGGTCACCTCGGAAGGGGGGTGCTCGCAAAAAAATAATATTTTTTTTCTGCTATTTATATTGCAAGGCTGGGGGTCACCTCGGGTGAGTACCATAAAATTATATATTTTACAAGGCCTAAGGGGGTCACCTAGGCGGGGGGGACACTTTGCCAGATATATTGCTGGGCTCGGGGTCATCTCAGGGAAGGTGCTTTTAAAAGTTTTTATTTTACATGGCCCGAGGGGGTCACCTTCGGGAAGGGTACTCACAAATAAAAATTTCCTGGGATGTACTCAAGTTCTCACTTCTTCTTCATAAAAGCTTACCATTTACATTACCCCCACCAAGTCAATTTTCAAAAGTTATTACAGCTCTGATCGAAGAACATTTTAGCACCGCACCGGTTCTAGTTATTATTTTCATATCTGATATTCACGTTTTTCTGACAAAGGTACAGTCACCCACAATTTTTTACCCCACATTTGGTTGAGTTGTATAGTGTTTCTAATGCGCTTTACTATTCTTGGGGTGAAATGTGTTACATATGCCTGTGAATTATGCAAAATTACATACAGTACTTTTACTGGTAAGTTGACATTTTAAAAGATAGTTTTTTACTTTCTGTTTCAGATGAAGAATGGCATGTTCATACAGAGGCCCTTAATACAAAACACCCCATTTGGAAGAAGTTTGCGCCATAAAGCAAGTTGGGAAAAATATAGACAATGCTTCTCAAGGTACGTAAGTTGAATAACAGCTCTTCCTTATCTTTTCCAATAGACAAATACTTATTGTATAGTATTCTGATATTCTCTTGTGTTAAAATGAGCTTGTTTTGACCAATCTTCAGTCAAATAATGAGTGAACAGGGGATGTTGCACAACCAAGGCATGGATTCAATTGAATAAAGTTATTTGATATATTTTTTTGCATTATCCTCCTCATGGATGTATCTACCTGCTATTTCAGATCTCACCAGGAAATGGTTACCTTGCCCCGCCTAGAGTACCTAAGGAAGATATCTACATCCTTTTTGCAATATTGAGGTGAGTGCAAACAGTATGAGATCTTTTATTGGTAAAGCACACAGTAACAAGACAAGAATTCAGAATTCATATTCTGCCAGATTATAAGGAAACTAAAAAAATTATGAAATTTTTGTAAATGTTAGTCAGTAATGAAATGTGGAGTTTTAACACCAAAAGTTCCATTGAAGGTTTTGCATATAAAGTATTAGATTTGTATATAATGACAACCTTGACAGAGTAATTTTGTTTTTTTGCATAAAAGTGATATTTGGATACCAATGCTTCTCCACTTTCCACTTTCAGGATCCCAATGATGTACACCGTCAAGGTTCGATTCAAGAACAGTCGTTCATCTTTCATTCAACCGAATTGATCTAAAAGTGCGTAAATAGTGATACAAGAAGGAAAACTTCAACCAGCAATCATACCATCCCAATGCTGTGCATTAATAATGACAAAAAATATCCTCTTCACTACAGAGAGAGTAGGGTTGGACTCGTGATAGCGTGCTGGACTACCAATTACCGAGTCTGGGGTTCGAATCCCACTCTAGCCGGACTCATTGCTTTGTCCACCTACTGTCCCAGTTAGGCTACCAAGTACACTAATACAGGACGTAAAGCTCCAGTCATCCATCCATCCACCCACCCTCAAGATTGGCTACTGAAGAATTTTGATACAAACTAATGATACTGACATTTCGATTGGCATTGCCACCCTGACTTGCCGCTTCTGGATCAACAATATAACGTTTTCTACCTGTAATGTGTCTTTATTTCAACCAATTCATACTTTTGTTAAGGTTCCCCCGTGGCCTAATTGGTAAGTGCGCTTGTCAACTGGCTTTGAGCGCGTGGGTTCAAATCTCACTTTAGTCCGAGCCCATGGGACATTAAATGGAGGCGGGTTGTATCCAGTATTCTATGCTGGGGCAACTGAAATACCCTGGGCATCCCTGAATTAATAGGGTATCTGCCAGACTCACAGTCTTCTCATCTCATCATCATACGGGGATCGCCTGCCTCGAAATAGCCCACTAAGGTGCTGCAGAGGCGTAAAACACAAACAAACAACAAACGAACATCATACTTTTGTTAATCTCTGCATTCCTGTGTTTTGATTTCCCAATGACTGCTGTGATGTTTTAATTTTGTGTGTTTGATTACCAATGACTGCTGTGATGTTTTCATTTCATGTGTTTGATTACGAATGACTGCTGTGATGTTTTCATTTCGTGTGTTTGATTACCATTATGACTGCTGCGACGTTTTTTATTTCCAAGGCCAAACTGTGTGATAATTGAGTGTCAATATTGGTTTTTCGATAAATTTTAATCTTGTAATATCAATATTTACAATTATTATGAATGTGTGTGAATGTGTATATGTAAAAATAAAAATTGAAGTCAGATCCATGGAATCATTATTGTTTTTATTTACTTTTAACTACATAATATTTTAAGAGAAACCTGAAAAAAAAAGATTTATTGATACTAATGCTGAAATACTGGTAAACCAGCATTCGGATCATAATAGATCAAATTTGGGATTTTCCATACCGCAACATTTTTAAAATGGTCTAATAAAATACCCACTGATGCATAATGGCAGAATCAATTTTGATATTTTTAGTGATACACTGGTTGTTGTAAGTGCAGGAAATGGTTTAATTTTCAATTAACGATAAATCCCAAAGATTTCAAATTTCAAGGAATAAAAAACCCATTGTGTTTTCTATTGTAAGCATGTAGGTATAAATGGATTTCTATGATGGAATTACAGTATCTGCAATTTGAAACATTAATATTCACTACTGACTTCCTGTAAATTAAACAAAAAACCAATACTGATTTTTTCTTGTACAAATGCGACTGGTTTTTGAAAATATCAATTGTTAATGGTTTTTTAAATAATCAAAAGGTGTTCAAAATACGGGACAAGCTTAAATACCAATATTGGTATCTTATTAGAACTTTAGTTTTTAGAGTGTGGTTGCTCGAGATAGATGTGCGACTGAGAAATAATTCATATTGATAACATCATCCATACAAAACGCTCGATTACATGTAATAATTTTGTGGCAGTTTTGTCACTGTAGTTTATGCAATAATCGATAAGAGGGATTAGGGAATCACACTCGGTTAAGCAATACACACAATCGATAGGATATCGATAGGATCAACACACCTCCATCTATTGATGTGGCAACTGGGTGCTGTGGTGGTGTATTGGTGTTGCAAATGAAACCAGGAACAATATGACACCAGGAATAATTTAACTTTTTTCATAAAAGCCAACCAAATAACCCCACGGGGTAAAGCGACAATAAGTCATGATACTGAAAGGAAGTAATTTTGGTGAAAAAAAAAGTCAATTATTTCTTTTTGCCCCTTTTCTGTTGTCAATTTGATTTAAAGTTAGCCCCCCATCCATATTAGGCCCTTCTTTTTTTTTGGAACTTTTTAATTTGTGTCGCATATGGCATGATGGTTTTTAAAAGCCAAAATGCCAAATGATTAGAACCAAAAAATTCCACCTTGAACTTTCTTACATACTCAATCCACACTTGGAATATCAATACTAAAAGTTCTACTCTCATCATTTAAATGGTCCACCTCTCATATTTGAACGAATTAGTCCTACAACATTAAACTTAAAGGATTTTTATCATTGGTGTGATAGCATTTAATCGAATAAAATCATAAATATAAATTCAAACAATACAACAGGAACAGATACACATTATACTTGCCGTGTTCCCCTGTCACTTAGTAAAACATCACAACAATATAGGCTATTTACCAATATAAGACTAACCCTGCAATCTTGAAGACCTCCACCCCAGAAATACGTTAAATTTTGAGCAATGTGCCATAAATCTGGTAACCATGGAGTGTATTCAGTGATTACTAGGACAAGCAACTGCACATGCATCATCTGTTATTAGTGCCCTTTTATGGAAGTTGTGATTAAAGACGTGCATGCATGGGGAGGATGTGCCCCTGCAATTTTAGGGATGCCTGGGTTTATTACAATGCATGCAACCAAATAACCTCAAATAGGAGGACCCTTTCTGTAATATTACTCCAGTAATTCACTTGGAATCCTGAATGTGAAGGATTCTCTATTCTCAAAGCAAATGGCAGAATTAAAGGAGGTTTTATAATTGACACGGGAATTTTTCATATTTACCCCCAATCAAGAGGTTGCATGATTTGAAGTAAACTTTCCATTTAGTCTAGATTGCAAAAAATGTTTTTTTTATTCTGTTATAGGTATATTTGCATTTAAAATAACTGAGGGAAATTTGGCCCTAACTACCTATTACATTAAATAGTGAATTTAAAAGTTGTTTTTTTTCATCAAAAGCATAGAGATGAGAACACATTGTAGCCTTTAAAAATAGGCCTACGAGAAACTCGAACTGAAGAGACTGCATCTGTAATTCCACGCATGCAGACAGTGACAATACTGACAAACTTCTGTCTGGGAAGACAATTTCATAAGAGTGACAAACATTCAGAGCCCCTCTCTGCTTACAGGCACCTTTACTTCGTGTTTTGTTTCACCATTACATGAAGAACAAGTAAGCATGTAACCAAATAAGACGTATCCTGTAGCATTTGCACCTGCATCACCTGTCACATGTCGGGCAGAGAACCCACAAACTGCAGCAGAGAGGCTGACAGGGTTGTTAGAGAGTCACCTGGGTCAGCTGCATGGTCGGGTGTCTGGCTCAGGTGCCTTTGGTCAGGTGTCTCCTCTTGTAGGTTTCCCAGGTGCAAGGTCATTCCAGGCACTGAGCCTACTTCAGATAGAGAACAAGTGGCTAAAAGGAAGTACTAAACAAGAGTTGTATGAGTATGACTCAGTCACTGATTTTTCCTGAAAACATGGCAAGTATAGGATATGACCTCACTTTCTAATATGAGTCATAAAGAATAACATGGCAAGATAGGGATATGATACGTCGGTTTGTACCAACAATGGATTTCACAGTAGGCCTGAAGGTCTGAGGATCTGCAACCCTGCTGCTTTACCATCAGCAGCAAACACTTTCTCTGGTTTTCAGACTTCCTTTTTCGAATTAGCCAATCTGGTGCATAAATACGAGACGTATACCAACACCACCGACGGTGTCTCATCCACAGCCCAGGGCACTTCCCACTCCACCCACTCCCTGGATCAAAATGAAGGTACTCATATAGCAATGAGCAGAACAACAGGGTTCCCTCATTAATTAAGTTAACATTGAGCAGCAAATCTTATAACATCATCCAATAACAACTCTGGTTTAATGTTACACACCTTGTTTTGAAATTAAATAGCAGCTCAGAGAATTCAGAAGGGAAGTGAATCAGGGATACTAATTCCTAATCTGAATTTGATAACAAGGCATCTGATTTTAAAAACTCAAGAAATGAGTCTGTAATCCTATCAGGAAGGTCGATAAATTTCTGAGACATCTCCAATTGAAAAACTGCTATTAATCTCCTCGCAAAAAGCAACGGAGTCTTGAAAGTGACAATGTAATTTGGTGTTATCATTTCAAAGCTGCTGGGAAGACATTTAAGGGAGCAGTCAACACTTTTAATGATGTTGATAGCTGCAACAACTGCATAATTTAAAAATAGTGTACAAGCACCTTCAACAATAGGGCTCCTGTCTACTCTGCAGTCTCCATATATGTTTATTGCATAATTTAATATAAAACGGAACACATAAAAATATGCTCTGTGTTCCATATTTTGCTCCAAGATACGGTGGTTGAACTAAGAGGGTCATTCTTAGACATGTACTTAGTTATTGTACTCTCATGCTCTGCAGAACCACCAATGGGCCAATGACGCTCTTTGTATCCATCATACCAAAGCACTTCAAGGCTATCTAAACAGTAAGTGCACAACCTTTTACAAATCCACAAAATGATAGGTGCAAGCTGTTATACCTGGCTGCAACAGGGTGATTAAATGACCAGGGCATTTACTCTTGCATCAATTTGCATCACAGCATTTCCCTGTCCATCTCTGATCCAGCACGGCAAGACCCAAGGGCCTAGGGCATCTCAGTCCCTCGTGTATGGTAAGTCCATTCGAATTGCCTGGATTACTAGGATATACCTACTCGGCTGCAGGTATTACATACCAGACAAAAAGTGACCCATTCTATGTCCCATGTGGCTATATGGCTACATAGATGTCACTTGGTTGCTACTACCAGCTTACAAACACCTCACGACTGGTTGCAACAGACTAATTGGACTGTCACAATCTTCACTTATCATCAGCGTGATCTTGTGAAAATTCCCCCCTCACAAGGATGCAAGATCACCACTCAAAATTTGAATGAAACATCTATCTATCTATCTATCTATCTATCTATCTATCTATCTATCTATCTATCTATCTATCTATCTATCTTTACCTAATATTTAGCCTAATGTCTTTTTCACAAAAGCAGAAGTGATAAAATAGAAACATCAATCATGTACATTCAATCTCCTGCATTCAACAAGAGGATGCAAACAGCAACTGGCATGCAAGTTGCATTTCAGTCTGCATATATGGATTTGATATATTGCAAACTCTGCTTTTACGTGGCTTCTTCAATTCATTCTCTTTTGTAATCTGAGCTTGGAGGGAAAATACAATCTGCTTCTCCAAATACATATATGTGTGTAGGGTGCAGACTATCAGTCAACGAAAGATGTTGAGTCAGAGACATGTAATAAAGACAGAATTTGAATCAAAGTAAAAGTAAATGTGAAAGTTGAATATTTGTGAGTTATAGACTTCAGATGGAGTTGACAACTAGAAAACAGACAGAGGCTATCTAATTATTATACAAATTTTAAAAAACAGCTCCACAGACATTGAAAAATCCAACATACTAAATGCACAAAACCTACACCATAATAAATACAGATCCAAGAATGTAGGACCTGGCACAAACATACATATTATATAACCCAATACAAACTAGCCACTTGTTGCTGAGCTGCTGAGAATCAGAGACCCGGCCAGGAGAGGAAGAGTCGAAAGAATTTAAGGAGAGTTAGCACTCTGGAAGTCGGAGTCATTATTCAAAGACTGAGCCTAATGGAATTGGAAGTTAGGAGTCGAGACCAATTCCTTCTGACTCCAGAACCAATAAAGAAAAGTTGCCTGTTGCGTATGACAAACAGTCAAGAACCATACAACAATCTTCCATATGATGCTCATAAGCTTTCCTCATATGGGCACACACAATCTAGACAAGAACTAGCACTTTTGTTAGAAAAAAATGTTGTTTGACTCTGAAGGAAACATTGCCTTTCCATTAGTTAGAGCACCCTTATTGCCAATTCTCCTTTCCGTTCGAGTGAGCAATAGTTTTTTGATTGCGAGGAAAAGAAGCAATAAATATGTACAAGGTGTATATGGGCAAACATAATAACTGCAGTTTTCTGGGCTTGCAAAATGCTTCAACACATATTTATGTTTATAAGAATTTGCTGTAATTTTTAAAAGTTCTCTTGGAAGTTGAAGAGAAAATAGTCTGAAGAGTTTCACGGTGGGCATACGATTCTCTACTCCAGTGCATGACATCTACATTTATATTACAGATTTATCAACTTCAATATTCCAGATTCTACCACGGTAGCCTTACAAAGAAACTGTTATGTAGCATTCAAATGCGAGGAATTTGTCATGTAACCAGTATCTAGTTGTTTGGGTCAAGAACCTCTATCGATAAAATATTTCAACTGAATATCGAACCTTGGCCCTGCAAAGTAATCCAGATAACCATTGGGACAGCGACAAATTTGTTGCAGTAGCTTTTACAATGACTTTTTTTACAAGGTGTGAATATCATAAAGCAAGAGCTCCATTCTTTTTAGGCATATTCCACATGCCATGTATCAAGAGCCCAAGCAGGTAACGGACATTACGTGTAACAAGAAGAGACAAGGAGCAGTGAGGAATGAGGCGTGATCTGCTGACAGGTGACACCAATAATCTTAGTCTTAACTGCCAGACCAATATTTACCATGTACAGACTCCCCATGCAAGTAACAGCAGTAGTTTGATTGTGTCCTCCATCTGGAGTTAAGTCGTTGATGAAAAAAACTACATGACCATTAAATTGCTGAAATTGATGAATCGAATGACATTGTGTATACTGATGATTTGAACTCACCGTATTACTGCCTCTTCAAAAAAGACTTTCCATCTTATTTTAATGACGGAAGCAGTTAAGGGTTTGTTAGAGAGTCACTTGGGTCAGCTGGTCGAGTGTCTTGCTCAGTTGCCTTTGGTCAGATGTCTCTCCTTGCGGGTTTCCCAGGTGCAAGGTCATCCCAGGCACTCTGTCTACTTCAGCGTTGGTCTGTTGGAGGTTGCGAGATCCCACTTTTTCCTCTGGAATATGATGTTGTAGTAATACAGTACAACAGGCAGGAGGAGTAAAATATCTATCTATACCTATTCACAAAACTGCCAATTTATCATCTGAAGTGGCCGGTATGATTATTTTTCTTGTTGCATAGTTCCATTTCACAATAAGCCCATCTTATGCATAAATACAAGACGTATAATAACACCAACACTACCCAGAAATGGTCCCACCCACAACCCAGGGCACTTCCCACTCCACCTACTCCCTGGATAAGATCAAAATGAAGGTATTCGTATGGCAATGAGCAGAACATCAGGGTTCTCACGTTAATCAAGTTAATATTGAGCAGCAAATCTTATAACATTATCCAATAACAACTCTGGTTTGATGTTACACACCATGTTTTGAAATTAAATAGCAGCTGAGAGAATTTGGTTGGGAAGTGAATCAGGGCTACTAATTCCTAATCTGAATTTGATAACAAGGCATCAGTTTTTTAAAACTCAAGAAATGAGTCTCTAATCCTATCAGGAAGGTCGATAAATTTCTGAGACATCTCCAATTGAAAAACTGCTATTAATCTCCTCGCAAAAAGCAACGGAGTCTTGAAAGCAACGATGTAATTTGGTGTTATCATTGCAAAGCTGCTAGGAAGACATTTAAAGCTGCAGTCAACACTTTCAATGATGTTGATAGCCGCAATTACTGCAGGATTCAGAGTTGATATATGAACTTCTCCTG
Organism: Platynereis dumerilii; assembly: GCA_026936325.1. Lineage (NCBI taxonomy): Eukaryota > Metazoa > Annelida > Polychaeta > Phyllodocida > Nereididae > Platynereis > Platynereis dumerilii. Next base: position 86,578,403 of record JAPTHN010000001.1, on the reverse strand, counting down.
AGGACTCTCTTCTCAGATGCATAGTTACGGGGGTGTTGTCATGAAAGGTTTTTCTTTAAACTTGCTCTATGTTCCATTTTTTTGCTCCAATGCACTATAGTCTTGACAGTAAGTACACCCTAAATGATTTGCAATTGGATTCCACGTTAATGGATCTAACAGTAATGGTTGAATGTAACAACACTGATATAGTCCACCTTACTGATACGAAGCTTGCATCATTCCATTGAGATATTCACTGTCACACCATGAGACAGCTTTTTAAAACATAGCAAATCACTGTGGCGTGCACTTACTTTCAAGAGAAACTGTAGCTGTTATATTTGCAACAGGGTGATTATATGGCCAGGGCAGTTACTCTTTGCAGCAATTTGCATCACTGCATTTCCCTGTCCATCTGTGACCCAGCATGACAACACCTAAGGGCCCTGGGCATCTCACTGACTCCTCAGTCCCTCGTGTATGCTAAGTCCATTCGAATTGCCTGGATTACTAGGATATACCTACTCGGCTGCAGGTATTACATACCAGACAAAAAGTGACCCATTCTATGTCCTATGTGGCTATATGGCTACATAGATGTCACTTGGTTGCAACTACCAGCTTACAAACACTTCACGACTGGTTGCAACAGACTAATTGGACTGTCACAATCTTCACTTATCATCAGTGTGATCTTGTGAACATTTTCCATCATAAGCCTTCAAGATCACCACTCAAACTCAAATGAAATGTTAATTTAGCTGTCTATGAATCTTTCAGTCAATCTTTTTGCTAATGTATCTGTTAATCAATCTTTCTACCAAACTGTCTATAGTCCCGCCACCATCCTATACCTACATGTACCTACCAACCCACTGCTATTGCTATTGCTATATCTATTGCTATCTATCTATCTATCTATCTATCTATCTATCTATCTATCTATCTATCTATCTATCTATCTATCTATCTATCTATCTATCTATCTTTACCTAATATTTAGCCTAATGTCTTTTTCAGAAAAAGCAAAAGTGCAAAAATAGAAACATCAATCATGTACATTCAATCTCCTGCATTCAACAAGAGGACCGCAAACAGCAACTGGCATGCAAGTTGCATTTCAGTCTGCATATATGGATTTGATATATTGCAAACTCTGCTTTTACGTGGCTTCTTCAATTCATTCTCTTTTGCAATCTGAGCTTGGACGGAAAATACAATCTGCTTCTCCAAATACATATGTGTGTAGGGTGCAGACTATCAGTCAACGGAGGATGCTGAGTCAGAGAAATGTTAGTAAGACTAAATGTGATTATGTGAGTCACAGTTTTGGTAAATGCGAAAGTTGAGTATTTGTGAGTTATGTACTTCAGACAGAGTTTAGCGCAGAAGATACTTTTATTATTTTATTATTATTCACATGTAATTTAATTTATACAGATATTGATAAATCAAAACTTACAAAATGCACTAATTAATCCAAATTAATAGAGCGGTAAGCGAGAGCAATTTGCCGCCGAAGGCGGCAAATTGCGATCGTTTACCGATCCTTCCAACACTAGTCATGTGTGTATTGAAAAACCATTGTCAGTTGACATGCCAGCAGAAACGTGTCATTGCCATTTTCGTCACGGCCGTGTAATCACGTCGTAAAGTTGAATAATGTTGCAAACTACAGTATGATAATAAAAATTTTAGTGAACCATTATTATCCAAAACCTCTTCTAAAAAACCGTATCAATACATCTATTTACCTTTGACCTGCTGAAATATTTTTTTTGGCCGAAATTACCCATAACAGTAAATTTTACGACATGTCATTTCACACTAGAGGGCGCGTGGCGATAGTGGCGCCGCCACCAACAGTAGCAGCAAGCTCTGATCAGCAAGGCAGTTCAGGGCATTTGCTGCAGCAAAGTTGTCTTGCAATCTGGATAGGCCTATCAGGCTTCAATTGCTTCCTTGGTCAATTGGATTGATTTGAGCTAACTACAGTAATTTTGGTTTGTGACATTTGAAGTGAAATTAAGCCAATTGGCCCTGAGGGTAATTAGCAACTTGGTGACAGATGATCTCACAACTTGACAAGTTGTTTTTTTCTGCCGATTTTGTGTTGATTGGCTGAGATTTCAATAGTGTTGGCAGTCTATATTAAGAATTTCTTACCGCTCTCTCCTGCTTTGGCAGATTACATATTATAAATACCCTGATACAAACTGGCTACTTGCCGCTGAGTTGCTGAGAATCAGAAGCTCTGTCAGGAGAGGAAGAGTCAGAAGGATCTAAGGAGAGTTTGCACTTTGCGAGTCACAGTCATCATTCAAAGATTGAGCCTAATGGAATTGGAAGTTGGGAGTCAAGACCTCCCCTTTCTGAACAAACAATGAAAAGTTGCCTTTTGCATATAACACACTGTCAAGAACCATAAAACAATCTTCCATATGATGCTCATAAGCTTTCCTCATATGGGCACACAAAATATAGACAAGAACTAGCACTTTTGTTAGAAGAAACGCTGTTTGACTCTGAAGGAAACATTGCCTTTCCATTAGTCAGAGCACCCTTATTGCCAATTCTCTTTTCCGTTCGAGTGAGCAATAGTTTTTTGATTGCGAGGAAAAGGAGCCATAAATATGTACAAGGTGTATATGGGCAAACATAATAACTGCAGTTTTCTGGGCTTGCAAAATGCTTCAACACATATTTTCAGCCTATATATATAGTAAGAATTTGCTGTAATTTTTAAAAGTTCTCTTGGAAGTCGAAGAGAAAATAGTCTGAAGAGTTTCACGGTGGGCATACGATTCTCTACTCCAGTGCATGACATCTACATTTATATTACAGATTTATCAACTTCAATATTCCAGATTCTGCCACGGTAGCCTTACAAAGAAACTGTTATGTAGCATTCGAATGCGGGGAATACGTCATGTAACCAGTATCTAGTTGTTTGGGTCAAGAACCTCTATCGATAAAATATTTCAACTGAATATCAAACCTGGCCCTGCAAAGTAATCCAGATAACCATTGGGACAGCGACAAATTTATTGCAGTAGCTTTTACAATGACTTCTTTTACAAGGTGTGAATATCATAAAGCAAGAGCTCCATTCTTTTGAGGCATATTCCACATGCCATGTATTAAGAGCCCAAGCAGGTAACGGACATTACGCGAAACAAGAAAAGCAAGGAGCAGTGAGGAATGAGGCGTGATCTGCTGACAGGTGACACCAATAATCTTAGATTTAGTCTTAACTGCCAGACCAATATTTACCATGTACAGACTCCCCATGCAAGTAACAGCAGTAGTTTGATTGTGACCTCCATCTGGAGTTACGTCGTTGATGAAAAAAACTACATGACCATTAAATTGCTGAAACCTGATGAATCGAATGACATTGTGTATACTGATGATTTTAACTCACCGTATTACTACCTCTTCAAAAAAGACTTTCCATCTTATTTTAATGACGGAAGCAGTTAAGGGTTTGTTAGAGAGTCACTTGGGTCAGCTGGTCGAGTGTCTTGCTCAGTTGCCTTTGGTCAGATGTCTCTCCTTGCGGGTTTCCCAGGTGCAAGGTCATCCCAGGCACTGTGTCTACTTCAGTGTTGGTCTGTTGGAGGTTGCGAGATCCCACTTTTTCCTCTGGAATATGATGTTGTAGTAATTCAGTACAACAGGCAGGAGGAGTAAAATATCTATCTATACCTATTCACAAAACTGCTATTTTCTCATCTGAAGTGGCCTGTATGATTATTTTTCTTGTTGCATAGTTCCATTTCACAATAAGCCCATCTTATGCTTAAATACAAGACGTATAATAACACCAACATTACCCAGAAATGGTCCCACCCACAACCCTGGGCACTTCCCACACCCAACTACTCCCTGGATAAGATCAAAATGAAGGTATTCGTATGGCAATGAGCAGAACAGCAGGGTTCTCACGTTAATCAAGTTAATATTGAGCAGCAAATCTTATAACATTATCCAATAACAACTCTGGTTTGATGTTACACACCATGTTTTGAAATTAAATAGCAGCTGAGAGAATTTGGTTGGGAAGTGAATCAGGGCTACTAATTCCTAATCTGAATTTGATAACAAGGCATCAGTTTTTTAAAACTCAAGAAATGAGTCTCTAATCCTGTCAGGAAGGTCGATAAATTTCTGAGACATCTCCAATTGAAAAACTGCTATTAATCAGCTCGCAAAAAGCAACAGAGTCTTGAAAGCAACGATGTAATTTAGTGTTATCATTGCGAAGCTGCTTGGAAGACATTTAAAGCTGCAGTCAACACTTTCAATGATGTTGATAGCCGCAACGACTGCAGGATTCAGAGCTGATGTATGAACTTCTCCTGAGGACTCTCTTTCCCAAATGCGTAGTTACCAGGGTGTTGTCATGTAAGGCTTTTCTTTAAACTTGCTCCGTGTTTCATATTTCTGCTCCGATACACTATAGTCTTGACAGTAAGTACACCCCTCAATGATTTCCCATTGGCTTCCACATTAATGCATCTAATAGTAATGGTTGTATGTAACAGCACTGATATAGCCCATCTAACCGATACGAGGCTTGCATCATTCCATTGAGATATTCACTGTCACACCATGAGACAGCTTTTTAAAACATAGCAAATCACTGTGGGGTGCACTTACTTTCAAGAGAAACTGTAGCTGTTATAGTTGCAACAGGGTGATTATTTGGCCAGGGCAGTTACTATTGCAGCACTTGCATCACTGCATTTCCCTGTCCATCTGTGACCCAGCACGACAAGACCCAAGGGCCCTGGGCATCTCACTGACTCCTCAGTCCCTCGTGTATGCTAAGTCCATTCGAATTGCCTGGATTACTAGGATATACCAACTCGGCTGCAGGTATTACATACCAGACAAAAAGTGACCCATTCTATGTCCTATGTGGCTATATGGCTACATAGATGTCACTTGGTTGCAACTACCAGCTTACAAACGCTTCACGACTGGTTGCAACAGACTAATTGGACTGTCACAATCTTCACTTATCATCAGTGTGATCTTGTGAACATTTTCCATCATAAGCCTTCAAGATCACCACTTAAAGTCAAATGAAATGTTAATTTAGCTGACTATGAATCTGTCAGTCAATCTTTTTGCTAATGTATCTGTTGATCTGTTAATCAATCTTACTACCAAACTGTCTATAGTCCCACCACCATCCTACCTACATGTACCTACCAACCCACTGCTATTGCTATCTATCTATCTATCTATCTATCTATCTATCTATCTATCTATCTATCTATCTATCTATCTATCTATCTATCTATCTTTACCTAATATTTAGCCTAATGTCTTTTTCACAAAAAGCAAAAGTGCAAAAATAGAAACATCAATCATGCACATTCAATCTCCTGCATTCAACAAGAGGACTGCAAACAGCAAGCGGCATGCAAGTTGCATTTCAGTCTGCATATATGGATTTGATATATAGCAAACTCTGCTTTTACGTGACTTCTTCAATTCATTCTCTTTTGTAATCTGAGCTTGGAGGGAAAATACAATCTGCTTCTCCAAATACATATATGTGTGTAGGGTGCAGACTATCAGTCAACAGAGGATGTTGAGTCAGAGAAACTAATAAAGACAGAATTTGAATCAAAGTTACTGTAAATGTGAAAGATGAATATTTGTGAGTTACAGACTTCAGATGGAGTTGACAGTAGAAGACTACACGCAGGCTATTTTTAGTATTTTATTATTATTCACATGTAATTTAATTTATACAGATACTGACAAATCAAACATACAAAATGCACTAATCCAAATTAATATAATAACCTGATACAAACGGGCTACTTGCCGCTGAGCTGCTGAGAATCAGAAGCTCTGTCAAGAGAGGAAGAGTCAGAAGGATCTGAGGAGAGTTTGCACTTTGCAAGTCACAGTCATCATTCAAAGATTGAGCCTAATGGAATTGGAAGTTGGAAGTCAAGACCTCCTCTTTCTGAACCAACAATGAAAAGTTGCCTGTTGCATATAACAAACAGTCAAGAACCATACAACAATCTTCCATATGATGCTCATAAGCTTTCCTCATATGGGCACACACAATCTAGACAAGAACTAGCACTTTTGTTAGAAGAAACGCTGTTTGACTCTGAAGGAAACATTGCCTTTCCATTAGTTAGAGCACCCTTATTGCCCATTCTCTTTTCCGTTCGAGTGAGCAATAGTTTTTTTGATTGCGAGGAAAAGGAGCCATAAACATGTACAAGGTGTATATGGGCAAACATAATAACTGCAGTTTTCTGGGCGTGCAAAATGCTTCAACACATATTTTCAGCCTATATATAAGAGTTTGCTGTACTTTTTACAAGTTCTCTTGGAAGTTGAAGAGAAAATAGTCTGAAGAGTTTCACGGTGGGCATACGATTCTCTACTGCAGTGCATGACATCTACATTTATATTACAGATTTATCAACTTCAATATTCCAGATTCTCCCTCGGTAGCCTTACAAAGAAACTGTTATGTAGCATTCAAATGCGAGGAATTTGTCATGTAACCAGTATCTAGTTGTTTGGGTCAAGAACCTCTATCGATAAAATATTTTAACTGAATATCGAACCTGGGCCCTGCAAAGTAATCCAGATAACCATTGGGAAAGCGACAAATTTGTTGCAGTAGCTTTTACAATGACTTCTTTTACTAGATGTGAATATCATTAAGCAAGAGCTCCATTTCTTTTGAGGCATATTCCACATGCCATGTATTAAGAGCCCAAGCAGGTAACGGACATTACGTGAAACAAGAAGAGACAAGGAGCAGTGAGGAATGAGGCGTGATCTGCTGACAGGTGACACCAATAATCTTAGTTTTAGTCTTAACTGCCAGACCAATAATATTTACCATGTACAGACTCCCCATGCAAGTAACAGCAGTAGTTTTATTGTGTCCTCCATCTGGAGTTTTAAAAGTCGCTGATGAAAAAACTACATGACCATAAAATTGCTGAAACCTGATGAATCGAATGACATTGTGTATACTGATGATTTTAACTCACCGTATTACTACCTCTTCAAAAATGACTTTCCATCTTATTTTAATGACGGAAGCAGTTCGGGGTTTGTTAGAGAGTCACTTGGGTCAGCTGGTCGAGTGTCTTGCTCAGTTGCCTTTGGTCAGATGTCTCTCCTTGCGGGTTTCCCAGGTGCAAGGTCATCCCAGGCACTGTGTCTACTTCAGTGTTGGTCTGTTGGAGGTTGCGAGATCCCACTTTTTCCTCTGGAATATGATGTTGTAGTAATTCAGTACAACAGGCAGGAGGAGTAAAATATCTATCTATACCTATTCACAAAACTGCTATTTTATCATCTGAAGTGGCCTGTATGATTATTTTTCTTGTTGCATAGTTCCATTTCACAATAAGCCCATCTTATGCATAAATACAAGACGTATAATAACACCAACACTACCCAGAAATGGTCCCACCCACAACCCATAGCACTTCCCACTCCACCTACTCCCTGGATAAGATCAAAATGAAGGGTTCCCACGTTAATCAAGTTAATATTGAGCAGCAAATCTTATAACATTACCCAATAACAACTCTGGCTTGATGTTACACAACATGTTTTGAAATTAAATAGCAGCTGAGAGAATTTGGTTGGGAAGTGAATCAGGGCTACTAATTCCTAATCTGAATTTGATAACAAGGCATCTGATTTTAAAAACTCAAGAAATGAGTCTCTAATCCTATCAGGAAGGTCGATAAATTTCTGAGACATCTCCAATTGAAAAACTGCTATTAATCAGCTCGCAAAAAGCAACAGAGTCTTGAAAGCAATGATGTAATTTGGTGTTATCATTTCAAACCTGCTTGGAAGACATTTAAAGCTGCAGTCAACACTTTGAATGATGTTGATAGCCGCAACAACTGCAGGATTCAGAGTTGATATATGAACTTCTCCTGAGGACTCTCTTCCCAAATGCATAGTTACCGGGGTGTTGTCATGAAAGGTTTTTCTTTAAACTTGCTCTACGTTCCATTTTTTTGCTCCAATGCACTATAGTCTTGACAGTAAGTACACCCCTCAATGATTTCCCATTGGCTTCCACATTAATGCATCTAATAGTAATGGTTGTATGTAACAGCACTGATATAGCCCATCTAACCGATACGAGGCTTGAATCATTCCATTGAGATATTCACTGTCACACCATGAGACAGCTTTTTAAAACATAGCAAATCACACTGGGGTGCACTTACTTTCAAGAGAAACTGTAGCTGTTATAGTTGCAACAGGGTGATTATGTGGCCAGGGCAGTTACTATTGCAGCACTTGCATCACTGCATTTCCCTGTCCATCTGTGACCCAGCACGACAAGACCCAAGGGCATCTCACTGACTCCTCAGTCCCTCGTGCAAGTTGCATTTCAGTCTGCATATGGATCTCATATATTGCAAACTCTGCCTTCATGTGGCTTCTTCAATCCATTGTCTTTTGTAATTTGAGCTTGGACGGAAAATACAATCAGCTTCTCCAAATACTTACATGTGTGTAGGGTGCACACTGTCAGTCAACGGAGGATGTTGAGTCAGAGGAATGTAAGACTAAATGTGAGTCACAGTTATAGTAAATTGAAAGTTTAATATTTGTGAGTTACGGACTTCAGATGGAGTTGACAGTATAAGACTACACGCAGGCTATTTTTAGTATTTTATTATTATTCACATGTAATTTAATTTATACAGATATTGACAAATCAAACATACAAAATGCACTAATCCAAATTAATATAAAATACCCTGATACAAACCGGCTACTTGCCGCTGAGCTGCTGAGAATCAGAAGCTCTGTCAGGAGAGGAAGAGTCAGAAGGATCTAAGGAGAGTTTGCACTTTGCAAGTCAGAGTCATCATTCAAAGACTGAGCCAAATGGAATTGGAAGTGGGAAGTCAAGACCTCCTCTTTCTGAATAAACAATGAAAAGTTGCCTGTTGCATATAACAAACAGTCAAGAACCATACAACAATCTTCCATATGATGCTCATAAGCTTTCCTCATATGGGCACACACAATCTAGACAAGAACTAGCACTTTTGTTAGAAGAAACGCTGTTTGACTCTGAAGGAAACATTGCCTTTCCATTAGTCAGAGCACCCTTATTGCCAATTCTCTTTTCCGTTCGAGTGAGCAATAGTTTTTTGATTGCGAGGAAAAGAAGCAATAAATACAAGGTGTATATTGGCCAACACAATATAACAGTTTTCCAAGCTTGCAAGATGCCTCATTGCATATTTTAGCCGATATATCGTAAGATTTTACTGCACTGTTTACAAGTTCTCTTGAAAGTTGAAAGGAGAATAGTCTGAACAGTTCCACTGTAGCATATGATTCTCTACTGCTGGATGAAGAAGGTCTATCAATAAATGGTCCAACTTGAATTTCAACCCAGATCCTGGTCCTGCAAATTCACAGGTAGAGCATTGCAGACAAATTTGTTGCAGTAGCTTTTACAATAACTTCTTTTACAATTTGGGAAAGCAAGAGCTCTATTCTTTTCTGTCATATTCCACATGCTGTGTATAAAGTAGCCGGCCAGGTAAAAGATATTAACAAGAAAAGACAAGGAGCAGTGAGGAATGAGGAATGAGGCATGATCTGCTGACAGGTGACACCAATAATCTTAGTCTTAGTCCTAACTGCCAGACCAATATTTACCATGTATACAGACTCCCCAAGAAACTGCAGTATAGCTTTATTGTGTGCTCCATGGGGAGTTAGGTTGCTTCTTAAACAACTGCACTACTGGATGATCGTTTTAAAATGCAGGAAGCTGATGTATCGATTCTATCAAAAGTGTATAGGGCTATAGGCCTACTGATGATTTGAACTCATTGTCAACTGAAAAAAGATTGTGTAATGGAAATATCTTGGATTTATTGGTGTGAAAAATTGAACTTGTTTCAAATCTCATCCAAACATCATCTTGACATGTAGCAACTAGGTGTTCCCTGCAGCCCTGCGAATCGAACCCACGACCTTCAGCTCTAAAAGTTCTAAAAGAGGTCCAAACAATATATCTTTGGTAACCATTCTCTTGGTGTAATTTTTTGAGGCGGAGACACAGCTTAGAAATTGAACCCAGGTCCCAGGCATGGCAGGCCAGCATGTTTAATATTAGACGAAAGAATCATTCATATCGGTCCGAGAGCCAACACCACCAAATTAGAACTCAAGAACTTTCCAAGAGATCTGGAAACCGTTTTTATAAATAATGTCAAAAAACAACTAAACACAATTCATGATCAATCCGATAATTTCTTCAGCATTTTCCTGCAACCTGGCATCAATCAGTTTGGCTGCTTTGGCAAGTATGATCCCAGACTCTGAAGTCCATGTTAATTAGTTTCAACAGAATTACAGAACTAATCCCACAGCCCATAACTCTCAAACAATGCAAAAACCATTCAACAGTTTCAGGTCCCGTTGGTAGGAAACAAGCACATATAATGGCACAGCATCGCCCATGCCCCGCATGTTTTATCCTATGTTTATCCTATCCGTTAGCCAGTTTATCCCGTTCTTTTATCCCGTTCTTTTATCCTATCCATTTATCCTATCCATTTATCCTCTCCGTTTATCATATCTGTTTATCCTATCCGTTTATCCTATCCGTGTATCCTACCCGTTATCCTGTTTATCCCGTTTATCCTATCCTTTTATCCTATCTATTTATCCTATCTGTTTACCCTATCCGTTTTTTCCTATCTGTTTATCCAGTACCCCATAAGCACTGGTTCATCCCATTTATCCTGTTTATCTTATCTATTTATCCTATTTGTTTATCCTATCTGTTTATCCTATCCGTTTATCCTATCAGTTTATCCTATCCGTTTATCCTATCCATTTATCCTATCCATTACCCTATCTGTTGACCATATCCGTTTAACATATCCATTTATCCTATCCGTTATCCCGTTTATCCCATTTATTCCGTTTATTCTATCCATTTATCCTATCCGTTTGTCCTATCCCTTTATCCCATCCGTTTATCCTAGCCATTTATCCCATCCGTTTATCCTACCCGTTATCCTGTTTATCCCGTTTATCCTATCCATTAATCCTATCCGTTATTCTATCCGTTTATCCTATCCGTTTATCCTATCCGTTTATCCAGTACCCCATAAGCATCGGTTCATCCCATTTATCCTGTTTATCCTATCTGTTTATCCTATCCGTTTATCCTATCTGTTTATCCTATCCGTTTATCCTAACTGTTATCCTATCCGGTTAGCATATCCGTTTATCCTATCTGTTTATCCTACCCGTTTATCCTACCCGTTATCCTATCCGTTTATCCTATCCATTTATCCTATCCGTTATCCCATTTATCCCATTTATCCTATCCGTTTATCCTATCCATGTATCCTATCCATTTATCCTATCCGTTTATCCCATTTGTTTATCCCATTTGTTTATCCCATCCGTTTATCCTATCCGTTTATCCCGTTTATCCTACCTGTTTATCCTATCTGTTTATCTTATCTGTTTATCCTATCCGTTTATTCTATCCGTCTATCCTATCCGTCTGTCAACCCATCTATCCATTAAGCCATCCGTCAATCCATTCCTCCATCTATCTATCCTGTCTGTTTATCCTATCCGTTTATACTATCCATCTATCCTATCTGTTTATCCCAGCCATCTATCCTATCCATCTATCCTATCCGTCTGTCAATCTGTCTATCCATCCGTCTATCTATCATTCAATCCATCCGTCAATCCATTCATTCATCTATCTATCTACGTTTCTATTTATCCTATCCGTTTATCCTATCCGTTTATCCCGTTCGTTTATCCCATCCGTTTATCCCGTCTGTATATCCTACCCGTTTATGCCGTTTATCCTACCTGTTTATCCCATCTGTTTATCCTATCCGTTTATCCTATCTGTTTATCCCATCCGTCTATCCTGTCTGTCTGTCAACCCATATATCCATCAATCCATCTGTCAATCCATTCCTCCATCTATCTATCTATCTATCTATCCTGTCTGTTTATCCTATCCGTTTATACTATCCATCTATCCTATCCTACTGTATATCCTATCCATCTATCCTATCTGTCTGCCAATCCGTCTATCCATCTATCTATCTATCTTTCTATCTTTCTATCTATCTATCTATCTATCTATCTATCTTTCTATCTATCTATCTATCTATCTATCTATCTATCTATCTATCTATCTATCTATATGTCTATCTTTTGTTTACATGAGTGTATATTATAACCAGTATTTTATTTACATAAATATAAAACAGATTTATATAATATATAGTAAGTTGCCCGTAGATTGAAGGGAAGAGAATAGAATAATATGAAATAGATACAATATAAGCCCGTGCTACCTGTATAATTAGTTGGACAGATGCATGAACTTTACTGAGATGCAGGAATTGCTGAGTTTCCCAGAAATAGAATGTGGTGCAAAGGGGGGAAGTGGCAAAGGACTTGCAGGTGCTGCCCTCTTGTGTAATGTATCTGATGAGCTGCTTGCAGTGGCCATTCTGTGTACTAAAACTCACCCTGTGGAAGGGAAAATGGCCACCACAATGCAGGCTTTCTGGACCTTGATAGCCTCTAAAACTGATAATAGTAAATTTTCTAATATTGAATTAAACTGAAAATACGAACCGTTGTGCACATCTACAATGGTATCAATGTGTTATGCATATGATAAGAACTGCCAGAGTGGGCTGGTTGAGGCCACAGCATTGGTAATTTCACCCCTTCAGTAGATTTCAGCACTAAAGCATAATCGCCCTATGCATAGCATAGCATGGGCGATAATTAGGAAATTTAATTTTCTGGCATTTTTAGAATCCATGACTGCAGATTGCAGAAGGGTGATTCTCCAGTAATTTGACCCTTTCGCCGGACAAGCATCCATTTTTTAAAATGCCTTTATTTTGGTTTTTTAAAAACCAGATATATGCGAAATATTCCATAGTACATATTTCTGATGATTAAAAGATAACTCCAGGCATATTTTGTTAGATATTAACATTTTTTTGAAGCAAGGTAGATGTCGCGGACGTTACTGTGTCCAACACGTTTGCTCATTTATTACCTGTACACCAATGTCAAAGATTATAATTATTGTGTGGTTTCCTTTATTTAATGGCAAGGTATAGTTTGATAAGGTTCCTTGACAAAAATTATTGATATAGTTTGAAAAATAACCAAAAACGCAACTGTTGCCGACGTGACAGGAAAAATGACACAAACTTTTTTTTATATCAGTGTTACTAATGGCAATATTTAATTTTGATTGGTGCCAATATCTTCCAAATAAATCTATTAATAAAAGGTAATTGGATTAAATGCAATTAGATTAGTGTTTATTCTGTTTTACAGAGATATATGTTGCGTACGCATATGGACATTTGGACATTTTTGACATTGTCACGTCCGCGACATCTTGGTTTGACATTGTCACGTCCGCAACATTGACATCGTCACGTCCGCGACATCTTGGTTTTGCACCTTAAAAATGTCTTTCTCTTCACAGTTCACAGCACATGCAGTCACATGATTTTATTTTAATCTGATAGTTAGTTGTCACATTGTTACAGTTTCCAGTATCAAATTAAAAGCAGAATTGCTTGATAACTAGACATTCATAATATTTGTCAAAAAGTAACATCCGTCACAAGGAGCATTATGGTCAAGAGTAACATACGCACAAACAGTCACTTGTCCAAACATAACGTCCGCAACACTAATTCCATAACTTATGCACTATTCAAATAAGAATGATGCTATTACTGCCAAAACTTATTAAATATTATCATTCTGATCATGTACAAAACGAAATACATGGCATAACCTTTGGCAATTAAGCGATGTGGGAAGATTTTCAAAATGCTGTCGCGGACGTTACAGGCCATCAATTCTTGACGGATGAACTAAATTTACCTCCTTGGCCTTCTCTTGTGATCTGATTGCTCTGCTGCAAAGTTTGAAAGCTCCAGGTTGTAAAGTGTATCAAGAAATATGATCCACTTAAAAATCAATGAAAAATTCAATGAGTTATAGCCATATGTTGCGGACGTTACTTTTTGACGGAATTCAACATTGCTTGGGAATATATTAAAAATACCAGTGTTATCTTAGTTTGTTTCTTTCATGCATTCAAACATATATACTAGAAGATATTTAGAATCCATATCTCAAGTTATAAGTAATAAAGTAAAAAGAATACATGAAGTATTGAGCATCTGAAGTTCCTGAAGTTTTTGACGGAATGAGTAACGTCCGCAACATGAAATTTAAAACCTGCATAATTTTTTTAAAAATGCAAAAAAAAATAATAATAAACATCATTTATATAGCCAGAGGCATCTTTTATGAGAACAACTTATAATCTTATCAAATTACCTGTTTTTGGATGGATGGCTGAGGTCCAAATATTAGGTGTAAAAAATGTCACAAAATGGCGACCCCAAAATGACTAAAAAATTTAACAATTTGTTTAATATCTACTAGTCTATCCATTAGATATTAATGAAACTATCTCTACTATCTCTTTGGGTGATTTACTTGGTGGTGTGACACCTAGTTCAAACAAATAAGTGATCTGAGACATGTTTTTTGGCCCCCGAAAATAGGGTGGTAGGAAAAGGCCAAAGGGTCAAATTACTGGAGAATCACCCAGAAGCATTTCATTGAAGCCTCATTCAGTTGCCCAGGGACAGTCTAATCAGGTGAGTGCTTTTTTTCAGGATGACAAATAAAACAGATTTATTACCAATATATATTCATTGAACATAAAAAGATAAAATAAGTATAATGATTTAAAGAAGACGACAGAATATTTAAGATGTAACTGATTGTTTGGTATGAGACTCAAGTTATATACTTACGAGGGGCGTTCAGAAAGTTCGAGGCTTTTTTTCATATGGACTTTTATTTTCAATCTAGAACAATGAATTTTTCACAGGGTAAAATTCAGCATATTTGGAATGGATTCCCAAAATTTCGGACAATTTGGACATTTCTAAGTCGTTCTGTGGTTGCCATGGAAAATGAAAGTTAGGCTAGTCGGGGCAGGTAATACAAAAACCATGCAAGCCAACAAATTGTGACTGTGAGAGACTTCTCTCTATCACTTGTATTAGTGAGATTGGAAATATTTGACACTAGAAATATGATATTAGCTTCTAAATATACTTTCAAGCACACTAAATGTGTGTATTCTTACACTGAACCCATGTAGAACAGCGCTCCTGCATGCCAGATTTAGCAAGGGAAATTCAAGCGGCAGGGGATTGTTTCCCTGACTACATAAGGACTTGTGAAAGCATGGACTCACTGGTATGAACAAGAAACCAAAATGGGCAGCATTATCCATCCCAGCTATTCCTGTGACATGTTGCTTTACATAAGTCCTGGTTTTTCATTACTTCAGTCCATGGGGGCCAGAATTTCAGGAACTGGAGGAGCAAAGACTTTGGATGACCGAAATGTCTTCACTGCACTTTGTTACGAGGACTTCGAGGAACATTTACTTCAATGGGTCAGGTATATGAATTAATGATTTTGGTGAGCTTGTAAGTATTTGTAAAGGCTAATTTTATATTTCTTGTGTCAAATATTGTCAAACTCACTAATACAAGTGATAAAGAGAGGTCTTTCAAAGCCAAAATTCATTGGCTTGCATGGTTTTTGTATTACCTACCCCGACCACCTGAACTTTCAGTTTCCATGGCAACCACAGAAAAACTTAGAACTGTCCAAATTGTCCAAAATTTTGGGAATCCGTTCCAAATATGCTGAATTTTATCCTGTGAAAAATTCATAGTTCTAGATTGAAAATAAGTGTACATATAAAAAAAGCCTCAAACTTTCTGAACGCCCCTCGTACGTATAATTGTACATCCCTTATATATACATCAACTTGGACTTGTGATGTGTTCATTGAAATTCTAATGATTCACAGTAGTACAGATATCACATAAACACGACTGACCAACATAAAAATTCTACATTCATATCTGTGGAATGCGAAAATCTATGGAATGTTAGCAATAATATGAAATGACCATATGGGCCAACAAAAGAACTGTGTCAGTCCATTCAATTCGTTGTTGACTTATTTTGATTTTAAAATTCCTATATTGTTGAAATTGATTTTCATTCAGCTGGAAAATGTTTCAAAATCTGGAACAGTGGAAGATGCTATAACAAAGTTAGGCCTATAGCATTATGTTCAAAACCACAAAAAGAAGTGTATGTACCTGAACAGCACATGTAGGTGTGCAACCTGCAATCACAATGACAGTAGATGAGGACAGACTTTCAAAAAAACTGTTTTATAACTAAAAAGGAGCTGTCTGCTCCAGGAACGCATTATAACTAATGAATTCTAATGACCGAGAATTTCAAAAATGAGCTCCTGAACTGAGTTGAAGTTATATATCGTTATTATGTTTTTCAGTGATATATATATATACTTTTCAAACTTTAAAAAATGTGCAACAAACAAAACATTTCATTACAAAAATTGCGACAAACAATTCAATGCTTCCTAACCTCGTGTTTATCACACTGCACATCTCAATGAACTTTCAGCCCGGAATAAAGTTTAAAGTTTTTATATATAAATAGCCTTGTTCAGTCATGTTTACTTAATTGTTAATGCAATTTCACGGTTCAGTAAAACTTAAAACGCAGATGTTTTATACGTATATATTGTGACATATATATCAACTACATATATCTGATGTTATTATCTACATAGATTCCAGCATGAGTCCATTCAATATCTACCACCTGTTTCAAGGCTGCATAACATCACAGGATAAAGCTAAGTATTATAAATTGCAAATTGAGCAATATTTTTGTTCTCACTTTGAAACATCAATGCATTTCTATGTAATGTCTGGTATGTTTTGGAGCTTTGAAAGAAATCGATCAGGTTGGCTTGAAACTTGTTGAAAGGTGATAATGTAATAATGTAAAAACAACAAATTCTTCACCTTGTTGATCAGCTGTTTCAAGAAGGTTTGAAATGACATGGTGAATTGATAATCCAAATATATATATATATATATATATATATATATATACTATTCAACACACAATGCAACATATAGTCCAGTAGAAATTGACATGAATTTTGGCATACCTAGACATCGCCGATAACAAGCAAGTTTTGATACCATATGAAAGCTCATGATCCAGAGATTCGGAAAAGGTGGTTTGTTTGAAAATCTGTTTCGGGGAAATTGAAATACAGCTGTTTCCATGGCAACAAGTCAGAATAAAATTGAATATTTCCAAAACCTTTAGAATTTCATATCTTGTGATCTATGTACACTAGAAGGACCGTTTTAGTGTCAAAATGTATGTTTTCTGGTATGCCCGATCCAATCAACCTATTTCCATATCAGTAGGAGACCGCCCTCATTTGCATATTTGACATTCCTTATTAGGAAATCACATAATTTTTCATGTTCCTGAGAAATCTTCTCTTGCATATTCATATTTAAAACTTAAAATCTAAAAATGTTTAACGATTATTTAGTAGAAAGTCTTAGCTTTAATTTGATGCTACTCGCAGTGCCCTACCATGGATACACTCCATAATATCACCATGGCAACAAAACAAAAGTTTTCAATCAAGCTCCTACAGTACATGTATCTTGCACTTCCATTAACAATCCTGTTTTCACAGCTTGTATTCATGACATGGCAACAAAATTCACTGGATTTATGCGGCAGATAAAATTCCCAATTTATGTAATATTATCTTCCATATAAGCATTTCAATATAAGCAAATAAGCCACCCGAATGCAAATTATGGCAAATATCCCATTAAATTCAGTGACAGATAGAGGACTCCTAAAAAGTCACCTAAAAATCAACAGAAATCATACTAAAATCAAGCTAAAGCCATGAATGATAATTGAAACTGATATAATAAATAGAGATATTGAATTACAGCTGTTTCCATGGCAACCAGTTTAAATAAAATAACAAATATCTCAAACTCTTTTTTAAGTCGCTATCTTCTGAAGTATGTGCACTTGCATGGCCGTCTAAGTGTCAAAATACATGGATTTCGATATGCCCAAGCTGATCAAGCTATTGCCATATCAGTAGGGGGTTGCCCTCATTTGCATATCTGACAGTCATTATAAGAAAGTAACGTCATTTTCGACATTTATGAAAAATTTTTCATATATTTTCACAATTATGGCTTAAAAATAAAAACAAATACAATATATGTGTTGGTAGCAAACAGCCTTAGCTATTATTTAATACTACCTGCAGTGCTTCAACATTGATATGCTCCATCCTATCACCATGGAAACACTATACAAAACTTTTAAATTGAGCTATTACGATATCTGTCATTTCCTGTAAATGATCCCAGTTTTCATAGGTTTATGAATGACATCAATACAAAATTTACAGAATGTTGGAACAGATGAAAACCCAATTTGGGCAATATTTCAATGATGAACAGAGAAATTGAATTACAAGTGTTTCCATGGCAACTGGTTTGAATAATGACAACTTTTACAAAAAATGGATATCTTTGATGTGTTTACAACAGAATGACTGTTGCAGTGCTGAAATATATGTCTCCCCTGTATTCCTAATCCAGCAGAGCTTGGGCCATCCTCATTTGCATATTTGACATCGGACATTGCTTAAAATGAAATCTCACACATTCCCATATTTATGAAACATCTTTTCATTATATTTAACCCAAAATATTTAAAAACCTCTTGGGTAGGAGGGTTATAATGTCTATTGCAAACAAATGTTCCCAGCTGAAAATATTGTAAATTGACTGCCCCAGATTCGAGCCAGAGCCAACAAAGACCCAGGAATTTGGACTGGAAACACTTGCTTAGTTCCCTATTATCGTGTCAATAAAGATGTTACCAACTCAACTATATACTGCTCCATGCACCTGTCAATCCCCTACCACTAGTCCACTACCAAAACTTGTAGACAGCCAAATTGACCAAATGGATCAATCAATCCATCAATCCAGAAAATGAAATGACGTGAAATCTATGTAGGATTGGCATGGATAATAAGGAAATGAAGAGGACATAGCAGTCAGTCGAAGGATGATTGAAACTGCTGTCAAACACCTTCTAGGTGACCCGGCCAAAGCAGAAATCTGGCCTAGGACCCAGCGATTGGCAGCCTAGTGAGCTGACCTTATTCTAGACACCAGACATTTTAGACCATTTCATAAATTATTATTACTACCTATTACTGTTTGTTACCTAACCATTTTGATAATCTGTGTAATCTATCTATCAAACTAAAATGGGTAATCTATTTCATCCATTTAATCTATCCATCTAATTCATGCAATCTATCTAACCCATAAATCCATCCATAATATCCAACCTTATCAGTCTATCAATTTATCTACTATCTGTCTATCAGCAGCTGGGTGGCCAAGTGGTTAAGGTTCCCGCCTGCTTCGGTGAAGGTCTTTGCCTGCATGGGTTTGAACCCTGGGTGGGGAACCCAAAATTTTCAGAGTACCTTCATGAGCAAAATCCCAGCTGGATGTCGTTCGGATGAGACGTTAAATTGGCGGTCCCTTGTATCAGTGTCTATGCTGGGCAAGTAAAAGATCCTTCACATCTATAGGGTAAATTTGAGGACTCCCGCTCTCTCTCCCATCTCATCAATCAACCCACGTGAGTGCCCAGAACTGGGCTTAGAGGGCTGCACTTACCATATCTATATATCTATGTCTATCTATCAATCTAGCTATCTGTCTGTCTCCATCTATTCATCAATCAACCCATCCATATATCTGACTCAAACTATTGTAATCTGATCTCTTGTGACCAGTGCGTCCAAAACCATCGGACAATCGGCTCTTGCCGACATTTTTGATGAATGTCCGACCTCTCTCTGGTCCAGGTCAGACCAAAAAGCCGACAGCTTGTTGCAGACACAGTTTGATAATTAGCAAGCTCTTCAATAACAGTCTGGATGGCAATTTGCAATTGCTTGAAAGAGCAAATCTACAGCTTACTGGATTGCAATTATGTCAGTTTTGAGCTTTCTTTGACACCCAATTGACTTAATTGCAATTCTGGACCAGAAGCAGACCCAACATGACAAAAGTGACAATCACCAAGTATCACAGCTAATTACAATCAACAACATGCACTACAAATCTCTGTTCTCAGTGAAAGGCAAATATTAACTTGTTTGATCACTTTACAACATGTATGGTTATCAATCAAGATTGTTAGACTTCAAAATACAGAACTGCCTTTATAAAAAAAAAAGAAAGAACACTGAAGACTGAGGATTTGCTCAGCCAGGGGATTTAAGTTGATGTTAGGGTAGAGGCTTTTTAAAATTGCATCAGCTGATAGCAAAATAGCCTATGTGTGACAACTGGACAAGTTAAAATTTTTTGGTGAAAGAGAACATTTAAACCATTGCGGATGTGCCTTAAAAAATGGAAAGATCGAAGGAAGATCAATTTTTGTCTGACTGAAATGAAAATTGTCTGACCAGAACCCCCTGTCTGTCAGACAAAATGTCTGACAAAAATCACTTTGCTTTTGTGTGCACTGCTTGTGACCTAGTATAATGATGATATAGCATGACGTGAAATTCAAAAAAAAAAAAAATCTATCTATCTATCTATCTACATTTTCAGGTCAGTAAACTGTCAGTAAACTGACCAATATACATTCAAATGTCACCATGACATAGATCCAGGTCAGCTCATTTGCACAAACAGAACATGATACACAATTACACATAATTTCAAAATGGTGGACTATGATAAAACACTAAAAAAATTGATTTAACAAGCAATTGGCCCTTTACCTCTGGTTCTGGGGAATTTTTAGAGATAATTTGAAATATGCAAAGAGTAATGGGTCATCCTGGTTAAATAAAGATCTTTGATGAGTAATTTTAGATTTTCTTTGCTAATTTCAAATTCCATGTCAAAATTTCAATTCTCTCATTGTGACTATATACAAATCATACAAACAGTTGTTATCCTTAGTCTTAACATGACTTACTGTGATTTATAAATCGTAATTCACTAATAGCTGATCATCAAGTTCTGATAAGTATGAAACAATTTCGTATGAACATGCAAAATAAAGTGATCGCATTTAAGGAACCCCCTACTTATATGGGAATAGTTCAATCTTATTCATTGGGCCTACCAAAAACCATATAATATTATTTCTACGCTAAAATGGTCTTTTAGTGTACAATGTATGTACATACATCAAAAGTTATTTACTTTTACTAGATTTAAGATATATTAATAATATTCAAACTGGTTGCCATGGAAAAATCTGTAATTCAATTTCTCTATTACATTATATGACACAAATTGGTGTTTTTAATTGTCCCACACATCCAGTGAATTTTTTCACGATGTCATCGATACAATAAATTGAAACTAGGATTGTTTATGGGAAGTGCAATATATTGCAGGAGCCTGATTCAAAACTTGTGTTTTGTTGCCATGGTGATATTGTTGAGTGATACCGAGTGCATCGATGGTAGGGCACTGCAAGTAACTTAAAATTTAAGCTGAGACTTTCTGCTTTAGAATTGTTAAACATTTTTAGACTCAATAAACAGTTTTAGATTTATAAGTCTTAAATGTGAAAATGCATGAAAAGATATCTCATAAATGTCGAAAATCATATGATAATAAGGAATGTCAAATATGCAAATGAAGGCAACCACCTACTGATACCTGAATAGTTACATCAGACTCGGCATACCAAACACCAGATATTTTAACAATAAAATGTTATTTCTGGTGTACATATATCAAGTTATCTCCGTTTAAAAGCTTTCAGATATTTTTAATTCGATTCAAACCGGTTGCCATGGAAACAGTTGTATTCAAATTCTCTAGGAATTATATTAATTTTAATTATCAACCGTTGCCTCAGCTTAATTTTAGCATGATTTCTGCTAATTTTTAAGTGACTTGCACATTAGTAGGATATCAAATACAAGAGCCATCTATCTGTCTCTGAATTTAATGGGATATTTACCATACTTTGCATTCAGATAAGATGGCTGTTTTCCTTATATGGAAATGCATAGGGGGCTGGTAATATTACATAAATTATGGTTTTTAACTGCCCCACAGGTCTAGTGAATTTTGTTGCGATGTCATGAACACAACCTGTGGAAACTAGCATTGTTTATGGAATGGTAAGATTTTGTTAGAACTTGAATCAAAACTTTTGTTTTGTTGCCATGGTGACATCATGGAATGTATCAATGGTAGAGCACTGCGAGTAGCATCAAATTGAAGCTAGGACTTTCTACTAAAGAATCATTATATATTTCTAGATTTTAAGGTCTTAAATGTGAAAATACAGGAAAAAATTTCTCCGGAATATGAAAGATAATGTGATTTCCTAATAAGGAATGTCAATTATGCAAATGAGGGTTACCCCCTACTGATATAAAAATATGAGTATTGGATTGGGCATACCAGAAAACATATATTTCAACACTAAAACTGTCTTTCTTGTATACATACTTCAAAAGATATCCAATTTTGAAGGTTTTGGAAATTTTTTATTCTGTTCAAACTGGTTGCCATAGAAGCAGCTGTAATTCAGTTTCTCTATTACTTATATGAATTTCAATTATCATCCATTGCTTTAGCTTAATTTTAGCATGATTTCTGCTGGTGTTTAAGTGACCTACTCGTCAGCAGCATATAAAATACAGGAGCCATCTATGTGTCACTGAATTTAATTGGATATTTGCCATAATTTGCATTCAGGTGGCTGATTTCCTGATATGGAAATGCTTATATGCATGGTAATATTACATAAATAGGGGTTTTTAACTGCCCCATACATCCAGTGAATTTTGTTACCATGTCATGAACACAACCTTTGGAAACTGGGATTGTTTATGGAATGGTAAGATATTGTTGGAGCTTGAATCAAAACTTTTGCTTTGTTGCCATGGTGATACCGTGGAGTGTATCTATGGCAGGGCACTGCGAGTAGCATCAAATTAAAGCTAAGACTTTCTGCTACTGAATCATTAAACTTTTTTAGATTTTTAGGTCTTAAATGTGAAAATGCAGGAAAAGATTTCTCAGGAACGTGAAAAATTATGTGATTTCCTAATAAGGAATGTCAAATATGCAAATGAGGGTGGCCCCTACCGATATGAAAATCGGTCGATTGGAACGGGCATACCAGAAAACATATATTTCGACACTAAAACGGTCTTTCTAGTGTACATAGATCACAAGATAACAAATTCTAAAGGTTTTGGAAATATTCCATTTTTTTCAGACTTGTTGCCATGGAAACGGTTGTATTTCAATTTCCCCGAAATAGATTTTCAAACAAACCATCTTTTCCAAATCTCTGGATCATGAGCTTTCATACGGTATCAAAACTTGCTTGTTATCAACGATGTCTAGGTGTTCGTCAATTTCTACTGGCCTAATAAACAAATCTTTTGTTCACAACTCATGCAGTCCTCTCTTGAAAATCACTTGGATTTTGGAATGTCATTATTGAAGATAAATTAAAGATAGCAAGATGCTGTAATTGGAATGCCCTAATTAACTGTGTATACCAAATTTTCTAACAGCTTCAGTTTAGTACGTGATTAGAAAATAAACAACTGAGTAAGTTTGGTTAGGCTTAGATTATTATAATGAACTGGCATGTTCCCAGAAGAGCAGATGTGAGCATGAGGCAGCTTTAATCAGAAGGATTTGGAGTTGTGAGGACTGCCACTGTCACAATGAGCTTTAATCTGTTACAGATTGGCAGCAAATATTGGTAAAGAGCTCAGCAATTTCAGAAATAAAAAGACAAATTGAGGTTAATTCCTAAATAAACAACACATGGACAAGGCAAACACTTGCCAAGTGGAGAATTATAATGTTTAACCTAGATATGCAAATGACGTCATGGGACAATTAATCAGGCTTTAGATCCATTTCAAATCAGCTGTGTTAGTGTAGTGTAAGAGCTGTGTAGTAACTGGACCAATTTGTTTAATTGGTATTTAATTTATAGAAACTAAATACAGTGATGAAATCGTCAATAATTTATGACATTTGCCAAAATCTAATGATGCTATTAATTATCAATTAAATGGAAACTACATTGAGCCTGGGTGTCCAATGAGCCCAATTATAGTTGTAATGACTATATATTAACCATCTAGTATTTCCAGCAGATCTTAAAAATGAAATGATTATCAATTTTCAGCAGATATCTATAGATGTTTACATACAAATAATGCCCTCCCTCTAAATTGAAATCTATGGTTTCCCAATGGGTATAATTATAATCACACTATCTTATCAATTGATCCAGAAATTATCCACAAATCTGTGAAGTTTTTACAATCTGGTTGTCAAATAGATCTCCTCACCTAAATACTGTCAATTGGCTCAAAGGTCGAAAACTGCAGAGATCAAATTAAATTTGTGAATGAAAAATAAAAGGTTAAAAATACCAAGAATCCAATAATTTCATTGAAAATTCTTGACAGGCAGAAACCTGAAATGTAAAAATCCATAGCATCCCACATTAGCCTAGAAAAATGGCAAAAGAGATTGGTGGAATTTCTGCTTGGATCATCTGACAGGAAGAAAACCCTTGAAAACAGAATTGTGCATCAAATCACTTCCAATGGGATGAAGCTATGAAAGCTCTGGAAACAGCATTCAAACAGCATTCCGTTCGAATACTTCCAACAAACATCCATAAAGATTGAAATGTTTGAAAAGCCAAGCATCTTTTTTTTTCAACTGAAAACACAAAATTGCGAAGTGCATACACAATCAAAACTCTGTGAAACATCAACAGTTAAATAAACAGCAACTTGGTGGCGACTCAATGGCAGGAATATTGTTTAAATTTACATTGTAAATTTATAACTTGGTAAATACTGTATAATATTATATGAATGAATACCTTCTGACGTTTGGTGTCAGTGATGTCACTGACTCTCATTTACATTAAAACCAATGAAAAATTTCGGACAGATTACATCACAGGAGAGCTACAGGACTCCTCCTTCACTGACAACATGGAAAGTATGGGAATATGACAGAAAATGTATGCAACAAATTGTTTCACAAGGTAAGGTTTAGGACTATCCCATGCACTGCATATTTTATCAACATGCAATTATCGAAGCTTTGTACAGTGCAAGCAATTCGGAGCATGTCATGAGCACACTTTACTCTTTTCAAATGCAGGAACACTGAACAATTCTCTTGGAAGCCTTTAGCAATTGTTGAAAGTAAAGTTTCTGTCTTTCTGACACAACTTTAATGAGAAACAAGTCTTGAAGCTCTGTTAAAAGATGCAGAGTGCAGAAACCTATTAGAAACGTGTGGCCTCTTGAAGTTGGTGAGCACAACTGGAAAATTAGGAGACTTTTCTTGAAATTCCTTCCACGCTTTTGCAAAAAAAGGTGTTAAGAGTGAAGAACTTGAAAGTAAGAGGCTTAAGATGCAATCAAATGTGGAAAGAAAATGCGATTAAACACAAGCTAACATAAGATGCTGTTCCTGTTAACACATCAACTACACTACTCCAGAGCTCTGCAGGAATAGGGAATTTTGGACTTCAAAGGCGTATGGCTTCCATAAGTTGGCCTGATACTTAGATCATGAAGTCAACTGAGTTTTCATTTTCAATGTCAGCATATTACACAGGAGAAGCTGGGTTACAGTCCTCGTCATATTTACGTGGAATCTCAAGTTTTTTTCTATGCTGTTGAACTGTGATGTCAGAGATGACTCTATTCTAGCATTGCAATATATGTAAATTAACTACAAGCTGTGATGTCATTTTAAACTGGGTCAGATTCCACAGCTTCTAGCCAATGTTGATCCTCCTGAACTGAGCGCCGCAGTTTCAACACAGTGTCAGAGTAAGAGCTTTATGAGGGATAGCTCCTACAACTACGTCATCACAGCTTGATAACCAATGGGCTGACCGTAAACTACGTCATCACAGTTCAAGTAAAGGTTATTCACCACGGGAGAGGGAATATGTGATTTATCACCCGAGGCCTTTAGGCCGAGGTGTGATAAACACATATTCCTGATCCCATGGTGAATAACCGGCTTATACCGTGAGACAAACACTCAAACACTCAAACATGAGAGGATAACTGGACAACAAAGAATATAGGAATTATTCCCCTGTAATACTGGCATGTGATTGGCTGACAGAGGTGTCGAATGGTATAAGCATTGATATATTGAAGGAAGCATTACATTTTTGATCCAAATGATTTATCACAGCAATCACCATTCTAATCCTACCAAATGGCAGCTTTGTGAGCATTCACAGAAGACAACTGTTATAATCCCCATAGAGTTGTTTGATAAATCTACAAACTTGCTAACTTACAACTTTAAACTTTGATGGAAGTTGGTATAAACAGAAGGCTTTGACAATTTGTTTGTAAACACATGGCTTATGTTATGTATATTTGTTCTGGTAGCCCATTGGCTGAGAGGCTGTGATGTCAAACTTGCATGGGTTTTTCCCAGACCCAATTTTAACTCTGACACTGAGTTGAAACTGTGATGCTCAGTTTGGTGGATTCGCATTGGTTAGAAGCTGGGGAATCTGACCCAGTTTGAAATGACATCACAGCTTGTAGTTAATTTACATATATTGCAATGCTAGAATAGAGTCATCTCTGACATCACAGTTCAACACCATAGAAAAAAAACTTGAGATTCCACGTAAGTATGACAAGGACTGTAAGAAGTCCCAGGTTCAATATTTTTGGTTGGATAAAAATCTTATTTCGGCAGACCTTCCAGATATATCTCAACAGAATTTCGTTCCGACCCCAGAAAAGTCTGCGTCACTTACTAAATAAACAGTCAAAATTCTTCCTGTGCGAATAATAATTTTTTGTTAGTTTTTGACAGCGCCTGAAAGCCAATTTCGACAAAATGTGTTGGGGTTCCTCTTCGCTTGTCATGTCGTAAGTGACAAGAAAAATTTGAACAAACGTTATGAGGTCTGCACTAACCATACATTACCAAATTATTTCTGTCCCCTTGCAAAAAATTACCTTTTCATATTATCTTTTCATGTGCATGCCTTAAAGAGGAATGGGCTCAATATACATAATGCATCATAGGCCCACTTTGGGAAAACATGGATAACGCAAACCACAATATGTGAGTCTCTAGGTATTTCTTGGCTGTTACTAGTGTTAGACCACGTCAGGTTTTTTGTCTAAATTTCTCTTTTTATGCTCCAACAACAGATATGTACAACCTGACCATAGGGAGCCATTTCCTGTACCATGGGCCCTATACAACATACCAACATGATGGTACAAGTGCATGAACAAGGTAATCTTGCTATAGGTACAATGGACTGCAAGTGCAGGACCAGTAAGGACCTGTGCCACAATATATATTTTGTATAGGTGTCTAGTCATGTCTACAACATACAGCAATGTTAGACCAAGTTAGTGACAAAATCAGAAGTTTTATCTCTGCAGGTAAACCTTGAAGTAACTAGCCCAGGAGAAGAAACATCATTAACAGTGATATGGCACCACTAATTTTTACAACTTAATAGCTGAAAATGGTGTCAAATGTAGCCCAGGACCCCTGGAGAGCAGCTCCTCTTTGATGTACCATGTACGTCGCGCTACCGCTCATTAAGCTATACCCCTCTAATTGCAGATTTTTGGAAATCCCCAACTCACAGGATGATCCAACTTTTTGTTGACCGAATATTGATTTAACTTATCCCAATCACTGTGTGCATTTTTAAAAATAATCCATGACAGTCTTTTTCCTGTGAAAATGTGACAATTTTTCATGAAGTTACATCAGAAATTATATTATAAAAGTAAAAAAACATAGCATTTTAAACATCAAATTTGACTAACTTCCCCACATTTGGCAGTGATGAAACTTTGCATAGTATCTGGTCTCAATGTCATCTTAAGCAAGGTATGGATTTTATTTTGTTCCAGAGTGTTCCAAAGACCTAAAAATGCAGTTAAAAATTGTCTATTTTAGCGGAAATTACTTTGTGATTAATTCCCCTAAAAATTACATTTAGAGTCATATCTACACCTTGAAAATTTGTAAGGTGGATCATATTAAGGTGTTATTAGTACACAAAGTACAATATTGTCTTCAAAAGGGAAACTTATGCCTTAAATTAGCCAAAAAGGTGAAATTAAAACTCCTGTTAGATATGAAATTCATGGATACTTTTCTTGAAGGGGGTAAGATAACCGAGAAGAACAAAGGGGAGATGAGAGAGAATGGGTGGAGTTATCTGGTCATTAGGACCTCATAGTGACGAACATGGAACATCATAAAACTGTATCTTTCGCCTCCTGTGCTAGTTACTTCAAGGGTAAACCTATTATGCAATTCCTATAGTAAGTTACACAATAAATAATGATTTATTTTATGCTTATTAGCTTATAGTTTCCAGGAGAGTCTTGTAATTTGTGATGATGTTGTCTCACAAGTCTTTGAGTACCCATTCAGATATGCACAGTGGGTTGCAGAAGTATACACCCCCCTGGAGTGGTTTCCCAATTTTCTGTCATATCTTTATTGAGAAATGCATCATCAATCCCATACTTCTACATGCTCATACTAACCTCTCTTGCAACCAATGTTCACCAGAAAATGCCGGATGGTAAGTCGTTGAAAAGTAGAAAACATAGGCTGCGCGGCAGCATACCCTCGGCTATTCAGCAGGCCATACTAGCTCATACTGAAGCATGTGAAATACATTAACTTACTGCCGGTGAGGGTTGGCAGCATGATGCGTAGAGCCCCAACCTCCCTGCCCCAACAAAAAAAAGGAAAACTGTTAAAACATGGGCAAAGATCTGAAAATTTAGCACAGGAGAATATGCACTTGGAAGTGGTAGGCTGTATAACTACCATCTTGCATGGGAAAGATGGTAACTAAATGAAATCTGAATAATGAAATTCAGGCAAGTGGGCCTATCGGACACCAGAGTTATATTACAGATATATACTCATTTACTTTTTTTGGCTGATGGAAAATGTTGTTTGATGAATGAAACGTCCATTTCTCTATTTTATATGATTTTTTTTTTATTGTATTTAACTTTGACAAATTTCTCTGTCCAAGCATTAAAGAGATTCAAGGTACAAATGTACTGAAAAGAGATGTTGCAATGAAATAAAATGGTAACCTCATTGATTATCCTCCTCTTGTCCTAATGAGCCTACCAAGTGATTACATACAGGAGGTAAAGTCCTCATCATCCATCTATCCATGATTCTCTGGATGTATTAATAAAACAATATAGATGATCAATCAATCAATCAATCATCTATCTATCTATCTATCTATCTATCTATCTATCTATCTATCTATCTATCCATCTATCTGTCTGTCTATCTGTCTAGCTGTCTATCTATCTATATATCGATCAACCTAAAAATGAATCAATAGTGCAATAGGAAAATCTATTTTCAGGGATACATTCACAATGGATCTATCACAAACAATCAAATCAATCAAACAATCTTCAATCATCTAAACACCTCATCTATCATTCTATCAATCTGTCAATCTATCAATCCGTCAATCTATCTATCTATCTATCTATCTATCTATCTATCTATCTATCTATCTATCTATCTATCCATCTGTCTATCCTACCTTTTCTTATCATAAATTATGAATACAGTAAAAGGCCAGCATAAAAACAGAAATAATAGGTAGGTGTCTAACTATCCAATCTATTTTAAATATTAAATCTATTTTAAATATTAAACTAAAAACAATGTATGACACTTTTTGAGACTAATACATTTGCTAATTAACACCAAAAATGTTAAATGCTGTTCAAGCTTGGTGGTACAACAATAGCTGAAAACACTATAAAAAGCTTGCATGGGATATAAAAAGTCATATCTCAGCTTCTACTTGGCATATATTTCTGATTGAAATTGGAAATTTCATTATTTGTTTTAGATTAAAAAAACTAAGGTTATCAATGTTTGAACACACTTCCAAGAAAAACAGGGAATTTTGTTAGAAAGATGAGGGTACTACATTGTATGCATCTGCTTCTATACCCTCCCCTTTGTTCTTGGGTTTGGTCATTAGAGAGGATCAGTGACATCATGTTACATAATGCCCATTCAACAAAAGCTGCACCCCCTTCCATCTTGACACTTGTTCTGTTCAAGGTGCTAAAATATGCTTGTGTTGAGTTTTGTAATGAATTAAAACACAAATTTATCCAATAATATCTTTGTATAAATATACAAGAATCCGCGGATTCAAAGCTAGCCATTCGGTTTTATATTAAAGGGGCAGTGATTAACATGGAATGGGTTGATAGCAATTTTGACCTAATCTAGAGTATATCCATACTGAAGACATGTAAAAACAATTTGAAGTATGTAAATAATATCATGAAATCCTCAAAATAAAAGGCAACTGAGAAGCTTCTTGTAAATTGGAGGGAAAAGAACAGAATACAATAAAATAAGAAAGATAGATAAATAGCTAGTAATATAGATCATGTAGACAGGCGGATGGACTTGAAAGAGGGAGCTTCCGCCTTAATAGGAAGGAATGTGCATGACTGCCGCCATGACAGATCGGAAGAACAGACATTGACTATAAGTTGAGATATGAACCTTATCATTTTAATGCAAGTAATGTACAATTAAAGGAATAAACTAGGGGTCTACACCAGTTCAATAAATACCGGTCGCACCGGTTCAGTCTGGTCGGTTCCCTAACTGGTTTTCGAAACAGCACTTTGGTATGGCTCAATTATGTCATATTCAGCTAAAAAAGCAGTTTATTGCCGAGATTTGACAGAAAATATCCATTAAATCAATCACTGAACTCAAGAAGACCGTCATCTTGACGTCCGCTCTAGTGTGAGATGAACTTTCCGGGCCAAAAATTAGTTTTTTCGGGAGGCGGATTTTTAATATATATGCGGATCGGCCCGAATTTGAGGTCCGACAGTACGAATTGTGTATCAATCAAGTGTATCGATGATACGTATCGTATCAAATGTCGGCAACGATATAGAGCCCTAGAATAAACCCATTTCACTAAGTGGCCTGGACATTGGCCCCAAACAACTTTTTGTTAAAACAGTGATTCATAACTTGCTTTCCACATAAAGCAGACATAGCACTTTAATTCCAGAAACACAACTTTCAAAATTTAACCTAAAGGAGTGACCAAGTAGTGAAGCTTTAATGTTACATTGAAATTTACTAAACATACTCCAGATTGTCACTTCAGCAAAGCCTTCAGTGAATAATTCAGACACACCTACCAACCTGGCCAATGAACAGGCCTTCACACAGGTTATGCAATTTAGGCCGATTTCACCGATTCAAGGACTTCCCTAAATCGTACAGACTAGCAAGTTACTGGAATGGATAGAGCTCTCTGATAGATCTCGTCGAAATGATAGGTCATACGTCTCTGAGAAGTTAATAGATGGTTCGCAAATCGACGGTAAAGTTTTGAACTGGAGAGAATGCTACTCGTTGATTGCCTGTGACGCTCTGACGCAAATCTTATGATAATGTACGAAAATTGAAGGATTCGGTTGGGTAGATTCTCTGGGTACAGATTGTCTCTTGGCTGGACCAATCAGAGGCATGGTCGGGAAATCTATCAGCAAATGGGATTGAAGGATTCAAGCACTACTTTTCCCCTGGGGTTAACTGATTGAATTCCTGTAAAGTTAAAACTATGGGGCCCTTCTTTTTAAACAAATTAGTGACAAAATCAATTGTTGATGTGATAAAATAGGAAACGAAAGCCAAAAATATCATACAATCAAAACACACATTTTAGAGGGAGAAGAAGGTTGTACAATTGATGTTTTATACCAGGCCAAATTTGGGAAAATTTTAATCAAGATGATTTTAATAATTTTCATCAATAAAGTCATGGCAATAAATCATTATGTTCACTGTTACGTTCTAAAAATAACGTGCAAGCACTTCAAGAGGTGCTTGCAGATAGAATATCAAGCTATTTCCTATTTGCACATCTGATTTTCTGTAAGGATCTATCTATCTGTCTATCTATCCATAGCCCATTGCTGGTTAAGTTCACACCTTGACCATATTGACACAGAAAATCCAATGTATTGTATTGTATCTAATTACATTCCTGAAAGGTAATAAGCTATATTGCTGTCAGACCTCTCAGGGAATGAACTCAAGATAATTAAAGCCATATCCACCAGAGGGCCATTTTGCATACAATAGTGGACAGTGCTGCCACCTAGCCTGTTCTTGGTTCACATGTTTATTGTTTACAGTGTTTACAGTGTTTACATGGTTTATGGTTTTCAGAATCCCATACACTCATCACCGACTCCAATAGCTACGCCTTTGGCTAGCTAAAAACCAAATATTTAAATTCATAGAAAATGGGTTTTGTTACACGCCAAGTAAATTTCTATATAACCCTGTATTTAGTGGCATAATTTCTGCAATCATGAAATGATCACATTTAGTTTTTATGCAAAAATCTAAATAAAAGCAGGCTGACATTACTTTAATTTCTTGTTTTTAATTTACATCACTGAGGTTAGATTTGAGCAAAAGAGTAACATGTGAGTCTTTGAGATTTCTTGTCAAAAGTCTTAAATGGTAAGGCCCCTGAGTAAGCACTATGAGCATAAATCATATTTGTCTATATATAATTTATAATATTAAAACACATAAATTCTGAGGAAGAATGTGATAAAATGTTACACTTGGGACACGTTGTAGGGTAAAATTCTTTGAGTCTGACCCTTAGGGAGGGTAACCTTGAGTCGGACACTTTTATTGGTACTGAATTGGGTAATTGAGAGTATCTACACCAGTGTATTTGGTACCAATGCGTAGCCCAAGATCTCTTTCATCCATTCAAAAAGTATCAGCTTGATATGAATATTTTTAGTTTGATTTCCAAGACCATAAAGATGGGGTAAAAACCCGTTTTTCTCCCAAATTTTTGTCATAAAATCATGTATTTTAGTGAATTTTAGCCATATTTGAAGGCTCCTTTGCTGGCCTATAATATTGATCTGACATCAGTTTATGTGTTATTCAATTAGAAGGAAGCTTTGCCCATTTTTTAATCAAATATGAGCTTTTTCAATTGAAGGGAAGGCTCTAAAGCACCTGTACCTTTGAGTCAAGTTTTTACAACACAGCTGTCCGACTCAAAGATACCCTATGTCATTTTTTATTTCAGATATTTAACCACAAATTCAGTTCTTGTGTTGTGCCAATTGTCAATTTTTTGTTAGATTTAGTAAGAACGCTTAATTTGAGGCCCTGATTGACAATCAATAACCCATAGGCCAAACAAGATATCACTTTTTTAAATTACACAGAATCCAAGTGTCCGACTCAAAGAACATTACCCTATGGCACTTTGAGTAACTAAGATCCAAAATTGACTGAAATGTGACAATTCAATGGTCAACAGTATTTGGCATATTTTTAGCAATTTCTGTCTTCATATTCAAATATCTGATGGTTTAATAGATGTATGCACAAAAACCATGTATTTCATTGATGTTTATCCATTTTGTTCATATTCAAGAACATAGCATGACTTTATTAGACACAAAATGGTCAGGAAGTGGGTATTTTCACATTTTTGTGAATTTTAAACTTGAATACGAAAAGACATAAATTGCTAAAAATAGGTAAAAACTGTAGACCTTTGAATTGTAACATTTCAGTCAAATTTGAGTCTTGATCTCTCAAAGGTGCCAAACAACATGTCCAAAGTATTATTTTTTATCACATTCTTCTTCAGAATTGATGTGGTTAAATATAATAAATTAACATTATTTCATATCTGCATAATTCAGAGAACCTTAATGAAAAGGATTACCGCAAAGAAACTTATGTGGATGATGTTTACTCATAACCGTTTAAAATGGCATTGGTTTGACATTGATAACTGATGTCATATTTTTGTCTTTGAGCTTTGAAAGTCTGTGAAATTGTGATTTGTCCAACTTTGACGTCCTTTATCTCTGGAACTAATCATTGCATATGACCAGTACCTGGCCTTGCTGCCTCAGCTACTATAGCAGATTATAAATCCGAGATTAGAAGCCTGTAGAGAATAGGTTTTTGAGTTGTAGCTCTTTGAAAAAGCTGCATCAAGCATTTGCGCCAAATGGAAAGGCATTTTGAAATGCCTGTAGAAATAATCCAATATGAAAGATTGCCCTTAATACTGGTCCAAGCCACTGTGTGGAACCCAGATATCAGGTTTAGAAACAACCAAGGTGGTATCTTTCACGAAATCCAAAATATTAACATTTGAAAAGTGACTTTCATATGGACAAAAATGCCTCAAAATCGTTTTTATAACTTTTCCAGACAAACCTGAGATCGGTAGAAGATGAGATAGGCCTATGAATTTTTATTGTCCATGCAGGCTTATGGGCCATGTACCATGTGCAACCATACATATTTATATTATTTACATGTATAATTTAAAGTGTAATATCTTGATAACCATTGATTTTCAGTGATATTTCACATTTTGACCCCCCCCCTCCTTGGCTGTCATACACATCTGAGTTCTGAAGTAGGCTAATGCACCCTCCATTCTTTAGTGAGACTTTACCCAGATTACATCATCTTATATAAGGTGATTGAGGTACAGCAGACAATGGCCAATTCATGCCTATAGGGGAGAGGGTTGAGCAGCTGGGAAGTGGGAGGCTAAAAGGTCCCTTTAAGAGGAAGAATTGGTGCTCATACAAAATGTTGTAATTCTCCAAAATTATCATAACATGTATACAATACAATGATTTATCAGACCACATTTCATTTTACATTTCTCCCAAATCCTGCATTTTCAAAAGGAGTCATACATATAATAATTACTATAGGCCTATACATGACATTGTATAATTATGCATTTTTGACAAATTCCAGGTCCGTTTTGGACATCCTATTTAGGCTTGAGGCTTCTTCATTTTTCCTCCCAGGTGCCTCAGACTTTTGATGGGAACTGAAAAATGGCCATTCTAATGCATGTGCCTATTCCATATCGTGTAATCCCTTTGTCTCAGCCATAATTAATTACTGAAATCGCGATTTCGTATGGCCGTTTCACTTTTACCACGTTTTGGACCTCCTATTCAACGTCTGAGGCTTCTTCATTTTTCCCCTCAGGTACCTGAGACTTCCCAGGTGAACTAAAAAACGGCCATTCTAATGCATGAGCCTATTTCCATGGATTTTTTTCCTTCCTGCAAACCGGAATGTACAATTGAAATCGCGATTTCATATAGCTGCTTCTGCTCAACTTTTCTTTCCCCATCTTTTTTTCAATAGAAAAAATTGCAAAAACTCATGCAATATCTGTGAATATTAGTCCATAGTGTGACTAATGACAATAAGCTTTAAAGTAAAATAATCTACCCATTACCATTTTGGCTTTTTCGCGCAGAAATGTTGGAAAAATAGGGATTTTTCTAATTTTTGGGTTTTTATAAAAATTCATAGGACCAACATTCCAACTGAGTCAAGCTGTTTAAAGAGGCATTAGTTAGACACCTAATTGAAAAATTTCATAGATTTAACTCCAAAATTGACTGAATCATACAGGTTTGAAATAATAGTATTTTTTCATATTTTTGGTAAATTGTCATCCGTTCAACTTTCGAAGAGCATTTAGACCCACAAAAATACATCTTGGGCACTTAATGCATATGATGTATGCAAATTTCAGTGTCAAAAGTCCAGCAGTTTTTTAGTTATGTCCCAGAAACAAAAAAATAAAATTTTTCACATTTTTCAATGATTGTGACAAAAGTATTTTTATCATGGGGATTAGACCTATAAAAGGCTCAACTGGGATAAAAGATACTATATTTACCCAAAAATGATACATGTACATGCCATAGTTTTGGCTTGACACCCAATACACAAAAAAAATATTTTTTCACATTTTTCAATAACTGTGAGAAAAGTATTAATCTCATGTTGATTAAACCCCTAAAAGACACAACTAGGATAAAAGATACCATAATGTCCAAAAAATAAAAAGTATACATACCATATTTTTGG
The DNA here is from genome assembly GCA_026936325.1 of Platynereis dumerilii. Lineage (NCBI taxonomy): Eukaryota > Metazoa > Annelida > Polychaeta > Phyllodocida > Nereididae > Platynereis > Platynereis dumerilii. The sequence goes on along the minus strand of JAPTHN010000001.1, from coordinate 86,542,257 downwards.
CGTTACTTCCAATACACAAGTGGGACGCCCGTTATCCGGACGCCCGCCCGTCCGCCCGTCCGCCCGCCGCCCGCCCGCCCGCCCGCCGGACGGACAAATTTTCCCAAAGTAACTACAATACCCGTCGGCAATGTATACATTGCCGAGGGTAAAAATTACCCAGCGAAAATTAGTATTGCAAGTATACACCCCCTTGTAAGTTGTTGATGTTTTTTAATGATAATAATGTTGTTTTGACTTTAACATGAAAAATTATGATATATATAGTTGGCTCTGATTGGTTATTAACATTTTGGATTGTTTTACCCAATTTCTGTAAATTCTGTGGATGGACAATATCACAAAATCAACGTACTGTAAATAAAATTTTAAAAAGTCAATATGAAAATAAAACAGATATCTAATGATGATGATAAGTTGCTTTTGAGAAGTTTAGAGGTTGAATGGGGAAACAAAAATATTTTGAGCCCTAATTACACATGAGCGTCCCCCCGCAGCAGTGTCAGATTGAATTGACATTTATACCTGACAAAAGGTGTTAGGATACTCTTTCCTTGGAAGCCCCCAATAAGCAAGAAAAGGGCTGGACAGACTGGGAGACACCCTGATATAGTGATTCAACCTAGAAAAAGTTTCGGTTCAGTGTCTGCAACCGAAGTTGAAGATAAGTATGGCCCTATCCCATTTGATGTCTTGTGTCTTAAAATATGTGTTTTCAATAAAGCCAATATCCAGTATGGTTCTATCAGCAATAAATATAATGTAGGTGCAATTTTACAAAACTCTGTCAAGTTTCAGTGATATTTTCGCTCGTCTTCCCATTTGTGATAAAATAATATGAAAATTATCAAAAAATTTGATCATGCTCATTTATTAGTTCTATCAAAGATATCAAACTGGAAAGTGTCCTGGGTTCTGTCAGGGTACATTATACACCTGTCCAGCTCATTTCCTCTATATTTACTCACGTATCTGAGAAGGTGGTTCCAAATTTGTATGACAGGTGAAAATGGTACCTACAATACAAATTTTTGACAAGTTTACACAGGAAGGTTCTTTCTACAAAATTACTTAAAACAGCACTAACTGCTTAAACCATATAGATGATCATTCACATAATGCTTTCTTGGACTTCCGGAAGCTGGAAACTTTTTATAGCTGCATACAATCTCACTTTCACAACACTGATTTTCACTGACTACATTTTTTATACTCTTCCATAAGTTACCACCCAGAATATTATGATGAGTAAAGGTTGCAGGAGAGCTTGGTGTGAGCATGTAGAAGTATGGGATTGATCATGCATTTCTGAAGGAAGATATGACAGAAAATTGAAGACCACTCCAGGGGGTGTATACTTCTGCAACCCATTGTATGTATGTTGCATATATAATCAATTCATGATAAGTAATAAAACCAATCTATCTGTTTTAGCTTCCTGATTAATTACATACCTTTTATATGAGAATAATATATTACATATAAGGAGAGCCAAAAGAGAAACTAATATCATACCAATTTATCACTTCCTTTCTGGTAATGAATTTCATCAGGCAAGATTGGTATGTTATAGAATATACTACATAGCATCTTTTCTAGAATATGAATAATAAATCCATGACATGTTTTTATGAAATCTGGAGCACACAAGAACTTGGTAAAACAGCAGTTCACACAAAATGGCAGAGGGTCGATATGGCCTTGTCAGGGCCTCAGAAAGTTGCACTACCTGACGTAAACATTGTGTTTTATCAAATAAAGACATAATACCTATGTTTACAGGCTTATTAAAATTTAGCCATGAAAGTGGAAGCAATGGAAGTGATATTTCAAGAAAAAGCTTTCAAAATCTCTCTTACTCCTCCTTGACCCATATTAATTCCATGAACATAGATCAAGGGATTTGACTAGACATAATATAGGCCTATACACTGTATGCAAAATTCCTACATATCTGAACATCAAAATTCTGAATACATGTTGGTATGAGCTACAGCAGTGCCCTTCAGTATTTTTACACTTCAGCAATGGTTGAGAGGGCCTTGAGAGGTCCGTAAGAGGTGTTGGATGGCAAAATAAAGGGCAGAACATTTAGAGGGGACCTCAGCTGCCTTTAGCCTAAGGCCTCAAGTGGGCTGTGTTCACATCTGCCCATTATGCCACTGCACAAACAACTTATTTCAATCTTTTCAGGTCATTTGCTTCCAATGGCTTTACAAAGCGAATAGGCCAGCCCCCTACTCTAACCACCTACTTTTTTTTCCTTCCCTTTTTTGGTAGATTTTCTTCTTTTTTTGTGTGTTTTTCCACACCCGCTCCCGTGGGGTTTGGTTGAAAAACCTACGAACAGGGTTCACTGTAAAATTTACAGAATGGACAGCAATGTTGTGGTGAAATAACTTTAGAAACCTACTGTAAACCATGCCATAGGAATGTGACTACCGTGATACCAGGTATTGCCATAATTATATAGACACAGTTGTAAATTTCATCAGCCTACTTTAGGGCCTTTGACCAGCAAAGATGCTGTTAACTTACTGTTAATTCAACTTGAGATGTTTCACAGTGCTGTTATTTTTACAGGACAACCCAACAACCATAACTTCCCCCGGGTATTTAAATTAAGGTGGCTGGCTACCAAATGGGCAGCAAATAGGGGGTATTCAGATATTTTTCAAATTTTCAGGATTTGTAGCTGAAAATGTCTTCTATCCAAATTTGGAAAAAATTTGGGGCCCACGGTGCCAATTTTTCCACTAGCGCCCCCTACAGTGTAAAAAGTTAGAATAAAATTCATGATCTACTTGTCATACATTTACAAAAATTCTGGTTAAAATGGTTGATAGAAAGTTCCATAAAGTGGCACAAATGCAAGCTTCTGATACTAATATTAATTCATTAAGAAATTATTGGGATTATCACCTTCCCTCATACTGTGGCGCCACCTTTAATTGGCCAATTTAGTAAAAATGCAAAAATCTCATGAATAGACCCTTTACACCGAAATAACTGTAGGGTAGAATTTTTTTTTTAAATTCTTAAACTTAGGTAATACAAATATCTACTCATACATAGTTTCAAAAATAGGGGGAGCGGGCCTCGTTTATGCAGCAGCGCCACCTATATTGGCAAAAATTGATAAATTTTATTAAAAATCCTAATATTTGCCTTGATAAACAGGTCTTTTCATCATAGGAAATTTCTTTTAGAAATCAAAGACATTATTTATACAAATATCTACTCATACATTATTTCAAAAATAAGATTGCATTACATTTTTATGCAGCAGCGCCCTCAATATTGGCCAAAATTGATAAATTTGCCTAAAAATCCTAATAATTTCCTTGATAAACAGGTCCTTTTATAGCCAGATTTTATTTTTTTAATTCATAGTTGTTGCTTAGATAAATATCTACTCCTACATTGTTTGAAAAATGGGAGATGCTTTACCCTGTATGCAGCAGCGCCACCTATATTGGCAAAAACGGGAAAATTTGACAAAAAATCCAAAATACTTCCTTTATACAGAAATAACTGTAGGGTAGAATTTTTTTTAAAACTTCTTGGACATAGATAATTCAAGTATCAACTCATACATAGTTTCAAAAATAGGGGGAGCGGGCCTCGTTTATGCAGCAGCGCCACCTATAATGGCAAAAATGGATAAATTTTTAAACTAAAAATCCTATTATTTGCCTTGATAAACAGGTCTTTTCATCATAGGAATTTTTTTTTAAAAATCATAAACATTATTTATACAAATATCTACTCATAAATTATTTCAAAAATAAGATTGCATTACATTTTTATGCAGCAGCGCCCCCTATATTGGCGAAAACTGATAAATTTGCCTAAAAATCCCAATATTTTCCTTGATAAACAGGTCCTTTTATAGCCGAATTTTTTTTTTTAAATTCATAGTTGTTGCTTAGATAAATATCTATTCCTACATTGTTTGAAAAATGGGGAGATGCTTTACCCTTTATGCAGCAGCGCCACCTATATTGGCAAAAACAGGAAAATTTGACGAAAAATCAAGAATACTTCCTTTATACGGAAATATCGGTAGGGCAGAATTTTTTTTAAAACTTCTTTGACATAGATAATACAGATATCAACTCATACATAGTTTCAAAAATAGGGGGAGCGGGCCTCGTTTATGCAGCAGCGCCACCTATATTGGCAAAAATTGATAAATTTTACAAAAAATCCTAATATTTGCCTTGTTAAACAGGTCTTTTCACCATAGGAAATTTTCTAAAAAATCATGGACCTTAATAATACAAATATCTACTCATACATGATTTGAAAAATAGGATTGCTATGTTTATTTATGCCGTGGCGCCACCTATATTGGCCAAAATTGATAAATTTGCCTAAAAATCTTAATATTTTCCTTGAAAAACGAGTCCTTTTTATAGAGGGAATTTTTTTTAAATTCAGAAATGTTGCTTTTATAAATATCTATTCGTACATAGTTTGAAAAATGGCAGATGCTTTACCCTATATGCAGCAGCGCCACCTATATTGGCAAAAACGGGAAAATTTGACAAAAAATCCAAAATAGGCCCTACTTCCTTTATACAGAAATATCTGGAGGTCAGAATTTTTTTTACTACTTCATGGACATAGGTAATACAAATATCTACTCAAACATAGTGTGGAGAATATTTGGAGCGGGCCTCGTTTATGCAGCAGCGCCTCCTATATTGGCAAAAATTGATAAATTTGACTAAAAATCCTAATATTTGCCTTTATAAACAGGTCTTTTCATCATACGAAAATTTTTTAAAAAATAGTAGACATAAATAATACAAATGTCTACTCATACAATATTTGAAAAATAGGATTGCGTTACTATGCAGCAGCACCACCTATATTCGCCAAAATCAGAAAATTTGCCTCAAAATCCTAATATTTGCCTTGATAAACAGGTATTTTTAAAAGTGGGAATTTTTTTTAAAACTAAATAACTCCTATATATAGCAACATATCTGCAGGCAGAAAACTTTTTTTAATTAATAGACATTGGTACTAATATATAGGGGAGACCGGGGCTGGTTGTCACAGGGGCAGGTTGTCACACTGTGTAAAACTTAAACATGCTACTATTTCTATAAATCATGCAGGAGCACTGCCATCCTGTATGAATGGCAAAAGGGGTGTGATTTAAACATATCTGGTGAATATATACCAATATCATTCGAAATCTAGATGTCCTATTTGACATTTTTTAAAATTCAGAATTCGGGGCAGGTTGTCACACTCTCGGGGCAAGTTGTCACACTTTTGGTTATGAGCTCGAATGCTGGAAGTGGAACTCTGCAGGGCAGATCTTGACCAAGAAAAATTATTTTGGACATATGAGGAATCCTTTACTTGCCCAGTGAAGACCTTAACAAACATTCTACTGTGTACAAGGGTGCTACAAATGAAGGCTTACCAATCAGCAGGAAAGCATTCTGATCTGGAGTAGGATTTTTACGATTTTTTTTGAAAATTTTACATATAAATTTGAAATCGCTTTATTTAAACACAATGCAATATCTGCATACATCTTCAGTCATCAATAGCATGTATAAAGCACACATTTATATTTGTGTTAGTTTTTTGGTTTAAAAGCCTGGTCCTAATAGGTAACAACCAGCTCCAAAAAAGTGTGACAACCTGCCCCGCCTTTTTGTGACAACCTGCCCCGATTGATGAAAATTCCAAAAACGGGTGACCAAGGCCGTTGTTATCAAAATTTTCACTAGTGGTTCTAACGATGATTTAAAGAAATGTTTATAGGGTAAGTGCATTAACTGTACCTTTTTAACAACTATTTTATAAAGACTAGCATTGAATGCAAGTTGAAGATAAAAAATTACTTTTTGTGACAGGAAATTTTTAACAGACCGTGTGCCTACCAGACTCCCTTCCAGGGGTCAAGATTTTTCAAAAAGACTCCAGTGGGTTATAAAAGCAGTAAAAAATGCTTGGTTGAGCTGTGTGACTCCATAGTTCAGTGCAATAAAAAGTGTGACAACCTGCCCCTGTGACAACCAGCCCCGGTCTCCTCTACTCATACATAGTTGGAAAATAGGGGGCAGAACTCGTTTATGCACCAGCGCCACCTATATTGACAAAAATTGGTAAATTTTACTAAAAATCTTAATATATGCCTTGATAAACAGGTATTTCCATCATAGGAAATTTTATTAAAAATTCATAGACAAAAATAACACAAATATCTACTCAAACATTATTTAAAAAATAGGATTGCTATACTATTATGCAGCAGCGCCACCTATATTGGCCAAAATTGGTAAATTTGACTAAAATACCTAATGTTTACATTTATAACCAGTTCTTTTATTGTGGGAAACTTGTGATAAACTTCATAGGCATAATTAATATAAATATTTACTCATAGTTTAATTATAGTTAAAAAAAGCTTGTCGCAGGACTTGTTCACCCAGTAGCGCCACCTATATTGACCAAAATTGTTAAATTTGTCTAGGAGTCTTAAAATTTACCTTGATAAACAGTACGTTTTAGAAGGGCATTTTTTTAAATTTTTCGTAGACATGGATAATACAAATATCTACTCATACATTGTTTGAAAATGGGATGACGGTACTCTTTTATGCAGCAGCGCCACCTAAATAGCAAATAATTGACAAATATGACTAAAAATCCAATATACTTTTGGATAAACAATTTCAACATTTTGAAATTTTTTGAAAATCAATTTTCAGAGATAAACCATAATTTCTCCATACAACCGTTAATTGACAAATGGGTTATCGACGCCAATATGTGTCAATATGTAGCACCACCACTAACATTAGGGACCGACCAGACAATCTTTTGGGGGGGGGGGTTCTATGGACTTTTGGTGAAAAAAAAGTTTGTTTCACTCTTGACAATGAAAAAAAAGTTTGTTCATCACAAGAAAAAAAAAAGAAAAACGTTTGTTTCCACTTGTAGCTAAGCTCTCGTAATTTTAAAATAACAATAAAAAAATTTGTCTCGCGTCCGCATGTAAAAAAAATTGTTCGTCGACGCATCGTGTACGAAAAAAAAGTTTGTCACAGTGGTAAAGTCCATAGCTATCGTCTGGTCGGCCCCTTAGCCAAAAGTTTTTTTAATTTGTTGGAAAAAAGGAAAATGCAGTGCCTGTTTACTAGGATGGGACTTTTTTTGAAGGCAACTTCCCATATAGGCATGACTGAAAGAGACCATCGGTGTAAAATTTCACTTCATTCTAATGGTGTTTAGAAACTGCACATTTCTGCTGAAATTAATAATGCAAATCCCCATTGGGGAGCCATAATATACAAACACCACTTGGAAGAAAAGTAAGGTTTGATCCACAATTGTTGGGTGCCAGTCCCACACAATAGAAACTCTCTCACTTAGGTCTCAATTGCTGAATAGGGAACCAAGCTAAGCAAGTGAGTTTGAGAATATATTTACAACCCCGAAAAAAACATTTCCAGATAGGCTTTTGCTTATCCATGTGCCTTCATAAAGACCTTCACATTCAATGTTTCAAAAATGATTAGGGCCAAATTGACAGGCTTTCAACAAGATATCTCCATGGCAAATGAAAGTCACATACATGAATGTATTTTCAGTGTGAAAAAAAAAAAGCTCAGCTTCCGTTAAACATAGCCATTTTTATTAGGTGTAACATACATCATTGTGGTGATTTGATGTGACAATTATATTGTATAAATAAAAATACATCAATTTGTACAAAAACACTTAATTGAATTCAACCGACAACATAATTGTGGCTGGCTTCCTAAAGTATATCATTAGAATTCATCTATTCAGTTCATGAATTCAGAAATATACAGTCATTAACCATGTGGGTTGGGAAAAAGGTTCATGCGAAAATACAAAAATAAAACACATGCTTATAATGTCAACACTAGCGAGGACAACGTTTATAACATTGGCTTCTATTAATGGCTTCCATAACAGTTGTAAGACATCCAAATTTTTTTTAATAAAATAGAAAAGTACATCGTATCACAGACAAACCAAAGTGATGTGAAATTTTGTCCTATTTTTTAATCATTACAAAGTGTGAGGTTTTTTATTTTTTAATCAGAAAGAATATTCATTAAATTTATAGAACAATAGCTCGAGCTTGGCAGGATGTATCTTCTTTTTGTTGATTAATCACAACTATTTTTATCTACTGATGAAGAACTGAGCATATATGAAGAAAATTTTAAATTTTAAATGAATAAATTTCAATCACAATGGAACAACAATGCTGATAAGTGAAATGAAGTTACATGCAACTAACATGGTAATCACATCTCAAGGAAAGTGAAATGAATTTACATGCAACTAACGTGGTAATCACATCTCAAGGAAAGTGTTAAAATCAAGGACATTATGCAGTGGACATTTATATGGAAGTTTGTACTTAACAAAAAAACTCCTAAATACACATTCTTCTTGAGAACAGAAAATAAATTTCTTAGGAATTCCATTGTTAGCAGCCTAGATGAATCTGATTTTTCTATCTCATAGCATAGCATATCGTATAATTAAAAAAAGAGTTTGTTTTCAATTTTTATACTGTGAATTCATATATTAAAAGTAAAAAAAATATTAATCAAGATATAGCCTATACTCTCATATATGTCGGTCTTTGACAAAAATACTAAAAGATGAAAAGCATCCACTCCATTGTAAATTTAATTTCTTGAGATCTGGTAAAAGACTCTGTGTGCCAAAACATCGCACCACTAGATATGCTAATACATTTGTAAATCATGCCATCAAATTATACAACCATAAATCTAGTCTGTGATCCTTTGTATATATATGTATCTACTTCAGTATTATAATTTATTCTTGTCATATCATATTTATTTATTTGCACTGCTTGGTGTGCTTGTCTATTTATGCCAAATTGAGTTTCATCATGTACTTATGTTTATTGATGATACAATAAAGTAATATCTTATCTTATCTTATCTTATCTTATATGTTGGTCTAGAAATTCGGACGCATCTACAAAAGCATTCATTTGTTGACTTGTTATCCATTATGCAGCTTATGACAGGTTGTATAACTTCAATCTGAAACAAAGCAACACATGATTTATGATGATTAACTTCAACAGTAAATTTTTATACAAGGCATGCTGAAGGATTTTTGAAGATTCAAGCGGAGGAAAGTATTATCAGATCTACTGTATATATATGCAAACACATGAGCAGGGATTTGGAGTCGGAGGTCGGAGGTTGTTGGGGTGGAGTCAGAGTCGAAATTTGACTTTAAGGTAGAGTCGGAGTCGAATATTTAATTGGTGACTCCTGACTCCTAAAAATAATTTAATATAATTCATAAAAATACAGTAAAAAAGATTTGAAATGAGACCCAAATTTTACACAGAACTTCCTAAAGAAGTATTCCAGTAAAAATTGGTATTATTATTTTTTCTCCCCTGTTAACTCTCTGTAACATTTGTAAAAAATGCTGATAAGTGGCGTCGCGAGCGCGAGTCGTAATTCAGGAGAAGTAGGGACTAGGGAGTCAGAGTCAGAGTTGAAGTCGCTTTTCAAAAAGCCAAAGAAGTCAGGAGTCGTAGTCGTTTCACTTAGGTAATACTGCAATCTGCATGCTCGGGCCCCCCCTAGATGACCCTGTCTGGATCCGCCACTGTATTGAGCCGAGCATAGGTGTACACTTGAACATAGTAAGTAAACCCCCCCCCCCCCCCCAAAGGCCCCAGCTGGCCCAAGGCGGATAATCAGTGGTGACAGCATGTGTGAAATAAATTATTACTATAGAGCCGACTTCACAGGAGATATCTCAGCCCTCAGATGTGCTACAGACTTATAAAAACCACCAAAAGAACCATACTGAACTCAAGAATTCAAAAATGTAAAGATCAATGCCATACAATGGGTTTAAACATCAATACGGATCGTTTTTGCGATCGACGCAAATCAGTGATTCAAGTTCATTCAACACTGTCACTGAAAAAATCAAAAAGGTGGGCCTGATGTAACTTAGTGGGCTGTGATTGTCAAGGCTATTAGTACCACTAAACACCACAGTATTACTGTTAGCAATACTTACCTGTTATCACTTGACAGAGTTGTCATTTCAGCTGCCTTTCATGTTGATCTAAATCACTTCGCCTTGTTCCCACAGGTGGCGCACATGACGCTCGCACCTGCCACCTATGGGAGAGTGTGTAGTTCACTTGTGGCACACCAGAGGTCGCGTCATTTGCCCGCGAGCCACCTTAATCGCTATTTTGTTGGTTGGTGTTGGCCTTTGGAATGTGTGTCTTGCATTATTAGTAATAGCAGGCGACTTAAATGCCCCTAATGATTTTGGAATGGGTCTGGGTGTTCACAGAAATCAGCTCAAATCACCCTATGGACAGCTGTAGACTTCATTTCACATTGGTAGCATTTCGGACTTTCATTTTCAGAAGCTTCTCAAAGCCCTCACAGAATTTACAGTTGCTTACAGTGACAATTGCAATGCCTAGAATTCTTGCATCATAGCACTTTGGAAACACAGAGACTCATAGATCACAGGGCAGTGTTATGCCTTGCAGTATGTTCTGCAAATTGCTGCAATCATAGACCTCAGAGACTGAGTGATAGTCTACTGATAGAGGTAGAAACAGATAGGTCTATACATTTTCTATGTTGAATAGGAGCTTGTCAACTGCCAATTGCAGGCTTTTGTAGGCCCCACTTCAAAGCTTCAAGCTAATAAGCCACGATTACAAAAGCTATTTTTTTCACAGCTATTATCCAACTTAATAAGGCTAAGCTTAGAATGGTCAAATCGATGATGGATATCACTAAGCCATAACTGAACTCTACATCATGAGCTAACTCTGTGATGGATAGATAGATAGATAGATAGATAGATAGATAGATAGATAGATAGATAGATAGATAGATAGATAGATAGATAGACAGATAGATAGACAGATAGATAGACAGATAGATAGATAGATAGATAGATAGATAGATAGATAGATAGATAGATAGACAGATAGATAGACAGATAGATAGACAGATAGATAGATAGACTTGACTGGTTTTACCCATGTAAGATACAGAATCTGTGAATAACTTTAAATAGACAAAATTCGCCGAAAAAAAATCGTTCTTTTTTAACCTTTATCCCAACCTTATAACTTATTGATAATTTTGATTGCTGACCAATAGACGTTGCGTAACCTTAATCACGTTTTCAGTTAACTCATCAAAACGAAAATGGACTTTCAGTTTCAGTAATGATCGTGCAATTGCACCACAAATATTCACACCATACATCAAATGATACAGGTTTGTCGCATACTTTTTTTGCTAAATTATTAATCTGAAATATCTAATGTCTGCCAATTCCTATCTATCTATCTATCTATCTATATCTATCTATCTATCTATCTATCTATCTATCTATCTATCTATCTATCTATCTATCTATCTAATTCCAACCCCCCTCCTCTCCTCGATCCTTCCTTTCCCTTGTAATAGTACATTGATAGTACCTTTCCTGCTTTTCCATCTAACCAGCTGCAATGCCTCAAGTAAGCATCACCAACCCGATTTAGCACTTTCATGTGGTTAGCCGCATTTGGCTGTGGGCCCGGGGGCATGATGCCAGCATCTTCACACACTGTCAGTCAGACTCAGTCTCTGATCACTTGGATCAGCTGGGCCCATTTGTTTATGTTCTTTACTTGGATCCAATCAGTTGCATGTGCGTCAATGTTCTGGGTTCTGTTCAGCCCATAGCTGCTTGCCATGTCATGTCATTTGCTTGCTTTGGCTTGCTATTTCTATTATTTCAAGCCAGAAGTGTGCAACTGTGAATCACGTCTGTAATTCCGGAACTATATGGCTGTTTGGAGAGTTAAATTTAACTTTTCATAATGTTCACTGGTTCTGAAATCTGTGAAGTATAAGTTGGTTTATACATTCACTAACTCCAGGCGTTATCCACTGCACCTGATATAAACTTTTCCAGTTACAATCATCGTGAGCCTAATACAGTTGCAGTTGAAAGTCAAAATTCAACACCTGACAGGATGGCATTGGGCAACATTGTCGCTATGTATACGTTGGGAAGAAGAAAGTGAGAAAAAAGTGTCCTGAAAATTAGCTGTCTTACTGTAATTTGACTCATCTCAGTCTTTGGCTGTACATTTTACAACAATGTTCAATACAGTGCAGCGTCCTTGGCAACAATTTTCACGAAGCTGTCACTGTCACTCAATGTGTATTGCCTGCTTGCTGTGATTGATTGCCTGCGAATATCCTGCAATTTGCAGTATTTTTGGACCAATTTTCCAACACAATTTTGCTACACGCACACAAGATGAAAGACAAGACCCCAAGAATCACAGGACTGGACATCGGTCAAGCACGTGCCTTACCCTAAACATGCGTCCTTCCCAGACTAATGGGAAATTAGTCTCATATTATTAGCTTCCTCTCGTGCTAATAACACCTTCCCCTGAACACCCCATCATCATTTGACTCATCCCTAAGTAGTCGAAGTTAGGGATTTACATACAACTCTTGCAAATTAGCTATTAAACAGAGTATACTGTTATTAATCGTACAACTTTGGCTAATGCAATATAACTAGACATAGAACTCAACAGATTAAAGGCAATTTGAACACAGTGGGGGCTGGTGATTCACAAAAGGTATTAAATGTCGAAAATTTGAGATCCTCAATTTCAAATATGAGGTGTACAGAACTGTTATGGTGTAATTACTTTTATTAAATGAATTTCTCATTTTCTAGATTAACAATTCAAATTACAATAGACAATTTAGTAAGCCAAATTTGGAGACCAAGATCATGGCTTTAATAAGATTTTCGTCAGTCACAATGCAGGATGCAGACCTGTACCACTTTAGTGAAAAATAGGTGTTACAGTAAAGGAAAGAGTAGTGACTGCTTACTTCAATATAGGCCTACTCTTGGTGGCTATGAAAGATGTAAAACTATCAAGTGTATTACTTCAATCACACTGTCTCTGAAACAAAGTGACCATCTAATATCAAAAAAGATAACACATGCAGTGAAATCAAATAGCCACGACTAAGTTATCACTTATCTTTCCCCAACTGCATATGGAATTATTTTAAAATAGCCTCGTGATAGAGTAGTTTTGAAGGTGAACTTTCAGATCAAGGCATTAGGCCTATATGAAAAAATCTCACAGAGCACCTGCTCAGCCTCACCATGCCTATTGCACAAGCCTGTCTTTGGGCAACCTAATCTGAAAGATCGCCATCTAATCTAAGCATGTATCCAATACCATGATCAGAAGGCTTCTGGAGGCTGCAACAAGCAATTAGTAAAGTACCCTAGATAGATAGATAGATAGATAAATCTTTATTTTCTGTCGCATTGAAAACAAACAACATTAGCTAAAAGCTATTAAGCGACAAATATCAACAAATATAAAACAATAAACAATATATCGAAATGATGATAAAAGGATAAAAGACTGATAAAGCATGGAATTAAAAACATAGATAAAGTGTACATGTGAAATACTTAAAATCATACATAGCCGTATAGATATCACAATTGTATTATCACATACATATTCTTCATATCACAGTCTGAATTGAGCACAGGTTACACGAGCATTTGGGCCCTTCCCACTTTGAAATCATATTTATGAAACATTTGTATTCCACACAGTTTTTATATTCATATGGTAAATTATTCCACAAGTGGGATCCATAATAGGTGAAAGAGTTCTTTCCATACTTAACTTTCTTGAAAGTAGGCATAACAATAGGACAGGGATCTCTCAGATTATAGTCACTTTCCTTTACTGTAAACAATTCATTAAGTGGCTTGGGGTTCAATTTGTGTAGACATTTATAAACTTCTGTTACCATTACTCTTAAACGTGAAAGAAGCATGGTTGTTTGATTTGTCTTCATTAACAACTCATCATAACTACTTTTGGAATCATTTGTTAAAAATCGGAGAGCCCTTTCTTGCACCTTTTCAATTTTTCTTATACTACTTAGCCCACAAAATGACCATACTATCGGGCAGAAATTAAAGGTTCTGTGCTACATTGTATGCTAGACACAGGTACAGGTCAGGGCTGTACACAGTGTGCAGCATTTGAACATTTTCCTTTGAAGTTGTTAGTTCAAACGGTTGTTTGTTGACGTCATCTGACAAGTACACATCA